>JAFMOD010000701.1:495871-506377 GCA_019802435.1 Corydoras maculifer | reverse complement strand
GTTTCCTCCGGGTTCTCCGGTTTCCTCCCACAGTCCAAAAACATGGATCAAGTTAATTGAATTCTGAAAAATTGCCCCTGTAGAGTGTGTCTGTGTGAGTGAGTGTGTTCCCAGCGATGGATTGGCGCCCTGTCCTGGGTGTATCTGCCCAGCGCCCGAGACGTTCTCCCCTGGATGGGCATGGGGAACCCCACCGCGACCCTAATAGAGGATAAGCGGGAGATAATGAATGAATGAATGAATATTTAGCCTTTTGGTTTCTTTGGTGGTTGGATCCCAAATGGTGTGCCTCGTAACAAGAGCTAAATGAGTGGGTATGGTTGCTTAGTGGTTTAGGTGTTGTGCTAACAATCCAAGGGTTGTGGTTTCTAATCCCAGGTCTACTGAGGTTACCAATGTGGGTCCTTGAGCAAAACCCTTAATCCATATTGCTCCAGGAATTCTATATGTAACCCTGTGTTTTGACCCCAAACATTAATTTAGAATACCTGTAAGTCCATCCATCCATCCATCCATCCATCCATCCATTATCTTCCGCTTTATCCTCTACAAGGGTCCAGGGCAGAACGTTTTGGGCGCTGGGCAGATACACCCAGGACAGGGCACACAGACTCACACTCATTCACACTCTATATGGGCAATTTTGAGAATATAATTGACCTTAAATCCATGTTTTTGGACTGTGGGAGGAATATTGCATATTGTTTGAAAATGGAAAACATTAGTAGAAATTTAGGGGGGGGACCTCCTGTAGCTTTCAGTGTTTATAATGTTCTGCTTTCATGAGCATTAAATTAATGGTTCCCATGCACGTTTTTCTTTTTTGTTTTACATCTGCAAGAACTCCAATGTAGTTAGTGATTGGCATAGTTTGTCAATGTGTTTAGAAATTCCTAGAAAGTTTAATATATTTTTTGCAGTTATTATTGTTCCTGCAAAAAATGACTAAACACCTATTTCACACAATTTGATTAATGGTCTTGCAAGCAAATGGTAACCCAACACAGGCTCACATGTTTGAGACCACTAAGCAATGTTAATGCAAAACACCTGCTCTGTACATTAAGGTAAAGGAATATATAAAACAAGAACATGTGTTTCTGATAACAAATGAAATTGTGCTGACAATATTTATAAGCAAATATACATTCCAAGGATTTGGCATATATATATATATATATATATATATATATATATATATATATATATATATATATATATATATATATATATATAACTATATTTTATATATATATATAAAACTAAACTACTCAATAGTTTTAATAAACATATGTACAAGTATGTATTTAATTTACACTGCCAAATGTTATACAGTACATTGTAACATCTGAAAATAGCCTTAATATGCCTTAATAATAGAGAAACTACATTGAATTCCATGTATTGTGCAATCAAGAGTAAATTTTATGCTTTCATTTCAGACTCAGAGCCAAAACATAACAAGAGTCACTGTAATTGTCTTCAGACTAAACTGTACTGTTTATATGTGATAAATGTCTAATGCTTCCGCTATGACACACTGTTTAAAGTTGACCACAATACAAATGCCAGCAGTAGACCAGATGATTGTTTCTAAACACCCATGCGAATTCCAGATTTCTCAGCACATTTAGTCAATTGCATTTATTTGTTAAATATATGACAAAATGTCTATTACTTGCATTAAGTTCTGTCTTGACTTATTAGTTTAGTCTTACCACTTAAATCACAGATCAAAATTGTTTAGTGACATCATGACATCTTGAGCATAAAAGTACATTTTTGTAGTGGTGGGATACAGTAAAAGCCATGCCAGACTAAGAGGTTTACTGGATTGGTACATTTCCTTTTAGTCACAAAGACCTTATTCTAGTTTTTCCACTTACAATACAGATGAACTTTGTAGTTTTGCAATTACAGACTGTAGAACATCTGTTTTTTTTCTGTTTCCTGTTGGTTCTCTTTTCTCTATTGGTCAGGAGCATCACAGAACAGCTATAATTTGGGTAGTGTATTGTTCATTATCAGTTCTGCAGTGAAACTAATGCGGTGAGGGGGTTTTAGTGCAGCTGTGCATTTAAACACCTCAGTAACACTGCTGGAATAGGAATAATGCACCAACCAAATAATATCTGTTCAGTGGTGCTACTAATGGTTTCCTGACTAAAGAACAGAGTAAAGGAGATTAACAAAGTATGTACTGTAGTACACAAACAGACGGACCACAGTCTGCTATTGTAAAACTCCAAAGTCCATCTTTATAGTAAGTGAAACTGATCAAATTGACAATATGTGTCCAAACTATAACTACAAATATACAGTATGTGAAAAATATTGTAATTTATGCTTTAATTCCTACCAAATTATGTATATCTTTTGATATATATATTTTTAACTCTATATATATTTTTGATATATATGCATTTTGTCATTTCTATCCTGAGGTGGATCATACAGAATATTCCAACCATAAAGATTTAAAAAAAAACCTTTCCTGTTTTATGCCAGTAATATTGTGATATTGAGCAACATAATGATGCAATGTTATTATTCAAATAAAATAAAAGACAAAACTTATGGGGAAAACCATTTTATTGATAATCTGTATTTTACAGGAAGCACTGCAAAACCTTATACAGTCGTCCTGTTAATGTTCTCTCACCTGGGAAAATGCATTTAAATCACTGGCATGGCATTGAAGGAACTGACTCATTTTCTCCATTCTTATTTTTCCAGTCCAGGCTTTTTCCTTTTCTTTTTTTTTTCTTGTATGACAGCAGTTGTTTGTACTGAAAGCAGTACACAGACAGCCTAGACATAACAGCAAATAGATGTTTTATATATCTGTGGCTTCACGTTATTGCTCAATCTCATGGTAGACCCATGGCAGACAATGTCATAATGAAGAACTGTGAACATTTAAGACACTATGCAATATACATTTACATCTTACTAATCAAGTAATTCTCTTAACATGTGTATGTTTAAAAGTACTTTTGGGTTAGTGCAATCTGTTGTGCAATCTGTTGAAGGACTCCCAGTATTTCCTTTAATTTATGAGTGCTTTAAATGAGTTTAGTAGGTTATAGTTATAGGTTTCCTTTACATTCTCTGGTTTCCTCCCACAGTCCAAAAACATGGATGAAACATGTAAATGAAATGCTCTAAATTACCCCTTATAGTGTGTGTTTGTGTTTGTGTTTGTGTGCAGCAGCAATATATTGGCAGCCTGTGTATCTGTCCAGCACCTGAAACATTCTCCCCTGGATGCCCTAAACCACCCCCCCCACACACACAACAATAGCAGAAAATTATGTGGAAGATAATTAATGAATGAAAGCAATTCCTCTTAAGCATTCATAGTATTTCATTTTGAAATATAGCAATTATTATTTAGTTATCCCCTTGTCAGTTAGTTATCCCCTTATCCATTTGCTGTGCTATCATATTATTTTTATGTTCGTGGCAATGCTTAACTGACTTAAAAAGAATACGAGATGCATGTCTAAAAGTCGAGTATATGCTTATGTGATCCAGACCTGAGATTAGCATGTTTAAGTGTGAGATCAGGGGATGCACATATGTAGATATGAGGCTCAACATGAATATCTATAGGAGACCAGGTCACTTTACTATAGTCATTTTATCTGATCCCACATCAATCACATCATGGTGTTGTGTCTAACAGAAAGTAAGCAAAAGTTGAATGTGGGCACACAGATCTAAGCAGTGCGGTTACTGAGGGCATTTGCACTCATCATTGGCCTGTTTGGACTGATGAATGTTTGGAAAGCTGTCTTTCTGAAAAATAAATAAAATATGTAGGTACAATAAAATGAAGGAAATGATCATATAAATCATTTATTCATTTCATTCATTATCTCCCGCTTATCCTCTATTAGGGTCGCGGTGGGGTTCCCCATGCCCATCCAGGGGAGAACGTCTCGGGCGCTGGGCAGATAGACCCAGGACAGGGCGCCAATCCATCGCTGGGATCATATAAATCATTTTCTAATTTTTGTAAGACATAATTATTTTTTTAACAATCATAGCATTTAATATTTGATGTAAGCATTTCAGACATTGATGTCAACTGGAAGGTAAAACTCATTTAATTAGGCCAAAAGCGTGCTATTACTCAATCTTCCTCTAATACCACATGTAGTGTACAAAGAATCTAAAACTTTTTACTCTGCTCTTTAGTGAAACATAGCTTTTCTTAATCATTTGTGTTTTTGTTGCTGTTTAACATGAAACGGTTTGGAGAAGTCTACAAAACAGATCGTCAAGTTTTGTCCAGATTTGTCTAGTGGTGGAAACAGCCTCCATAGCAGGATGGCTTATTGTGTACTCTATTGTGTCATACGTTTATTGTCATATGTATAGTTGTCAAATGATTATCAAAAAGGTACATAATGCAATTTATCTTCCTTTTTTCAGGGGTGTTCGGGATCATGTGGAAAATGTGACTGCAGTGGCGTAAAGGGGGCAAAGGTATTTTTTTTGTACATACTCTTTTATTTTTTGTACACTATTTTTTTTAGCTTTTAATCCAAATGCATAAAATAAATCATATGTGGAATAAACCACATATTATAAAGTTAAATTCATGATGTTCTCATTCTGATGCAGTCCTGTACATCTTATGTTCAACCACAATCTTCTATATCTGTTGCAGTAAAATATAAAGTGGTGGGTGACTCTTGTTGTCTTTAGTGTTAGTAAAGACAATCCAAAGCTTCAAATTCAAATATCCAAATCACGTGCTTCCACCTAGTGGTGGTTAAAGCAAGGTGCCGTTTTTCTTCAGAATGCCTCAAGTTCCTCTGATGACAAAGTGATGTTGATTTACAGGGTGAGAGAGGCTTTCCTGGATTACAAGGCAACATGGGATTTCCTGGTACTCAAGGACACGAAGGTCCTCAAGGCCCAATTGGGCCAATGGTAAGCAACAAACAATTAAACCCAGTGCAGTTTACTTGCAATTTGAAACATACTCAAGTTTGTACATACTCAGCTGTAAATCAGAACTAATTCATAACTTTAATTAGTCTCTGCAAAAAGTGGATTGTATTTTAAATTGCACTATAACATTTTCTAGGGCGATAAAGGAGAACCTGGAGCTCATGGAATGAAGGGGACACGTGTAAGTAATGTCACTTTGTTTATAAATTAAATTATGTTTTCTCATGGTAACAAAAGATAGAATCAACCACATTGTTTAGACCACTGCATTGTTAAGCGACATGTCATTTTATACATGTCATTTACAGTGACAAAAACAGCAAATGGTGGCTTTTTCCCTACCTTTGCTGTTTTACTGTTAAATAAACGATTATTGAAAATTGGATTTTATTATTATTATTATTATTATTTTTATTATTATTATTATTATTATTATTATTATTGGCGGCACGGTGGCTTAGTGGTTAGCACGTTCGCCTCTCAGCGCTAGGGATTCCCGGTTCGAATCCCCATCTGGGTGGAGTTTCCATGTTCTCCCCGTGTCTGCGTGGGTTTCCTCCCACAGTCCAAAAACATGGATCAAGTCAATTGAATTCTCCAAATAGCCCCCTTTAAGAGTGTGTTTGTGTGAGTGAGTGTGTGCCCAGCGATGGATTGGCGCCCTGTCCTGGGTCAATCTGCCCAGCGCCCAAAACGTTCTCCCCTGGATGGGCATGGGGAACCCCACCGCGACCCTTATAGAGGATAAGCGGGAGATAATGAATGAATGAATATATATATATATATATATATATAATTTTTCTTTTTTGTTATTGTTTTTTTTTTTTGGAAAAAACATCACAATTGTTCTTGTAAAGAAAACTATTTAACCATGTGGATGCAAGGCAATTAATCAGGTTATTTACCTAAAAAACTGCTATGCTTTTTGACTAAGACCGGTCCATCAGTGAGGACTTTTAGATTATAATTTTTTTTTTTAATATTCAATAATTTTTAATACATTTTAGCAGAATTTTAGTTACCATAATAAAAAACTATAAACATTACATTTTTCATTGTGTTTGGACAGGTAGCATTTAATCTTTTTCTTCATACATTAAATTCACATAATAACTAAAAAACACATAATAAGTATGCTTTTAAAGTGTGCAGTAATCTGTTCACTATTATGGATTTTATGGACTTATTATGGACTTATTTTCACATCTTTAAATAAAACAGAAAATTTGAGGAGAAGCGCCAAAACAGTTGCAAAATGCAAGACACATAATTACATAAATGCTGCATCTAAAATATGTATACAATTTCATACAAAATTCTAGTCCATATTTGAAGTGGGTTCTGCCTATGTATTTTATACACCATTTAAATATGTTCTAGGGTCCTTCTGGACTTCCTGGTATTCCTGGAATCCCTGGCCATCCGGTAAGTTTATTACATTTCATTGCCTGCAATATACCCATTTTTATATACCTAAAACCCATGTTTTGTTTTTTGCTTAAAATGTAATAAATGTGTATTTTTAAATGTAACGTATTGACATTTAAATTTTTTACTGTGTTTTTAACACAGCTGTAAAGTACAACTCTATTGACCTAACAACAGTATTATTGTACTCATACATAACTAACCACTTTATTAGATAAGTGCATTTTATTTAAAGCATTTTTTAACTTTTTAGTTAAGTTTAGTTTTTTTATTTGCTTAAAAAACTATTTTTTATTGGTTTGTGGATAAAAATCTAAGATAAAGCAGAATTTAAAAATATTTAGTAAATATGTGGTTTAAAAAGTTTCCATGTGGTGTGTAGTGTCTATTATGTGGTTGTTAAAATAATTTATATCTAATTAACTATTAATTGTTTTTTTTTTTTCTTTCAGGGTATTCCAGGTCTAGATGGGCCACCTGGACAAACGGGTATCCCAGGATGCAATGGAACAAAAGTAATTAATTCTATCTATATCTATCTAAAAGTGTAATGTCATTTCCCTTGTTCTTTCAGAATTTCATTTCTTAACTTAGTAACACCTACAGAATCATTTTGTTTTTCACTTTACCCTGCCAATATTCATTGTATAAATACAATTCCTGATAAAATATGATGTCCTGCTTTACAGGGAGATCGAGGTAGAGATGGAACTCCAGGTTTCCCAGGGATGGTAGGACCACAAGTAAGTAAAAACAATGAACAAATATCTCATCTAAATGGTGCATGCTCATTCCCAGTCTCTATTGTTTATTACCAATAAAATGTAAATTTAAATATTTAAATTTTTACATGGAGCGGCACGGTGGCTTAGTGGTTAGCATGTTCGCCTCTCAGCGCTAGGGATTCCCGGTTCGAATCCCCATCTGGGTGGAGTTTCCATGTTCTCCCCGTGTCTGCGTGGGTTTCCTCCGGGTTCTCCGGTTTCCTCCCACAGTCCAAAAACATGGAACAAGTTAATTGAATTCTCAAAATTGCCCCATATAGAGTGTGTGTGTGTGTGTGTGAGTGTGTGCCCAGCGATGGATTGGCGCCCTGTCCTGGGTCTATCTGCCCAGCGCCCGAGACGTTCTCTCCTGGATGGGCATGGGGAACCCCACCGCGACCCTAATAGAGGATAAGTGGAAGATAATGAATGAATGAATGAATAAATTTTTACATTTAAATATCTTTTTAAATATTTCTCCAGGGTCCTCCGGGATTTCCAGGAATGAAGGTATGAAACATGTTCAGTAATTTTAATTACTAGCATTGATATTCTCAATAATTTAAACATTATACAATAATACTTTTCTTATTCCACGGACTTATGCTCAGAAATGTATAATCATTTGATTCAAAACAATTACTTAAATATATTCACATACTGATCGATAAACTTATGTCTGGAACTTTTTAGGGTGATCCAGGGGGTGTTGTTGGTTTTATTCCTCAAAAAGGAGATCGAGGTACACCAGGATCACCAGGGATAAAAGTATGTACTTTTAATAATGAAATATATATATATAATAGTTAATTATTTTAATTATGTTTAAGTGATAAAAAAAAGCACTTAACTTGTTTTCTTTTTTTTTAAAGGGAACCGAGGGAGTCCCTGGACCATACGGTCCACATGGCCCACCTGGTCCATTAGGACCCAAAGTAAGTCAGGGTTAAATTTAGTTTTTACACTTCATTTTATTGTTTTTGCCAATTCAGCAGACATATGGCATTTTTGTAGCAGTTTACATTTCTTATTAAGGTTTTTAGTGTGATATAGCTTTATAGCTGTATATCTATAGCTAGAATTATTAGCACAGATTTATATATCTGCTGTTTTAAAATCTGAAAAAGTGCAGTTGATTATAATTTTGTTTGAAACTAGTTATAATTCTTTATATAATTTCTCCAGTGTTTTTGTGAAATGAGACCAATAAATACCTAGATGTTTTTTTTGTGGCTTTTTCTATCAGGGATATACTGGTGAACCTGGGCCTCCTGGTCCTCCTGTAAGTATTTTTTTATTTTTTATGTTTTTACATTTTATTATGTAACTATATTATTATTGGTCATTATTGAATGATGTGTTGTTTAACATTAAAATCATACAATTTCATTTCAGGGCGATAAAATTACATTTGTTGCTCCACCGGGTCAGAAGGTGGGTTCAAATGACTAATTACAGACTTATATGCAATGCAATTATACCTCATTTATAGATGCTATTTCCAAATTCAATAAAGTCAGCCATTTAAATTTTTTATGGTTTAATTTTACATGCACTGGGTTTAAAATAAACTAACCAGTATATACCAGATAAAGATAAAATTATGTGGCTTGATTTTTGTAAAAATATAAATATTGGGAACAATACAACAATATTAATATATTGCTTAATAATTTCATTAAAATATTTAATAAAACATTAGTATTAATTCATCACAGTGGCTTAGTGTGAGTTAGCATGTTGTCTCTGTATCTGCATGTTTTTAGGCCATGCAACATGTAAAACATGTAATATGGAGATACTTGAATTGTCACAGGGTGTCAGCATGTGTGAGAATGTGATTAAATTGATGTACCTGTCTAGAGTGAACCCATATGACCTACTAGGCTAGCTCATTCAGTCTAATTACAACAATAAATCAATTAGGTATTATAATTATAAGTAGTGGTATTATTAATATTGTTTAGCTTTTAAGTCATTAAAGCAAAGGAGATTATGTCTGTATAATTGTTTTTCACCTGTGTGTGTGTGTGTGTGTGTGTGTGTGTGTGTGTGTGTGTGTGTGTGTGTGCATACATGTGGTGGTTGTGATATGTTGTATAACAATTGCATAAAAATACATAACCTAAATGAAAGTAGTTGAATGAAAAACTGTTTTATAATAAACACACTATTTGCTTTATTAGGGTGATCAGGGTATCAAAGGTGAACCAGGACCCCCTGCAGAACCTCGAGAGTTTGTCGGATTAAACTTTACTGCCATACCCGGGCCAATAGTATGTCATTTTCAATCACTTTTTATGCACAACATCATACAATAAAAACTGATCTTTACTGTCCATTTAGTATTTCATTGTTTGCATATGGGTATATAATAATGTTCAATATGCTACTTTTGTTCCAGTGTTTCCAATATTTGCACTGAAAAAAATAAACAAATTTTGAATTTGATGAATGCAGCATATTCCAAAATTGTTGGAACAAAAACATGTTTATCACTGTCACTTTTTTCTACACTCATTGTTTGTTTAATGAGCTCACTTACAATAACGATAACATTTTATAGTGATAAACTGCAGACTGTATATTTTCTACATGGTTTTTGTCCACTTCACTCTTTTCTTCAGTGGTCAAGACCTCACTATTCAGCTATTCTTAGAGTTGTGGATCATTCTCAACTTTTGAATAACACTGTTGAAATTTTTATATATATCTTTTATATATAGTATCTTTTTTAACATATTCACTGCTGGTCTAAGACTAGTCCATTGACCTAAATTGCCCAGTCAATCTTTCTTCCATTTGGCCAGCACGCTAACTTACCACCATCATGTCAGTACCACAGCCGTATGGCAAATCTTCCCCCACCCAAATAATATTTGATCTATATGTGAACAGATTACAGTACACAAAGCTTCCATTTAAGGGCCTGGTGAGGTCTAACTTTGATGGCTTTCTATTTAAATGGCACAGTGCTACTTATTGCGTGTTATTTAATGTTTACACATTTACATTTTCGCGAAACATCATCACAAGCCCAGGCCAAGTTGCAAGTTGATTATATAAATAATATAGAAGTTTCAACTGAGCTCGTAATTTGCTTTTTGAAATGTGTTGTGATGTGTAATATACAGTGGGTTGCAAAAGCATTCATACCCCTTGAACTTTTCCATATTTTGTCACATTACAACCACAAACATAAATATATTTCACTGGAATTTAATGTGAAAGACCAACACAAAGTGGTATACAATTGTGAAGTGGAATGAAAGTTATACATGAATCAACAATTTTTTTACAAATAAAAAACTGAAAAGTGCGATGTGCAAAATTATTCAGCCCCCCTGAG
>JAFMOD010000701.1:452871-495862 GCA_019802435.1 Corydoras maculifer | reverse complement strand
TACTGAGATTAGATTACACACAGGTGGACCCTTTTAAGTCATTAGCAGTCATCAGGCAACTTCTGAATGCAATTGGTTGCACTCAGGGAAAAGGGGGCTGAATAATTTTGCACATCGCACTTTTCAGTTTTTTATTTGTAAAAAAAATTGTTGATTCATGTATAACTTTCATTCCACTTCACAATTGTATACCACTTTGTGTTGGTCTTTCACATTAAATTCCAGTGAAATATATTTATATTTGTGGTTGTAATGTGACAAAATATGGCAAAGTTCAAGGGGTATGAATACTTTTGCAACCCACTGTACTTTTTTATTAAACTTGTCCAGGAGCTGGATAATATATTTTTTTGGAATACCAAATATCAGAGTTAAAAGACAGTTTAAAATTATATTACTGAGCTACAGTAATAGATTCAGTGCAGTTTTAAAGCAAACCCTAAAAGTCATTGACCATGTAAACATTTACAGAAAATTGTCTATATTTTTTACACGGGCAAGACGGCTCTATCGCCAAAGATTTCAGTTGAAATTTTGGTTTGAAATATATAAATGTGTTTATACTTTCAAGTTGAACTGTGACCAAATGTGACCAAAATTCTATTTGATGTTAATCATTTACAGACACTGTAAATAAATACTGTAAATAAATATATTTGAATAAATAGTTTAAAATAAGGCAGCACGGTGGCTTAGTGGTTAGCACGTTCGCCTCTCAGCGCTAGGGATTCCCGGTTCGAATCCCCATCTGGGTGGAGTTTCCATGTTCTCCCCGTGTCTGCGTGGGTTTCCTCCGGGTTCTCCGGTTTCCTCCCACAGTCCAAAAACATGGAACAAGTTAATTGAATTCTCCAAATTGCCCCCTATAGAGTGTGTCTGTGTGAGTGAGTGTATGCCCAGCGATGGATTGGCGCCCTGTCCTGGGTCTATCTGCCCAGCGCCCGAGACGCTCTCCCCTGGATGGGCATGGGTAACCCCACCGCGACCCTAATAGAGGATAAGCGGGAGATAATGAATGAAAGTTTAAAATAAATTATAATAATATAATAATAATAAATATAAATATTATTATTATTATTATTATTATTATTATTATTATTATTATTATACTTAAATATTACTATAATAAATACTTTTTAATACATTATAATAAATTTATTGCATGTTTTGCACTTAGCACTTTGCACTTCTTATTGTTCCAAAACTATATTTTGTTGCCTAAAAAATACACATTATAAAAGTAACTAGTATTATAAAATTGATTAAAGTAACTTTATGAAATCTGATTGGAAGATGAACCATTTGTGTGTTTTCTTCTCATAGGGGGAGAGAGGTGTGAAAGGAGAAAAAGGTGAAAGGGTAAAGATTTTAAATACTTAAGATTAACATTAAAGTATAGAAGGTATGGTAAATAACAACTGAAATCTGGACATTTAAATATAAAAAAATCATATGAAAATGAAATTATTAGATATATTTAGTGTATTTCCAATATGTATTCATTATGTTTGTGTATTTGCAGTGTTCTGAATTTCAACCAGGGATGAAAGGTGAACAAGGTCCTCCTGGAATGAGAGTAAGAAGTCCTTTAACATTTTTTAATGTTTTTATTTTCATGAAGTGAGTATTAAAAACATTACAAATATACATTTTGATTCTTTTTGCTGTTAGGGAAAACCAGGAAAGGATGGAGAGACTGGATTTAAGGTTTATTCATATATTTTGATGAATATTTGTAACAGTTTATTTATATCAAGTTGTTTTTATGTTTACATTAAAGTAATATCCAATCAACATAAGATAGTAAGTACATGATCTTTTAAACAGGGGGAAAAGGGTCAACGTGGTTTGACAGGAGATGATGGTTTGAAAGTAAGTTATTAGCTACGCCACAATTTAAACCATTTACATGCAATATATATAAATGTATATTTACTTTTTTATTTATTCATATAGGGGCAAAAGGGGGAGAGAGGACCTCCAGCATTTGTAAGTGGTCAAGCTTTTATCAAGATTTCCAGTAGCATTTCTTTAACAAACTTTTGATGTTTTTTGACTGCAATCTTTTTGAATATCTAAATTTAATAGGGCAACAAATAAGTTTTCTTTTTTTTTAAGGCTGATGGTGAACGGGGGCCTCCTGGTCCCCCAGGTATTCCTGGAGCACAAGGAGAAACTGGTAAGCTTAAAAAAATTCTATTATGCCTTACACCAATTTAATGATGTAATACATGATTGTCACAAATATAGTGTTAATATAATAGGCATGTGTTAAAGTAAGACTGGAGACATATAAGTTCATAAATATACAGGACCAAAACTAGGAAGAAAGGCATACAGACCCAACCTGAACCTACCAAGCTGTTGCAGGCTTGATAAAAATAAAATATTAAAACAATAATGCTTAGAGTGAAAGAGAGAAACCAAAGGCCCTAAATAAATCTGATGATCTAATTTAGAAATATTTACCTGAAGCACTGCTGAAGGTGATTAATCTAAGGGAGTCTACACAGTGTGATAGTGTCTAACAAAAGGGGAAATGTTATAATAAAAGTCCATGACAGAGAGACAAAACAAAAACATTACTACATTCATTAAAATGTATTGGCAATGAGATGACAAATAATTCAATAAAGTATAGGTATCAGAAATTGACTTACTTTATACAAAAAGTGATTTATTCATTCATTCATACATTATCACCCGCTTTATTCTCTATTAGGGTCGCGGTGGGGTTCCCCATGCCCATCCAGGGGAGAACGTCTCGGGCGCTGGGCAGATAGACCCAGGACAGGGTGCCAATCCATCGCTGGGCACACACTCACTCACTCAAACACACTCTACATGGGGCAATTTTGGAGAACTCAATTAACTTGATCCATGTTTTTGGACTGTGGGAGGAAATCGGAGAACCCGGAGGAAACCCACGCGGACACGGGGAGAGCATGGAAACTCCACCCAGATGGGGATTCCAACCGGGAATCCCTAGCGCTGAGAGGCGAACATGCTAACCACTAAGCCACCGTGCCGCCCCTAAAGTGATTTAACTAATTTAAATCATCCTTTCACAAAACTTCTTGAATGAATAAATCCACATAAACTGAACATGTGAATAGAAATATTTGTACCATAGTAATACAGTAATTAATTGTAATAAGTAATTAAACCAGCAACAGTAAATTAAAACTAAGAAATAATAATAAATTAATAAAGCAACCATTTAATTAAAGCACTTGAGGTTTTGTATTATTGTGAATTAATCATGGGAAAGAGGTGTGACTGTGCATAATAACATCTCTCCTGAGATTTATTCACAATAAATAACAATCTTGAGTGCTTTATTGCTTTAACCTAACAGTTACAAACAAACCATAATAAAAAACAAGGTTTGATTAATATATGCATTTATTAAAATAAAAATGTTAATAAACTGGTCTTCTGTGACATAATCTAGTACAGATTTTAAAGTAAACACTGATCACTGAATAACAAGATCAATCAAATTGCAAAACACACTGTAAGTGTATTTATAATGTGGTAATAACTTTGAAATAATATGAATTGATAATTAGACAGACAATATAAATGTTTAGATATTGTGAATTTTAGGAAAGTGAGGAGTTTTAAATGAACATGTTTATTTTACATCCTCTAAAACTAACTAAATAATCTTTTTTTTACAGGTCTGCCTGGATTACCAGGAGATCCAGGTCCCCCAGGTAAAATAATTAATTATAATGTAATAAAATACATAACAATAATAATAATAATAATAATCATAATCATAATCATAATTATTATTATGATTATTATTATTATTATTATTATTATTATTATTATGATTATTATTATTATGATTATTATTATTATTATTATTATTATTATTATTATTATTATCATCATCATCATCATCATCATCATCATCATCATCATCATCATAGATTATAAATCTGATTATAAAAGAGTTTAGAATTAAATATGCTTCAAAATCAGTTTTTAGTCAATTGTGTTTTACTTAAACTATATAAATAAATAAATTCTTCAGTGTTGTCTTTTTACCTTGCACTTATGCTTGATAATAGGAAAATACATTCGTGGTCCTCCTGGAGAGAGAGGCTTCCCTGGAGAAATTGGCCAGAAGGGAGACAAAGGTCTTGATGGACTGCCTCTCATGGGTCAAAAAGGAGAAGTTGGATCTCCTGGGCCACCTGGGCCTCCAGGAGAATTAAGTATGTGCCCTTTACTATTAACAGATCAGCCATTTTAAGGACTAAAGATAAAAATAGACTATTTTGTCTTTTTCTTTATTTATGTCATTTGTTCCAGGTGATGATTGTCAAATCGATAAAGGATTCCCTGGTCCTCCTGGACAACCTGGTTTGCCTGGAGAAGAGGGACAAAAAGGTATCTGTCGTTACATTATCTCAAAGAACATTTTATCTTTAGAAAACATTTCAATGAATAGTTTTTTTCAAGTCAATTTATTTTTAACAACATGTCTTTTTTGAAGCAGTTTAGCGTTTAAATAAAAACTAAACCTACTCAATGATTAATTATCAATTTTTATACTATATACATTTGCTTATTAACTTTAAATGCTTTGAAATTTTATCAGTAGATTAAAAATCTATGTTATTTACATAGAATTGTTTTGTTTTCTATTTCTTATAAGGTGACAAAGGAGACACTTGCAGCTTATGTAATGCGATTCCAGGTTTAATTGGTCCTCCAGGACCAAAAGGAGAGCAAGGTAAAATCAGATGTCTCATTTCATTTATTTTCCACTTAATCCTATACTAGGGTTACAGGGGCAAGGGGGTCCCTATATCTGTCCAGGGGGAACGAGAGCTGGGCAGACACACTCAGGACAGGGTGCCAATCCAGCTCTGGGCACACACACACTCACTCACACAGACACACAGTTTAGAGCAGAAAATTCATTTTAATCCATTTTTTTGGACGGAAACTCCACCCAGATCAAGATTTAAACCTGGATCCCCAGTTCTAAGAGGCAGACATGCTAACCACTATATCAACGAGCAGCCCTGTAATATTGCTATTAATATGCAATTCAATTAACATTTATCCTTTTTCATTCATACATTATCTCCCTTTTCTTGGGGGGTTCCACATGCCCATCTTCAATTTATTGCTAGGCACACACACTCACACAGAGTTACCCACGAGAACACACTATATGAGGCAATTTTTAGCATTCAGTTTATCTTGAATCCATGTTTTTTTTCACTGTGGGAGAACCAGAAAACCTGGAGGAGCAAAAGTAATACAAAAATTTATGGTTAGTTAATTCTCTTGCTTTATTATTTGACTGAATAATACACATTTCAGTAAAATTATAATTAGGAAATATGAACATACTAGTCACTTGGCCCGGCTTTGCCAGAGCTTGCGATGACTTTTCCTACATTGCGGTGTAAACCTTAATTAGCGTACAATTAGACTAAATTCAGATCACACCAGGCTCTCTCTCAAGGGAATGACAAGTGACATGTGAGTAGTTTTTTTGCACGTGATGCCCAAAACACATCCATGAATTACGTCGTAACAGTAGCACCACAATAAGTCAACCTGTGCCATGATAAAGATTGCTAAAATTAAGCCCCTTCTTAGTGATTGTAAGCAGAATTTAAACCTCCGCAGGGCCCTGAAGAATAATTATATGGTGTGGATTTGTATAGGGACCACAGACAGAGACAGTTTTGACAGTTTATTACACTATTTGTGGGTTCCCCATGTCCATCCAGGGGAAAATGTTTTGGGTGATGGGCAGATACACTCGGTAGAGGGCGCCAATCTTATCACCAGGCACATACACACACACACAAACAAACACACACACACACACACACACACACAGATACACGGACTATATATAGGGGCAATTTAGAGCATCAAATTCACCTTAAGTGTGGGAGGAAGCCGGAGAACCCAGATGAATCCCACACTGACACGAAGAGAACCTGGATCCCCAGCTCTGAGAAGCAAACTTGCTAACCATTAAGCCACCATGTTGTCCCAGCTTTTGTATCTGTGATTAATAAATCCAAAAAAAAATTTTGTCCTTTACTAATTCTGAAATAGTAAAAATCAACACAGACTTATCAAATAACAACAGTTTTACTGTTTTTTAATGTATCTGTTTAAAATAGATGTATGATCTTTTCTTCATTAACAGGTTTGTGTTAGGTGACGATGATTTTATTTTAAGTATTCCAAAGCTCTTATGGCTGTATCTATTGCACTAACATGATGGTTTGGCCATGCAATTCCTTTGAACTTTTGACAACTCTAGCTTTACAAATCACAAATTGTGCTTTTATTTTTTAATTTTTTTTATTTATTTATTTTTTAACAAATTACTCCCCATAAGGTATTACATTAACCTGTATATTTGGTGATGTTATCTGGTAATTTGACTGTAGGTGCTGAAAATAAAGTACACATAACTAACAGGAGAACAAAACTAATACTATACCTGGTGATGGATTTTATGATTATACACTTTTTTCTTCAGAATAAATACATGCATGTGTTTTCCAGGTTATCCTGGCTCTGCAGGCCCTAAAGGAAACAAGGGCCTGCCTGGTCTTCAGGGGAAATCTGGAGTAGATGTAAATACTATGTTTATATTCAATTTTAAAGACTGGATTTTTCCTTACACATATTCATTTAATCTAACAATAATCTCTTTGAACTGTTAGATAGTGCTATAAAGTGTAGGCAGAGAAAGTATGGTAATGTTTGAATTGAGACTTTAAGTTTGCCTGTGTTTATTACATTTTTCTTTAGATTATGCTCTACAGACCTTTTTGGGTTGTTTTTAACCCATTTTTCATGACTGTATGTAAATTAACATCAAAGCTACAGATGTCATGCCAAGTTTATGTTCTTAGAGCAACTGTCTAAACCATTGTTCCCATGCACAACCACTGATACCCCTGTTGCTGATTAGCAGGGATACTGTGGTGTGGTTGTACTAACTGATTTTCTTTTATCCTATCATCCTACACATGGAATAGCCAGCTAGCAGTCCTAGTAAAAATAAAAAAATAGTCCTTAAATGGTAAATACAGTGGGGGAAAAAGTATTTAGTCAGTCACCAATTGTGAAAGTTCTCCCATCTTAAAAAGATGAGAGTGGCCTGTAATTGACATCAAATGTAGACCTTAGCTATAAGAGACAAAATGAGAAAAAAAATAAAAAAATCATATTGTCCGATTTTTAAAGAATTTATTTGCAAATAATTGTGGGAAATAAGTATTTGGTCACCTAAAAGATTTTAAGATTTCAACAAGGGCTTCAACAAGCAAGATTTCTGGCTGTCACAGATCTGTAACTCTTTTTTAGGAGGATCCTCTATCCTCCGCTCATTACTTGAATTAATGGCACCTCTTTCAACTGTTAACAGTATAAAAGACACCTGCCCACAAACTTAAACAGTCACACATCAAACTCCACTATGGCGAAGGCCATAGAGCTGTCGAAGGACACCAGCACCAAAGTTGTAGACCTGCACCAGGCTGGGAAGACTGAATCTGCAATAGGCAACCAACTTGGTGAAGAAATCTACTGTGGGAGCAATAATCAGAAAATGGAAGACCTACAAGACCACTGCTAATCTCCCTCGATAAGGGGCTCCATGCAAGATCTCAGCCCGTGGGGTCAAATTGATAGGGGGGACCTAGTGAAAAAAAAATGGGACCAACATTACAAAGGCTACCTTCAGTAAAACACTATGCTGCCAGGGCCAAATGTGTCACCCTGCTTAAGCCAGCACATACCCGGGTGTGTCTGAAGTTTGCTGGAGAGCATTTGGATGTTCCGGAAGAGTGTTGGGAGAATGTCTTATGGTCAGATGATATCAAAGTAAAACTGTTTGGTACAAACACAACTTGTCATTTTTGGATGAGAGTGAATGCTGAATTGTATCCAAAGAACACCATACCAACTGTGAAGCATGGGGGTGGTAACATCATGCTTTGGGGCTGTTTCTCTGCAAAAGGACCAGGACAACTGGTCTGTGTACATGAAAGACTGAATGGGGCCATGTATTGTGAGATTATGAGTTCAAACCTCCTTCTATCAGCAAGGGCATTGAAGATGAAACGTGGCTGGGTCTTTCAGCATGACAATAATCCTGAGCACACTGCAAGGGCAACAAAGGACTGGCTTTGTAAGAAGCATTTCAAGGTTCTGGAGTGGCCTAGCCAGTCTCCAGACCTCAACCCCATAGAAATTCGTTGGAGGGAGTTGAAAGTCTGTGTTGCCTCAAAACATCAATGCTTTAGAGGAGATCTGCATGGAGGACTGGGCCAGCAACGGTGTGTGCCAACCTTGTAAAGACTTACAGAAAACATTTGACCTCTGTCATCGCATTTTCTCATTTTGACTCTCATATATGAGATCTACCTATGATGTCAATTACAGGCCTCTCTCATCTTTTTATGTGGGAGAACATGCACAATTGGTGACTGACTAATTACTTTTTTTTCCTATTCTAATTTTCTGATATTACTGCATTTACACATTGTTTAGGCTATTATAAGTATTATTATTATGAATCTTTGCATTTCTGACAATTATTACTGGAGGTCACTGGGAGTGTCTGTACTTAGTATAGCTCCTGTACAATCCTGCTGTTAGTTGTGTAATAAGAACATTGTGTACATGTACATGGAAATGCATATGAAATATATGTTTGAAACATATGTTTTTATAAAAACATGCCTATGCGTAAAAAAATATTGCCTTGTTCGTGATTTTCAGGGTTGGAATGGTGCTCCAGGTTTGATGGGTGCTCCAGGACCACAAGGTGAACCTGGCGATATCTATTTAGCACCAGGACTAAAGGGAGAAAAGGGCAATGCTGGGATTTCAGGTGATAAGGGACTACGAGGTTATGATGGACGTCCCGGAAGGGATGGAATTCCAGGCCTACCTGGACAAAAAGGAGATCCAGTGAGTACTGTTGACATTTTGGTTTGTTGTTATTAATACTTAGCTCATTAATGAAAGCAACACAAGAGCTGTTTTCTACAAAGGCTAAAGAAGGTATTAAAGGTGAACGGGGCAGGACTGGAGATCCGGGTGTCACTGGGCCTCCTGGTGAGCGCGGGCCCCCTGGTGATCCGGGCATTGGACGGAGAGGAGAACCTGGCGAGAAAGGCAATCAGGGCTTCCAGGGGATTCCAGGAAAGCAAGGATTACCAGGCCAGTAACTTTTTAGGATGTTTTATGTTTCAATAAGTTAAATTTAAAAAACATTTCACAAGTAATGTGCAACTAAAGATTTCTTTTCAAGAAAGTAGTTTTTCTTTTAACAGGTCCAAAGGGGGAAGCTGGGAAAACTGTACCTGTAATAGGAAATCCAGGTGCACCAGGACCCCGTGGTGTTCCTGGAAACACTGGCTTACCAGGTAATTTTACAGTGAACTGTTAACAAAATAAATAAGTGGAATGATCCTGTAAACTACAATAGTGGTGCCTTGTAGCATGATGATACTGGGTTAAATTAAGAGGAAAAGAGAACACTTGTCCTTTCAGTATAGAGTCTGCATGTCCTTGTCCAAACTGTGCATTGGTTTTTGGCCCAGATAAATAAGAGGCTTGCATCAGAAAGGGAATCCATTGTAAAACTGGACCCACTGTGGCAACCCATAATGAGAACAGCCTGCCAGAATTCCAGAATGCAGCAGGCCAAAAACAGGCCTTTATATTTAATTTTTAAAATGTATAGCTGTTCAGCAGCTTTTTAGCATTTAGTGTCTTTGGGCACGTGTCTGTTGACAATTCACTGCCAAAATAGCAATGAACGTCTGTTGATGTCTGTCTAGGTTAAATTATGTCGGTGATGCACCGGTGATTTCCATTACCAAGATATGCAATATGCTTAAATTTCACCTTTACAGACCTCATTTCAAGACCACCAAGCCCATCGGCTTGGATCTATTCACAAGCATCATCTATTTTAACAATTCGGGGGAGGCATGCAAATAATCTGTTGGCATAATATAAGACGGAAATGAGCATTTTAATGTGCCAGGATTTAAGTTAGAACCCTCAATGTTACTTTTGTCCAGAAGTGTACTTATGTTATTACCTTGCTGCTGAATTATTTTAAGTTGATTTTCAATATTAGAGTGCTTCAAACCATGCAAAAGTTTGCAACTGAATGCATGCAATACTTCATTACATAATTATTGTTTATTGTATTTAAGGTGAAAGAGGCCCCACTGGAGATCAAGGTTTAACTGGATTTCCAGGTCCAAAGGGTGATCCTGGCCTTTCAGGAACTGGGCACCCAGGCCCACCTGGTCCTAAAGGTAAATTACAACATTAATTTGATTAACTAAAAAATACAGCAGTGTTCATTAAGATGCAAGAACTATAGATGTATTTTTAAATGTTATTTATAAATGTTATTCTTCATTTTCAGGTCACTCTGGTATACCAGGTGCACCAGGATTACCTGGAGAACCTGGAGATCCTGGCAAAGATGGCTTTCCTGGACATCCAGGGACACAAGGGCAAAAGGTTTTATAAAAGTTGGTGTTAAATAAAGATAACATTGTTTATATGATCTTTACTCAGTTGACTTTATTGTTATCATAAAGGGAGAACCTGGAATTGGCCTTCCAGGGCCGAAAGGCCCTATTGGTCTGCCAGGTTTGCAAGGATTTCCAGGTGAGAGAGGTACGGTAGGAATGCCAGGAGTCCCTGGTAATGAAGGACGAACTGGCCCACCTGGTCCTCAAGGTGTAAAAGGTACTGTAAACTGCTAACCTTAATTGGATTATTAATATTTGTCAATTTTAAGGTCTTTTTTTTATTTAACTCTAACCCCACTAGTAGACAAATCATTTATTCAATTATTTTATCACAATATTTGTACATGATGTTTAAAATAAATTTTATTTCCTCAGGCACTTTTACATTTCATACTTCAAATTCTGTTCTTAAAACAATTTAATGTCATCATCACAATCCTGCCTCATAATGGTTCACTTGAATTGCATGAATGGCTAAGGTGTTCCTATTAATGTTCTTATTAAGTGTGTATAAGTGTGCATATAGGTATGAGTAAAATCATTGGCACTCCTGTGCTTCTTTCAGAAAATACACTGCTTTTTTCATTTTTTTTAAATTTAAGTAATTTGTTGATGTTAGCTTTGTATTTACATGTTTATCATTGAAACAACTAAAACATGCAGTGAAAACAGCAAAAAAAAAAACTCCGGAAATTTACTGGACAAAACATTTGCCACCTTTTATAATAAAATCCAAAGACTACTACTAAGTAGCTGGACATTTATTAGAAATCCAAAGTCTTTTACCAGGACAATTACTGGAAAATATTTAAAAAAGCAAACAGAAATGAGACAAAATCCTTTCTGAAGTTGCCCGTAATAAGTTTAGATCTGAATCTATAGAACACCTGTTGCACCTGTGGGTTTAAAAATATAAGATGGAAGGAGCATATTTTTGGCAAGAGCACAGTTCATTTTGATGGCCATTAATTAGTGGTTGATTAACTGGAAGACCTCATGCCACAGCGACAGTTACATCAGCCAGCAGCTGTGTTTTAATGTACAAAAATACTGTCTGTAAATAAAGCCAGTTTCTGTGCATGTGAAATCTTGTCTTCAGTCCTCATTAGTTCCCATTTTACCACAATTTTTTAAAGAAAAAAAAGAGATGTGGAGCATTTTTTAAAAAAATTATAGACAAATAGTGGCTTGATATTTAAGTAGAGAAATTATTAGTGTGCCTTACAAAATTAAGGGTGCCGATTCTGTGGCACATATTATGTGGTTGTGTGTGTTGCTCAGCGTAAATAAAAGATTACCAAGCCTTTGTAATTGCCTCAGTGTTCTGAGAGGAGTGGTACATTTTCCAAAGAAAAGTTGTAAGGAATGCCATGTCACTTCTCACATTTTCTGTTCTATTTTCTCTTTCAGTTAATTTACTAATTATCGCTCATTTAGTTTACTTGTTTTAGTTAATACAGTAAATTAACTAAAATCAGAATTAATAAAGTAGTAGTTGACTGTGTTTGACCATTGGTTTTGGTCTGGTATCGGTCTTAATTTGGTTGGTTTAAATACTTACTGTTTTCCTGTTTGCCCCAGACCAGCATTGTGCCTTTTGCTACATGTTGTCCGCGCCTCGCATGGATATATGTCACTTAAAATCAATCCTTTTATTTCACTTACCCGGTTGCCTGACTCCACTTGTGACAAAATCTTTTTTGTTTTACTTGTATCCTAAATGAAATAGAGAGAAAGCCAAAGGATACACATAATAATATCTTATGGGTATGCCCAATTTGTATAGTACTTAACATAACCTAGACGAATAAATTGATTTTTCCATCTATCCATTATCTTCCGCTTACCCGGGGTTCGGGTCGCAGGGGCAGCAACCAAAGTAGGGAGACCCAGACCTCCCTTGCCCCAGCTACCTCCACCAGCTCGACTGGGGGAACCTCGAGGCATTCCCAGACCAGCTGAGAGATATAATCCCTCCAGCGTGTCCTGGGTCTTCCCCGGGGTCTCCTTCCAGCTGGACTTGCCTGGAACACCTCCCTAGGAAGGCGCCCAGGAGGCATCCTTATCAGATGCCGGAACCACCTCAACTGGCTCCTTTCGATGCGGAGGAGTAGCGGCTCCACTCCGAGTCTCTCCCAGATGACCGAGCTTCTCACCCTATCTCTAAGGGAGGGCCCAGCCACCCTGTGGAGAAAACCCATTTCGGCCGCTTGTATTTGCGATCTTGTTCTTTTGGTCATTACCCAAAGCTCATGACCATAGGGGAGGGTCGGAACGTAGATCGACTGGTAAATCGAGAGCCTTGCCTTATGGCTCAGGTCCTTTTTCACTACAACAGACGAGTAAAGGGTCAGCATCACTGCTGACCCCGCGCTCATCCGTCTGTCAATCTCACGCTCCATCTTACCATCACTCGTAAACAAAACCCCGAGATATTTAAACTCCTCCACTTGAGGCAAGATCTGATCCCTGACCCAGAGAGGACTCTCTACCCTTTTCCGACTGAGAACCATGGCCTCAGATTTGGAGGTGCTGATTTTCATCCCGGCCGCTTCACACTCTGCTGCAAACCGATCCAGTAAGAGCTAAAGCTGGACACCCTCCATCCCCTGGCTGTGCCTAGAAATTCTGTCCATATAAATTATGAATGCCCAGCGATGGATTGGCGCCCTGTCCTGGGTCTATCTGCCCAGCGCCCGAGACGTTCTCCCCTGGATGGGCATGGGGAACCCCACCGCGACCCTAATAGAGGATAAGCGGTAGATAATGAATGAATGAATGAATGAATGAATGAATGAATAAATTATGAACAGAAGTTGATTTTTTTTTTCTGAAAATTTCTTTATACATAATTTGATTCTATTGATATTTGTAGGTGACTCAGGACCTCCTGGAATTCGAGGTTTTGAAGGACCACCTGGATTGCCAGGAACTGGTGAGCCTGGAGCCCCTGGACCAGCAGGCCCACCTGGAAAACAAGGGTTTTCAGGTAAGACTATGTGTAAAGTCATGCCTTTTCTATGATAACTGATGATGTAAATTTTACTAAAAGGATTTTGCATTGATATTGCAGGTCTAGTAGGAGAAAAAGGAGAAAGGGGATTCCCAGGTTTTCCTGGTCCATCAATGCCTGGTTCTCAAGGTGAGAAGGGTGCTCATGGTTTACCTGGAGCACCAGGCCCCAAAGGGTTGCCAGGACAACCAGGACCTCCTGGACAGGATGGATTTCCTGGAGGAAGAGGTGTGAACAATTTTTTGCTTCATTGCAAGTTAAAAATCATTGTTATATGTTAATAATTATTTATTTACTTGTAAAAATATTTTTATAATTAGGCCCTAAAGGAGATATGGGAGCAATAGGAGTTCCAGGGTCTCAAGGACACCAAGGACCTCCAGGGCTCCCTGGACTCATTGGATCAAGAGGTAGAACACTGAAGATCTGAAGTCCTGAAGTTTGTTACTGAAATACTGATATAATATTAAGACCGAAATTTGTATATTTATATCAGCTAGTTTATCACACAAATGGGCTACGGTAGGGTGGCATATTTATTATGGCGTTAATTTCAATACATTTTTATGGAACTAAATTTAATCCGGCGGCATGGTGGCTTAGTGGTTAGCACCTTCGCCTCTCAGCACTAGGGATTCCCGGTTCGAATCCCAATCTGGGTGGAGTTTCCATGTTCTCTCCGTGTCTGCATGGGTTTCCTCCGGGTTCTCCGGTTTCCTCCCACAATCCAAAAACATGGATCAAGTCAATTGAATTATCAAAAATGCCCCATATAGAGTGTGTCTGTGTGAGTAAGTGTGTGCCCAGCGATAGATTTGCACCCTGTCCTGGGTGTATCTGCCCAGCGCCCGAAACGTTCTCCCCTGGATGGGCATGGGGAACCTCACCGCGACCCTAATATAGGATAAAGCGGGAGATAATGGATGGATGGATGGATTATAAAACTAATGAAGCCTGAATCAATGAATGAATAAATTTAATCCTATTTAGATTTTTTGGGGATTTTTAATAACATCTGAACATTTGTAACATTTGTAACATTTTTTGGATATACGATGCCTGTGGATCACAACTTTTTATATTTTTTAAATGTGACTAAATTTGTTTTCAGAACCTTTTCAAGTCAAGTCAAGTCAAGTTTATTCTTCACATGCATAGTTATACACATTGAAATGCTTGTACGACCCTAGAAATGTCGCGACGGCAGCCAAACACAGTGGCGCTATCATCAGAAATAGGCAGAAAAAGTGATACATCAGGAGAATAGGTGATAAAAAACAACCTGCTCCCAAACTATGCATTAATAAGCACAGGTTGGGGGCCTGAAAAAAAACACCTTTTAGCACACAAGCAAATACAAACATAAAGACATGGACAGGAAGAAGCTGTATTAGACGTGTCCATAAGGGATCGAAAAGGAGGGGCAGTCCATAGGAGAGCAGGGTAGAGAAGTTTATCAGGAAACCATAGCAACAGTTCTTCTGGAGGAATTTCAGCAGCATCTATTCCAAGGTCTCCACCAAGGCCGAGGCTGATAAGGAAGCGAAAAGCAGATAAGACTGTTCGCAGCCATTTTAGCAGCTCGAAACAGCTCGTGAATTCCTGATCTCCAACTCATCATTCGTTTGCAGAGCCGATAGCCTCTCCAAGATTGATTCCATGTGGCGATTTAAATTCACAGTCTGAGTCCCTATGGCTCTGCCCAGCATATCAATCATGTTGGGCAGTTTCCTGGGGCTGTTGACAACCGACCCAACTCTCATAATTTTGCGATACACCAGGGCCATGCATAATCCAATCAGCAGAAATCCCAGGATTATAAATACGAATAGGTAGACATCTTCCACATCTTCCACGGGCAGGGGGGCCAGACTCACGATCCGCCAATTCCCCCAGGCATCCATCGTGTATCCAGACGCCAACGTGCCGTCCGGGCAAGCTGGTTCCCCGAACCACGACTTCTCCTCGAGAAGATAGTGTCAATAGCGTTGAGAGACCATTTAATTAGTTCCATATTTGCGTTTCAAAGAGCAGTGTTATAATAAATCCCGCACAGACAGGACAGAGAAGCCAAGCAGGAATGAGAGGACGGAGAGGGAGAAAGTGCGACCTCCTCCTACGAGAGCCAAGCAGAGAAATGCTTTGATACCTTTATTGTGATCACTCTTAGGTGACCCTGGTAGTACTGGTCCTAGAGGGGAAACTGGTGAACCGGGTCCAAAAGGAGAGAGAGGAGAAAGAGGTCTTCAAGGACCAGCTGGAAATATGACAGAGGTAGACATGGACAATTTAAAAGGCGAGAAGGGAGACAGTGGAGACAGAGGTAAATAAAGTTAATCCAATAAAAAAAAAATAATAATTGTAATATGTAACAAATATTAAGTTATCTAGTATTTGGCTGTTCTTTTTTAATTTAAATTTTCAGGTGATCCTGGCCCTAGTGGAGAGAAGGGGCACCAAGGAGAACAGGGAAGTCCTGGAATGCCTGGAAAGGATGGAATGCCTGGTTCACCAGGAAAGCCAGGTAAAAATTAAACAGGATGGAATAAGTTATGACCTTAAGACCTTAAAATAAGGTAAAAGTATTTGGCTATTAATAGCAGCAGAAACTCCAGCAATTAATTATTAGACGAGCCTGTACTTGTTATGACATTTTCTGCAAACAGTGTAAACGTTAATTTATGTGTTGACATAGTAATCCGCCAGTCAGATTGTACCAGGCTTTTAAATGGGAATGACAAGTGACACACTGGCTGGTTTATTGCTCGTGACATGTATACTTATATATACACACATTGACAAAATTGTTAGTACCCCTCAGTTAATAAAAGAAAAACCCACCTAGGTCACAGAAATAACTTGAATCTGACAAAAGTAATAATAAACAAAAATTCTGTGAAAATAAACAAATGAAAATCTGACATTGATTTTGAACCATGCTTCAATTGAAGTATTTTAAAAAATAAACTCATTAAACAGGCCTGGCCAAAAATTATGGTACCCCTGAAAATAATAAGACCAAAGGGACATGTTAAATCAAAGTGTGTCCACTAATTAGCATCACAGGTTTAAAATTTAAGATCCATAGGACAGTAGCCAACCTCCCTGAAAATTTATGAGCGATTGATGATACAAATGGTAACAAAAGAGCGCTGAAAAAAGAGATTAAAGGTAAACCTCAAGCTTAAGAAACCTCAGTTTCAGATCTCCCCACCCGTTGTTTGACCAACCAAGGAGGACACCATTGTTGAAAACAAATCAAAAAAGGCCAGACTGGAATTTACCCAACTACATGTTAACAAGCCTCAAAGCTTTTGGGAGAATGTCTAATGGACAGATGGAATTTTTTGCCATGGTACATCAGCTGTAAGTTCACAGACAGAAAAATGAAGCATATCAAGAAACGAACACTGTTCCTACTCCGAAACATGGAGAAGGCTCTTATGTTCTGGGACTGCTTTGCTGCAACCAGCACTGGGTGTCTTAATTCTGTGCAGTGTACAATAAAATCTCAAGACTATTAAAGGATTTTAGAGAGAAATGTGCTGCCCAATGTCAGAAAGCTTGATCTCAGTCATAGGTCATGCGTCTTGCAACAGGATAATGACTCAAAACACACAGATAAAAACACCCAAGAATGGCTAATAGGAAAACATTGGACTTTTCTGAAGTGGCCTTCTATGAGCCCTGACCCAAATCCTATTAAGCGTTTTAGAAGAAGCTGAAACTGGAAAAGACACCCTTTACACCTGAGACAACTGGAGCATTTTGCTCATGAGGGGTGGGCCAAAAAAACCTGCAAAGAGGTGCAGAAGTCTCTTTGACAGTTAGAAATCGTTCAGTTGTAGTGATTGCCTCAAAGGGTTGTGCAACAAAATATTAAGTTAAGGATACCATCATTTATGATCAAGGCCTGTTTCATATGTTTTTTTGAATTATTTTTTTTATAATTCCGTTGAATCATGGTTACAATGTAAAAAGTCTGCACAATGAAGGACAATAGTCTGTAATTGTAGAACTGCAAAGTTAATCAGTATGATGAGTAAAACTGATAAATTAGACTATGTGCAAACAAAAAGCTGTACATAATACAGTGGCTGATAATTGTATATCCCGATGAATAATAATAGATTGCTGTATGTATGTTCCTAGCTTAAATTCACCAAAACTGTATTCAGTTATCTATGGGTGCTTGTAAAGTTGTGTTTATGTATACTGTATACTAATTTTCAGGATAATGAATAGAAATAGAAACCATTTTAAATGTTGTAACTTAATGTTTACTTAGGTGAGAAAGGTGAGCCAGGAATAACAGGAGACCCAGGACCACAAGGACAGCCTGGAGTTAAGGGAAACATAGGAGAAATGGGAATGCCAGGTACAGATCTCTTTTCTATGGGATTCATTTTAAAATCATAGTTTAAATAAATCATATTCATCACTTTTAGATATTAGCATTATTCAGATTATGACATTATATTTGACATGGCTAATAATTATAATTATTTTAAAACTTTTAATAAACACCTTTCTAAAAAAGTGTTACCATCATTTATATGGTACTATACAATGCTCAATAAATAACTTGAACAATAAGGGCCAAGAAAATTTCATTGTTCTGACTTACCTTCCATGGTATATGTCTATTTGTAGGAGTACTTGGGCCTAAAGGAGCTAAAGGTTTCGCTGGGATACCTGGACATCCAGGATTTAAGGGTGATCAAGGAACTAAAGGTGAAAAAGGAGATACTGGTCAGCCTGGAATAGGAATTCCTGGCCCAACTGGTGAGAAGGTACAGTAATTATTTTTAATAATCTCGTTTCATTGTATTCTGCTTAATCTTATACTATCTTATACTATTCTGCCTAATCTTATACTAAAGGTCCCAGTGCCCATCTATGTGACAATGTTTTGGACGCTGGGAAGATACACCCAGCACAGGCCGCTAATCCATTGCTGGGCACACAATCACTCAGAAACACACACACACACTATATAGGGACAATTTAGAGCAGCCAGTTTACCCTTAATATGTTTTTTCCTGTTTAAGAAAACTGGAAAACGTGGCGAAAACCAGCGCGTAATAGAAAACAGAGAACATGGAAACTCCACCCAGATCGGCATTCAAACCTAAATACCTAGAGCTGATAGGCAAACGTACTAACCACTAAGCCATCGTGCCGCCTTCAGTTAATTACCAAATTAGCCAATCATGTAAAAGCAGAATGATAAAATTTTTTTAATCTTTCACGTAAAGGCCAGTGGTTTCAGATCATTCAGCATGGGGAAAAATGTGATCTCAGTGGTTTTAACATTGGAATGATTGTTAGTGCCAGACAGGCTAGTTTGAGTCTTTATATATGTACTTTGCAGACAAGTGAACAGAAAATTGATTGATATACCTTTATTAGTCCCACAATGGGGAAATTTAAATGCCCACACGGATTTAGGCAAAAAAGAAAGCTAATAACAGATTAATTTCTCTCTATTGTTAGGATGAATAAAAAGAACAAAGCATTGAACATGTTCAATATTAGTATGGGGTTCCTGGTCCATGGTCCTGGAGAAAGGCTATTATTGGAGTGTGGAAGAAGAATGCAATTATTGAAGAGTGATTAAAAGTGAATGGGAAGTGCAGTTAGTTGGTTCTTTAAGTTTCATATTTGTAGTTTAAAACTTGACCGGGATACGTCACTTTGAAAATCATATTTTTTACGTGTCCTCTTATTCCTGTTGATATTTTGTCAAGCTCAAAAAAAAAAAAAAAAAAAGCAGAAGAAAAGGAGTCAAAACATAACAATAGTGTGTTATTGTTGAACTGAATTATATCTCTTAATATGCTCTACTCTTTCTTTACTACAAATGCAGGGTGAAATGGGCCCAGCTGGTTTTCCAGGAGAACATGGACAAAAGGGAATAAAAGGTGCCATGGGTATCCCAGGAATCCCTGGAACATCAGGAGAAAAAGGAGAACAAGGCTTAACTGGTCACTCAGGCAAGTCTTCGTATTTTTTTTTTAATGTTAAGCCTACTTAGGATAGATTATTGTATGTGAAAGAATTATATCAAATTACTTTATTCATTTTTTTTTGAGTAGGTATCCCTGGAGTACCTGGTGAGAAAGGTGTAATTGGGCTTCCTGGAACACCAGGACAACCTGGTCAACCCGGGCGGCCAGGTGAGTAGAAGGATCCGCTAATCGAAAAGAAAATTAAATACCCAGGCAGAGTTTCATATCAGATACACACTTTTAACAAAGAAAACAAGTAAACAGAGTACATTTTCTTAGTTCATGTTAATTTGATATAAAATTAAAAGTTCTTAAAATCAGTGTCCTCTATATAATTTATATGTAAAGTAATCTCACCTTTTTTCAAACTGTTGTTTATATGTGGGCGGCACGGTGGCTTAGTGGTTAGCACATTCGCCTCTCAGCGCTAGGGATTCCCGGTTCGAATCCCCATCTGGGTGGAGTTTCCATGTTCTCCCCGTGTCTGCGTGGGTTTCCTCTGGGTTCTCCGGTTTCTTCCCACAGTCCAAAAACATGGATCAAGTTAATTGAATTCTCAAAATTGCCCAATTTAGAGTGTGTATGTGTGAGTGAGTGTGTGCCCAGCGATGGATTGGCGCCCTGTCCTGGGTCTATCTGCCCAGCGCCCGAGACGTTCTCCCCTGGATGGGCATGGGGAACCCCACCGCGACCCTAATAGAGGATAAGCGGAAGATAATGAATGAATGAGTGAATGAATGTTTATATGTGTAGAAGTATATTTTTTCTAAAAGATGTGTACACTGTAAAATCCAATCAGTGATGATGAATTATCCTTATTATATATATATATATATATATATATGTATGTGTATATATATATATATATATATATATATATATATATATATATATATATATATATATATTCATTTATTATCTCCCGCTTTATCCACTATTAGTGTCGCGGTGGGGTTCCCCATGCCCATTCAGGGGAGAACGTCTCGGGCGCTGGGCTGATAGACCCAGGACAGGGCGCCAATCCATCGCTGGGCACACACTCACTCACAGAGACACACTCTATATGGGGCAATTTGGAGAATTCAATTGACTTGATCCATGTTTTTGGACTGTGGGAGGAAACCGGAGAACCCGGAGGAAACCCACGCAGACACGGGGAGAACATGGAAACTCCACCCAGATGGGGATTCGAACCGAGAAGCGAACGTGCTAACCACTAAGCCACCGTGCCATATATATATATATATATATATATATATATATATATATATATATATATATATATATATATATATATATATATATATATATATATATATATATATATATATATAGGGGCACTATATAAGGGCAATTGAGATGAGCCAATTCAACTTCAATCCAATGAAAAAAACAAATACGTATATAAGATGACTTTTTGTTACATTTTACTTTTATGCACTAAAAAAGATCCATTAAAACTTGCCCACTTCATTTTATGTTGCATTTTAGAGGCATGTGTCTCATTTTTATTTAAGCAAGTTACAAATGGAAAAAGACAGGTGTCTCCAATAAAAAAAATGTATGTATTAGTGTCTACCGGATTAATGGATTATGTGTCACACTGATGATGAATGTTGTATGCAGGTGAACCTGGTCTACAAGGGCCGCCAGGATCACAAGGTGAAAAGGGAGAAGCAGGAAAGGATGGCATACCTGGGTTTACTGGGGAGAGGGGTGACCCAGGTAAGTAAATAAACCCCTGTCGAAAAACCCCTTATGTTTTTCACAAGGTGGACGTTCTATCACATGCACAATAGCAGGTCCCTCTAAATTATGTCAATGTAAAGAGATATTTGTTAATCATCTCATGGTTTCTTTTCATTAGGTGTACCTGGTATAGGCTATCCCGGGAAAACTGGGCAAGTCGGAGTCAAAGGTCAGAATCACAAATACCAACATTTCTCAATCCATCTATCCATTATCTTCTGCTTTATCCTATATTAGGGTCGCGGGTTGGGTTCCCCATTCCCATCCAGCGGAGGACATTTCGGGCGCTGGAGAGATACACCCAGAACAGGCCGCCAATCTATTGCTGGGCAACATTTCTCAATCATTTAGTAATATAGAGCACTGTGCTCAAGTATTATTATTATTAGTAGTAGTAGTAGTATTAGAAGGAACATTATTTAAATTTGGAAGTAGTCATAAACAAAATGCAGTAGGAAAATATAAAATACAAAATATTAAGTCAGTCAGTACTGCTTCTTTTACTTACAGTATATAAATAAAAAACAAATGTAGAATATAATGTAGGACAGCAAAATGCACCATAAAATCACCATGTTGATACAGAACAGCAGATACAAGTGTAGGTGGAATTTTGACCAATTTTATTGTTTTGCTGTTTGTGCAACTGGTGTCTGTGTACCAACACATAAGGAATTGTTCTGCTGTTTGTACCATTGACGTAACTCATTTTTTTTACACTGTCTTTTGTGTTTTCTGTCTAGTAAAGCACTGTCTGTTTTTCTCTCATTGTGTGTGCTGGCACATAAAGTGCCATTCTGCAGCATTAATATTACAGAAAACCCATATATAGATTATGCTATAATAAGGTGTTTATTGTTAAATCAGTTCAGTGAGACCACTAGTCCAACATATATTCAGGGTACCGCCAGTAATTGTCGTTGCTCCAGCGCTCTGGCAGTGTTATGGACAAAGAGCTGGTAATACCTCAAAGAAAAACAGATAACAAAACTTAGCCCAAATAAAGCAAGTAATTAAGTATTTAGACAGATCTGGATTTTTGACACAGTGTAGTTCTGCTCTGTAAACCGGCATATAACATATTTGAAATACATGACAGGGTTGGTTAACAGAAATTATTTTAATAGCTGCATACTGTGCATGAAAATACATATCCATTTACTTTCCCAATCATTTAAGTTGTCTTTTGAAAAAAATAATAAACACATTCCATTAAATTATAGCTTTTTGTTGTAGTATAAATAAATATTTACAGTGGCTAGTCTGTAAAGACACAACTTAAACCATTTACACTCCTAGAGTGAATGGCATGTCTACTTAATAAAGTCCAAGAAGTATTATAATTTGCTCTTATAGAATATGTAGAGTAGTGAAAACAACTTTAAAATTTAAAATTATTGTATTTTTCTTTTTTCTCCCTAGGTGAAAAGGGCAATCCAGGTCCTCCAGGTATGTCTGGAAGCCCAGGTATTCCTGGAACCAAAGGTGACAAAGGCTTGCAAGGCCAACAAGGCATTCATGGACACACCGGAGTAAGAGGAATACCAGGCCCATCTAAGGAGGGGCCTAAAGGAGACAAAGGAGCTCAAGGACAGCCTGGAGAGCCAGGTATATTTATGCTGGTTATATATTTAATGTAGTGTTTTTAAAGTATAATAAAAATAAACTACAACTTAATATGATATACCAAATGTTAAGAACCACAGCTACAGAGAACTGTTTTGTCTGCTATTGCTAACAGTGCATATATGTACAATAGATTATATATATATAATATATATATTATATAGATTATAAAATATTTATGAATACTGTTCATTTTCAGGGCAGACTGGAGATCCAGGACCAGTGGGTATCCCAGGAAGCCCTGGAGCTAAAGGAGAAAGAGGCGAAAAAGGTCTTCCTGGTGCACAGGGTTATCAGGGTTTAAAAGGCGATAAAGGAATAATTGGACAACCTGTGAGTAAAATGAATTTTATAGGTTTTTGTATGGCTTTATCGAAAGTAATCACACAATTGTAATACTATTATGCATTTTTTCCATTTAGGGCCAGTCAGGCTTGCCAGGTATTAATGGGCAGAAGGGTGAGATGGGAGTTCAGGGTGTTGTTGGTTTTCCTGGTAAGTCAAAACTTAGACTTAAGATATGAAATATCTCATATACACTCACCTGCCACTTAATTAGGTACACCTTACTAGTAAAAGTTTGGACCACCTTTTGCTTTCAGAACTGCTTTAATTATTTGTGGCATACTTTCGAAAAAGGCGATGAACAAAATTCTCAGCTTTTTGGTCCATTTTAATTAGTGATTAACCGATATGGTTTTTTTAATGGCCGATGCCGATATTTAGACGACAGAAGCGGCCGATATATAAAGCCGATATTACCAGTTTTTATTGCAACTAATAAAGTACAACAACAATAATAATAATAATAATAATAACAATAATGAACAAGACACAAAAGTAATCAGACAGTTTATCACTGTCTACTCTACTTTTTGTAATACAGAGAGCAATATTAAAAACATACAACTTTAAATTACACATTAATTAAAGTTTCATTGTATCTAAACATAAGCAGATAGCAGCATCTTTTTTTAGAAAGAACATTTATTGATGAACATTGCACAATGCACACAGAACAACATTCAATAAACTTTTTGAACTAATGAGCCAATTTAGCTAATTTAGATAAATAAATAAAATATTAACAAACAAATATTGTAGTTTGTAATGTGAAAAAAGGTACTTATTTGAGTATCTAAAGAAAAAAAAAATGAACTGAACTTTGAACTAGTTTAGAATTAAAATTGTGAACTTTGAACATGAAATATTCGCTTTGAGCACATATGAACTGAACTTGAACTAGTTCATAAAAGCTGTGAACTGGCACAACACTGCCTGTAAGCTAGCGTCAGTTAGTGCTAGCGATATATTGGAGGCCCTGACACACATCATCTCATCTGGTTTCTGAGTTGACTTGTTGAGTTGAGTTGACATGGTGCTTTATCCTGCTGAAAGTAGCAGGATCAGAAAATGGGTACACTGTGGTCATAAAGGGATGGAGATGTTCATGATTGTCTGTAAACCCTAGAAATTGATTTTGGTGATAATTCCAGTAGTTTGCAAGTAATTTTGCAGTTTGTAAAAATAATCAGAAGAGCCCATCTGGCACCAACAACCATGTACATCGCTTGAATCACCTTTCTTTCCAATTCTGATGCTCGGTTTGCTCTTCGGCAAGTTGTCTTGACCAACTCTACATGTCTGAATGCATTGAGTTGTAGTCATGTGATTTAATGATTACCTATTTGTGTTAACAAGCAGTTAAACGGGTGTTCCTGATTAAGTGGCCATGTAGTATTGCACCTCAACGTAGTGAAAGACTGTTAGTTTGATCTGGTGTTGGATCCTACTTAGGACCACTAAAGGGTCCTAAGTTCTAAGAACAGTGTTGATAAAAGGCATTAATGGGTCTAAAATTATTTTTGTCATGCTGGTCAAAATGTCTGATTACAACAATACATGGCATTGTAATTTACTTAAACACATAGAAGAGCTTTATTACCCATCATTTTTGGTGGTGCATATACAGAATCTTATTATGTTTAAGTGAAAACTTGGGATTTGGCTGATTTGTCATTTTGAAAAACTAAGTTATGTAAAAAAAAATAATAATAATATATATATATATATATATATATATATATATATATATATATATATATATATATATATATTCATTCATTCATTCATTCATTCATTATCTCCTGCTTATCCTCTATTAGGGTCGCGGTGGGGTTCCCCATGCCCATCCAGGGGAGAACGTCTCGGGCGCTGGGCAGATAGACCCAGGACAGGGCGCCAATCCATCGCTGGGCACACACTCACTCACACTGACACACTCTATAGGGGGCAATTTTGAGAAGTCAATTAACTTGTTCCATGTTTTTGGACTGTGGGAGGAAACCGGAGAACCCGGTGGAAACCCACGCAGACACGGGGAGAACATGGAAACTCCACCCAGAGGGGGATTCGAACCGGGAATCCCTAGCGCTGAGAGGCCAACGTGCTAACCACTAAGCCACCGTGCCGCCCTATATATATATATATATATATATATATATATATATATATATATATATATATAATCTTAGGATGAGTTTGGGTCTAACTTGATAAACTGGATAAACTAAACTAGAGAGTCCAATCCAATCCACATGCTAAGACTAATAAAATGCAATACCTTACCACAGGATAAGCAAGTGGAATCTGTTAAATAGTCCAGAATGTCCGAGACCCAGATATTTGCCATGCATAATCTGGGGTGCATTATCAGAAATGAATTAATAACGGGCTCTCTGTTAGTACCTGGTATTTGTCTTGTGAAAGGCTGCATCATAAGAATTGTAATTACATTAAAACAATGCCAGACAGATAATGCGGAACAATAAGCAATAAGTTTATTGCAAAGGATACAAATACATAGTTCGAAAAATGTTTTGTTTTTCAAAAATATCCTCAGTATGTACCGTATTTTCCGGACTATAAGGCGCACCTAAAAGCCAAAAATTTTCCCAGAAATCAGACGTGCGCCTTATAATCCGGTGCACCTTATATGTGTACTGAGTTCCAAATTCTATAAAAGTATTGTTGTGCAACCAGATTGTTTTTTCCACACATCGCAGTCACTGCTGATCTGTGACTCCATGCGTGCTCATCTCACAGAAAAGCAGAGTGAAGAAAATTAATTCGGAGCTTGCCGTCATTCCGGGAGGATTAAATAAAGAACTCCAACCGCTGGACATTGGCGTAAACATGGCGTTTAAAGTAAAGTTGCGGGCGGCGTGGGAGCAATGAATGATAGATTGCGAACACACGCTTACTAAAACTCAGAGGCAGCGGTGGGCAAGTTACACCACCGTCTGTGAATGGATTGTGGATCACTGGGCTAAGGTTTCTGCTGTAACTGTTGTCCGAGCTTTCGCGAAAGCCGGCATCATTGCTGAACAGCCGCCTGACGAGACGGACTCAGACATTGATGAGAGGGAACCCGGAGTGCTCGATAGTGAAACAGCTTTTTAATTCAGACACAGAAGATGAGGACTTTGATGGATTTGTGGGAGAAGAGTGATTCAAAATAATGTGCGTTTTGTCAAGTAGTAGAATAAACTTCAATTATAAATCACCATTTTACTTTTCTTGTAGATCGTATGTTTTAGCAAGTGCCTTATAATACGGTGCCGTACAGAATAAGTACCGTACAGAAATAGATTCCGTAATTGAGACTGCGATAGTACGGTGCGCCTTATACGTGTGTCAAATACAGAATAGACCCCGTAATTTAGACTGCGCCTTATAATACGGTGCGCCTTATGGTCCGGAAAATACGGTAGATAATGTTTTTCAGGGTTTGAGCAAAGCACAATGTTAAAGTAAATAATTTAACCATTTATTGAATATAACTTATTATATTATTGATTATATTATTATATTATTATTGATTATAACTTATACTTATTGATGGATTGTATTACTTAATTTAGATTAGCTTTTAGATTACTAAATTATTTTCAATTTGAAAACATTAATGTTATTGCATTATTTTATTCAGGAACAAAGGGTGAAATTGGAATACCTGGTATCACAGGGGAGAGTGGTGACAGAGGATTCCCTGGACCTAAAGGTATGTAGATATATTTTAATTTGTTGGAAATGCTTGTACTGAAAAAAGATGTTTTATTTTAAATGGGTTAATATATGTTTTTTAATTACCCCAGGAAATGATGGGCCCCCAGGACCTCCTGGACCTCAAATTTTTATAAAAGGAGAACCTGGTTTACCAGGACCACAGGGTCCCCAAGGTTTACCAGGGGACTTAGGAATCACTGGAGCAAAAGGACAGCAAGGTATTTTAAAATGTGCAGAATATGTTTAAAGACATGTCAGGTATAAAAAAAGTACATTCATTACCTGCTGTTTATGATTTCGCCTTTTAGGACTGACAGGTTTACAGGGTGTCAAAGGGGATGATGGAGTACCTGGATATAATGGTAGTCCTGGAGCTAAAGGGGAACCTGGACTTACTGGACCCTCTGGTACATGTGTTTTATTATAACATACAGTGGTACTTGAAAGTTGGTGAACCCTTTGAAAATTTTTATAAATCTACACAAATGATTAGATTTTTTAGGTAAACCTATTTTGAAAATGAGCCAAAAAATAAGTTAATTTTAAGGGAAATCAATATTTTATATCAGTGATTGGCAAAATTTTTGTTGATGTTCTTTTTATATTGATTTTTTTTTAAAGAAAAAAGATTTTTAAGAGTTCACAAACTTGCAAGCACTTCTATATTTCAACCTACTATTTTCCTGTAAAATTCACTAATAACCTATCGATGGCATTTTACTTTATTTAGGACCCAGGGGACAGCAGGGGCCCCCGGGTCCTGATGGAGTTCCAGGTCAAATTGGACCTCCTGGTCCCGCCTCTATGAATCATGGCTTCCTTGTGACAAGGCATAGTCAGTCTACTGAAGTACCACAGTGCCCTGGAGGCACAACCCCAATCTATGATGGATACTCTCTCCTATATGTGCAAGGCAATGAGCGATCACATGGTCAAGACCTAGGTTAGTGCTATATATATTGGCTAAACCAGAAAACTATTGTAGTAAATTAATTAAGAGAAGTAATCAATTTAAACAAATAAACACATTCTTCGTTGCATGTTAGGTACGGCTGGCAGCTGCCTGAGGAAGTTTAGTCCCATGCCTTTCCTCTTCTGCAACATCAACAATGTCTGTAACTTTGCTTCCCGTAATGATTACTCCTATTGGCTCACCTCTCCTGAACCCATGCCAATGAACATGGCCCCAATTACTGGCGAGAGCATCCAGCCATTCATCAGCAGGTCAGTGTGTGCTATGTTGACAATGTTTCTTGGGCTGGTCTAAATGTAGATAAATGGGTGGAAATTTAAGAAAAATTAATTCATTATCTTCTGCTTAATCCTCTACTAGTGTTATGGGGAGTTCCCCATGCCCATCTAGGGGAGAACGTTTCGTGCATTGGGCAGATGCACCCATCTATCGCTGAGCACTCACACACACACACATACATACTCTATAGGGGCAATTTACACCATTCAATTTACCTTGAATCCATGTTTTTGGACTGTGTGAGGAAACGCACGCAGGCACAGGGAGAACATGGAAACACGAGTAAAATACATATTTATTGTTAATTTTCATACAAAACAAAAATTTAAAGCTTATATAAAATGTTTTTGGACTATGGAAGGAAATCAGAGAAAAAAAAGTAACTGTTTTTTTTAAATAATATTTCTGTGCATATTCATTCACAGATGTGCAGTTTGTGAAGCTTCTGCAATGGTAATAGCAGTACACAGTCAGACTATTGCAATCCCAACCTGTCCCCGGGGCTGGATATCACTCTGGATTGGATATTCTTTTGTCATGGTGAGAAGAAATAAACATTAAACATAACATGTTGCCTAGAACATCAGCCTGAATTTTAATAATTAAATTATATGAAATATTACACTCATCCCTTTTTCTCTCTACTTTAGCACACCAGTGCAGGTGCTGAGGGTTCTGGTCAGGCTCTCGCCTCCCCAGGCTCCTGTCTAGAGGAATTCCGCTCTGCTCCTTTTATTGAATGTCATGGTCGAGGCACTTGCAACTACTACGCCAACTCATACAGCTTTTGGTTGGCCACCATTGAAGATGATGAAATGTTTAGGTAGATATTTAAAAATTGTTATGGAGTCTTTGCTTTTATACCTATTGATCTTTATATTTTGAGTTTTGGAAAATTAGGCCCATTATGTTCAAAATTAGGATCATTATTTGGGGATCGATTTTAGGACTTTCATTTTAACAGTGCATAATAAAATTTGTTTCAATTTGCAGTATATATATTTATATAGGGCTTTGTGCAATAGTACATTATCTTAAAGTAGCTTTTTTATTGTATTGTGAAAGAGTCATTTGTCAGTTTGTAGAAAGTGATTTCTGAAAACAGTGAATAGAACTTTGTTTCGGTATGTCTCTTGTCTTGTGAGTTATATGTTTTATGCTGTGCCATGTTTAATTATTAGAATGTTAGAAAAAAATGTATTTGACTATTTTTTTCAGGCCTCTAGAAGCTTAGTGTTTATTTCTAAAAAAAAAAAAAAGCTATAAAGGCATTTTGTCACTAGCTTACTCTTATGACAAATGATCAAGTGATCAGGCTAAGCAGTTATGTGTAAAAAATCTTCATGTTTGTCAATGTGGGCTGACCATTTACATTGCCAAAAAATTCATAGTTTGTTTTATAACTGGCAAGTTGTATATATATTTTTCCTAATTTGTCTCTGAAAGTGTAGAAAACCCTTACTGAATGTTAATGCATATTATATTTCTGTGCAGAAAACCTGAACCCACTACACTGAAAGCTGGGAATCTGCGAACTCATATCAGCAGGTGTCAAGTGTGTATGAAGCGGACATAAGCATATGACATTCTTCTTCTGCATCTGGTTTTCATGTTCCAGTTCTACAAAAACAGCATGGTGCTACTTCAGAAAGCAGCAGGAGGAGAGGATACGGACTTCAAAGGACTCCAAAAGTTCATTTATGTAGACAAGAATTCTGATGGAAACAATTAGGCAGGTCTCAGTCTTTTCTTGTCCAACCTGAAGAGATCCTACAACCTGCTGGTGCTTTTGCTTCATATAGAACAATACATTATAACATCCTCACTGTCTTTCTTAAACTAATGACTCCTGTTTGCAATTGCACTGAATACATCTATTAGTAAACAGGCTGCCATTTGGAATAAGAGATTTTTCTATCAGGTTCTAATGAATTCAGCTCTTCTATTGCTCAGTTCTTATTTGCCCAATTTAACTAAGCAGCACAGCATTTACATAACCTGTGTAATCACTCAGTTTTTCCTTATTGTATTTGGGTTTTATTTTTAATACTAAACCTTAAGTTATGTTTGTCTGCATCCCCTGTATGTGGTCCAGCAGCCAGGGCATACTAGTTTGTGCTCTGTTGTAAATGTACAGCTTGTTTTAAAATAATTACCAATTTGTCACCATAATCTATTCAGGTAAGTGCATTTAATTATGTTTTTTTGGTTATTTATGAAGCAATGAGAGATGCATATAAAAAGACCAAGAGCACATTTTGTATATGGCTAGTTTCACTTTTCTGACCAACTCATTAATTACAAATTGTTTAGGGCACATACTTTTGAAATAGTACTTTTGGCACATTATGCTTTTGCAGGCATATGTTTGCATACAACTTGGATGCATGTAATAGTTTATTCTATGCAAGGGGAGTGCAAAACCTGTAATGTCTTTAAACATCAGTCAGTGATCGTACACACAGTGTAACTGCAACTGATTTATTTTTTACACATTTAGTCAATCTGCCAAATTATTAGGACAGTTTTTAGTATTTACGCCATCAAATATAACTACATAAAATAAATATAGCTGATTAATTCGTATACCTCATGCACTTTCCATGACTCTGTTTTAAGGTAACTCATTGGATGCCATGACAGTAGACTTGAACTTACAGTAATAACTAATCATTTCGAACTCATTTTTTTTCCAAAACGTGGTTTCACTATTTTTAGCAGGATATCGGGCACTGTTTTCAGAGTCATTACTATCATTTTTGAGCCTCACTGGAATGCAATATGTGCCGTGCCATGTTATTATTATATAAGTGTCTGTTAATTGTATGCTAGACCAAATATGCAATATACATGTTACACTGAACATACTTGACTGACAAACTTAAAAATAATTACGTATTACCTTGTACTGTATGTAAAATCCATTCGGTTTCCCAAAGTGTTCTATATACTGTTAAAATGTTAATTATGCAAATTTTAATTAGAATTATGGTATTGTGAAAGTGCCTGACAATAATTTGAGAATTCAACCTAAAATCTTGTTTGCACCCCTTAAGATCTCAACTCACACATTCAGTTGTTACGGCTTGTCTGAAAATGCAAATTATGTAGATTCATAAACTAGCTTAGTTCCTATACCAGTTGTTGCTTGTAATGTACAATGATAAATAGAAAGTTGAACATTACACCGGTTCAAGAATGAATTTCATGTTCAAGTTGGTTCATTTTGTGTTGCTTCCCCTTCTGTACTAAAGTCATACAATAAAACAGTTTGTATATTTATAAGTTTGTGTATTTATTCTTTGTGTTACTTTCAATTATAAAACAGGTAGTTCTGGTCCTTAAATCAGATTGGCTGAGCCGTTTGTCCATTTGTGCAACCGTGACATCATTGACAATAACACAAACCTTACAGAACATGAATGCTTGGTTGTGTATTTCTTGTCAAAGTTACCACTATGCAATTATTTTAATGTAATATTTACATGAACACACATTTCATATTAGGAAATAATTTTGAATGAATGGGGTGAGATCTTGCATTGGGCTCCAGATTGAGTGAGATTATCAATGGTCTTGTATGTCCCACATTTGTTAGATTGTTGATTCAGTCTTCCCATTCTGGTACAGGTCTACAGTTTTCTTCCTGGTGTCCTTTGCCAGCTCTTTGGTCTTGGCCATGGTTGAGTTTAGAGTTATTTTATACAGATAATGAGGTCAAAAAGATGCCATTACTTCAGTAACTAGTGAAGGACAGAAGAGCTTACGGAAGTTACAGGTTTGTGAGAATCAGAAATCTTGCTTGTTTGTTATTGACCAAATACTTATATCATTATCATTTACAAATTAATTATTTAAAAATCCTACAATGGGATTTCCTGGATTTTTTTTTATAATTGGCATTAAAGTTGTTTTTTTCTCTTTTTAAATTTTTTTTTTCATGTAAACCATATAACAATACTGGTCATGTTTTAAAACATATCAATATTTACAAACAGTGTTGATAATAACACAGTTACAGGTAATAACTAAAAACAACAAAGTGCCAAAATACCAACAAAGTCATTTGTAAAATAAGTCTATATAGTCTTTCTGGAAATTATCCTTTTCAACTGTTTCTCATATTTTAACCCATGGAGTCCCTAAGTGACACATACTGAGCAACCTAATGTGGTCATGTGACATGTCATGTGAACTTCTGTTACCTGGACAACATTTATTTCCAAGATGGCTGTGTGCCTGACTGGCTAATGTGACAGAGTAAGCCAATTTTAAAAAGCATATTTTTGATTTAAAATAAGATTCAAGCCATTTATGAGTCATTTTCCTTCAATTACAGATATTCATAGTATTCATAGCATTCATAGTATTCAGTATTCACAAGTCATTCATAGTATTCATTCAGTCCTGATTAAATTATTTCAATAATTTGATATAAAACAAATGAGGTAAATATCGCTGTGACATATATGTCACATCGGGACTTTAGATACAAAATCTTAATTAAAAACCTCATGTGGCGTATTTGGCACAAAAAGAAAAAAGTAATGTTCTGCTGAGGTTATTTGACTGAATTAAATTTAGAAACTTATTTGTTTTGTAGCATAAATAGCAAAAAGCTATAAATCATTCAAGGAGATGACAGTGAGTTTGAGAAATGTGAAGATAGCTCAGATGAAGACCCTGACTATACTCCAAGCAGCAAAGACATTGAAAATAATGAGTCTAGTGAGTCCTGTGATTCAGATGATGGTGAATTAAATGAGCAACCACAACCCAAGATGAATCTTGGCCAGCAAAGTACTGGTGATAAAGGAAAAACACAGTTTTCTTGGAGAAGGCAACAATTCGAAGACCCTGAATGTACCTTCAAAAGTCAAAGTGTCACACCTCCAAATACTCCTCACACTCCTCAGGAATATTTCAGGAATTAAAAACATCAGATATGCAGGTGATGTGGTCAAGTTGTGTGAAACTCCATCAAACCAAAACTACAAAGTGTCAGTGCCATTGGTTCATGAGCATCTTTAGCAGCAGATCTACTTTGTAGGAACAATCAGAAGCAATAGCTTGGTTGGGTGTCAGATTGGGGATGAAAAAGGTCTTGCTAAGAGAGGCAGAAGGACTGTTGATGTTAGAGTGGAAAAAAGGAAAGCATTTATATTGTCAAGTGGTATGACAACAAATCTGTTAACATGATCTTCTCTTACTGTGCCATAGTGCCATATAACCTCAGGACAAAGCTCAACACTGGGGCGAATCAGACAAAGCTTTTGTAAAAGTCAACAGGTCACATATTGTGAAGGAGTACAACACATACATGGGAGGGTTAGACCTCCTAGATGCATGTGTTGGCAGACATAAGTACCACATGAGGTCACGGAGGTGGTACCTGTACCTGTTTTGGCAGACCGTAATACTGGTCGTAGTAAATGCATGGCTGCTCTACCATTGTGACTGTAAACTACCTTGTGTCAACAAGCCAATAAAACAAAGGAACTTCCAGGCAAAGGTGGCATCAAGCTTAATTCTTTTGGGCTCATAAAGGGGTCGACCATCACTCAAAGCCACATCTCCACCTTCACCACCAAACAGAGTTGGAGTTCCTAAAGATGTTCGCTTGGACCAGGTTTCACACTGGCCTGTGAACTGTGTCAAGCATGGCCGCAAACTATGCTAGATAAATGCAACCACAACGCTTTGTGGAAATATGTGATATACGTCTTTGCTTCACAGAGGAAAGAAATTGTTTCAGTTGTTACCATTTAGCCTTGGCTAAACTGCCATAAGTGGTTCTAATAACAGTGCAAACAATATGCAAAAAACTGAAGAAAACCTCTGATACATAGCTGTGCACAAATTTTAGTGGTGTAAAGCATAACTAAAGAAGATTTTTTTTTGTGAAATCCAAGAGCTAAATAATTTTTTGACACACTGTTGTGGAAATGATAATAAAAAGACACATGTGTTACAAAGCAAGAAAAGGCTGTCAAGCAAATTCATTTTATATTGAGGGCAAAATTTACCTTTAACGCCTGATGTGACATAGCAATCACATTTCAGATCTTTGACTCTAGGAGGTGTTATTTTGAAAAAAATGTCTGAAATGTTTTCTTTGTGATCTGTTAATTCAGACTGATGACCCCATAATTTTCCTCCGAGGAAAAATAGGTGTGGGTTCTTATGGGTTAAAAACATGTGAGAGAATTTAACACCTGTATGCGGAATTTCTCATTTTACCGCCAGAGGTCTCTGTTTACTAAAGAATAACTTTGGTAAAAACGAGTTGCCCTACTCCACTGAGTGAAGGTGGAAGATTGTATTAATAATAATGTTTCATTCATCCATCATCTTTAGCTTAATCCCCCATGATGTTCCCCATGCCCATCCAGGGGAGAACGTTTCGGGCGCTGGGCAGATACACCCAGGATAGGGAGCCAATCTATCACTGGGCACACACATAAGATTAGATTAGATCAGATTCAACTTCATTGTCATTGTGCAGAGTACAAATACAGGGCCATTGAAATGTAACCACAAATGCAACCACAAGTGCAATATATTTATATATATATATATCGCTGGGCACACACTCACTCACACAGACACACTTTACATGGGGCAATTTGGAGAATTCAATTGACTTGATCCATATAATATATAATATTACGTCTACCAGTATAATATATATACGTATTATATATATATATATATATATATATATATATATATATATATATATATATATATATTATTTATATAAAGTGCAGTAGTAGAAGACACACACACACACACACACAATATGGAGAATTTTAGAACATTTGATTTACATAAAATCCATGTTTTCAGACTGTGGGAGAAAACTGGAGAACCCAGAGGAAGCCAACACAGACATATAGAAAGGAGAACATAAAAACCAGATCGGGAGATGAACCTGGAACCATAACACTGAGAGGTAAACATACTGAACACTAAGCCAAATAATAATAATAATAATAATAATAATAATAATAATAATAATAAATAATATGCCCAGCGATAGATTGGCGCCCTGTCCTGGGTGTATCTGCCCAGCGCACGAAACGTTCTTCCCTGGATGGGCATGGGACCCCCCCCCCCCCCAATATAGCTGGAGTTTCCATGTCCTCCCCATGTCTGAGTAGGTTTAATCTGGGTTCTCTGGTTTCCTCCCACAGTTTGAAAACATGGATTCATTCATTCATTCATTATCTCCCGCTTATCCTCTATTAGGGTCGCGGTGGGGTTCCCCATGCCCATCCAGGGGAGAACGTCTCAGGCGCTGGGCAGATAGACCCAGGACAGGGCGCCAATCCATCGCTGGGCACACACTCACTCACACAGACACACTCTATATGGGGCAATTTTGAGAATTCAATTAACTTGATCCATGTTTTTGGACTGTGGGCGGAAACCAGAGAACCCGGAGGAAACCCACGCAGACACGGGGAGAACATGGAAACTCCACCCAGATGGGGATTCGAACCGGGAATCCCCAGCGCTGAGAGGCGAACGTGCTAACCACTAAGCCACCGTGCCGCCCAACATGGATTCAAGGTAAGTTAAATGCTCTAAATTGCCTCATATAGTGTATGTTGCAATAGATTGGTGCCTTTGGTGTATCTGCCCAGTGCCCAAAACTTTCTCCCCTAGATGAGCATATGGAACCCTCCGCAACCCTAATAGAGGATAAAGTGGAAGATAATGGATGGATAATAATAGTAATAATAAATGAAACACTTCAGCGAGTTTAGTGTTGTTCTAAAAACCTATGAAAACTATTTGTAGTTTGTCACACCTCAATCCACAAAAAACATAATATCTGTGGGTTTATTAACCAAGGACTAAATAAATTTAGCATTCAGGTTCGTGCCTGACATTCTGGAATAGGTGCAGACTAAGATTCACCACAATCCTGGTAAAATAAACAGATGAAAACAATTAACTTGTGAAAAGCTTGGAATTTTCCCTCACATAGCCAGCATCTGCTCCATCCCTCCGCACCTTCTAACAAACTGCCAATACTAACCACCTTCAGGCCAAGGGTATGATCTGGCAATGTTAGGACTGGCACAAAATCTGGACTCTGCAACCACATAAGCAGCATCTGTTCCACCTCTCAGTACTTTCCAACGAGCTACTATAGCTAGCCAAATTTAAAACACTGCCTATTCACTGGTGCTGGTTACTGCGCCAGGATTTTGCTACTCAGATCAAGACATTCTATCAACCATTATCCAGAACTATTCTTATTTTATTTATTCTCTCTGAATAAATAAAGGTTTTATTCAGTCCCAAAGGTTTTGTCTTTTTTGTAAATAAGTCAAGTGACTGGTAAAAGTACTGCAATTATGTCTTTTCAAATACTTTTACCATGTTCCATTTATGTCTTTTGAATGCAGCATCAGAGATGGGATTAATATTATATGGCATTCTCCGTATTGATTTTATATTACTATGTTAGTATGTCTATGGATGCTGGTTTGCAAATGCAGGATACTTGCATCCTCTGTAGTGCTACCATGTGTACATCAAATACTCATACTGCACACTCCACATTCACCATATACATGTACTTACTGGCCACTTTATTAGTTACACCTTGTTTGTAGACCCCTGTCTGTCTTCAAGACTGCATTCATTATTTGTGGCATAGATTCTTCAAGGTCCTAGAAAAAATCTTTAGATATTTTAGAATCAGAATCTGAAACACGCACACAGACACACACACACACACACACACACACACACACACACACACACACACACACACACACACACACACACACACACACACACACACACACACACACACACACCAACCCCCCCCCCCCCCCCCCCCCCCCCCCCCCCCCCCCCCCCCCCCCCCCCCCCCCCCCCCCCCCCCCCCCCCCCCCCCCCCCCCCCCCCCCCCCCCCCCCCCCCTCGTCTGATGGTCTTTATCTTCAATTGGCCTGAAGGAATCTGCTGGAACAGGTGATGTCCAGAGTGTGCGGGATCGGAGACAATTTTCCCTGCATGATTCATGGATCTGGAGGTCAGTGTACTCTGATGGTCCTCTCTGCAGACCTGATGATGCGCTGCACTATTCTTTGGTGACTGAACCTCCCCACACTGTGATGGATGCAGTAAGGACTGCTTCAATAGCAGCATTGAATTGCACCATGAGCACATCGAACTTCCTCAGCTGCCGCAGGAAGTACAGCCTCTGCTGAGCTCTTTTTATGATGGTACTGATGTTGCAGTCTCATTTCAGGTCCCCGGTAATTGTTGTGCGAATGTGTTGTGTGTCTCCATCACAGTTCTGTTTTTTCGGTGTTAAGCTCCAGGTTGTTGTGGTTGCTCCAGAGGAACACCTTTTCAACAATTCTCCTGTAATCAGACTGGTCACTGTCTGGGATGAGTCCAATGACTGTTAAGATGTCTTGAAACTTCAGGATCTTGACTGAAGAGTCCCTGGAGGTACACTTGTTTGTGTATAGCGAGAAGAGTAGTGGCAAGAGCGTTGAGGCTCCTGTCCTGATGGTCCTGGTTTCTGAGGTGATCGTTCCCAACCGCACCTGCTGCTCTCTACCAGTGAGATATTTTGTGATCCACTGGCAGGTTGAGGATGGCACGCTGAGTTGGGTCAGTTTGTTGTGTATATGACACCAGGGGAGAACATTTTGGGTGCTGGGCAGATATACCCAGGAGAGGGCGCCAATCTATGGCTGGGCACACACGCACTCATAAGGACACACATACAAACACACTCTTTGGAGCAATTTGGAGATCCTGAAGGAAACTCACAGGAACACAGGGAGAACATGGAACCTCCACACAAATTGGGATTTGAACCGGGAATCCCCAGTGCTAAGAGGCAAACGTGCTAGCCACCATGCCACTGTTATTCAATAATTTAGGTGGTAATAATTTGTGTTGCACATCAATCTGGAATACCAGAGGTAGAGATAGCTGATCTAGGGCCTGTATGTAAAGATAATTTCTACCCTGAGTAAACTCATAATCATAAGGATTTCAAAAGGATTTCAGTTTTGGGACATGGAATGTTATCCTACTACATAGCCTAATTAAAAAAAAAAAGTCTTACCGTACTGTGCTAATAATTTAAATTATTACAATTAATATTGATATTGAGAGGCCAAAACTGTCAAGCAATGATGGAGCCATCCGAATGTAGTAAAAAGCTCAATAAACCAGGCAAATTAATCTTTTCGTCTGTTGTTTAATTATGGTAAAATTATCTGAATTATCGGAATCTCTAGCGCTGAGAGGCGAACGTGCTAACCACTAAGCCACCGTGCCCATGCCCGTGAATTCAAAACTTAATTCTCTATTTATAGCCGACAGAAGTGGTACCTCATATGGCAAGTGTCCACTGCTGTAGAGTGTAATAAGTGGTTATCTGTGTCACTAATATTTATCTGTCAGCCTAAATCTGTCTGGCAATTCTCTTCTGCAAAACGCAGAGGTTGTGTATCAAAATCCCTGAATGATTAGAAGTTTTTAAAATACTCTGAGGATCCTGTCTATCACCAACAGTGATGTTACATTCAGTCACCTAAATCATTTACATTCAGTCATTTAGCAGACGCTTTTAAATCACCTACCTGACGGTCAGATTGAACTTTAGTCATTTTGATAACATGTGTCAATGCATTAAGGTGCTGTTGCAAACATTGCAACTACCTGTGTTTTCCCTCAAATACTCCAAATACTGAAATATACTTTGATTAAGATTTAATAGCTTTATTGAGTCTATTTGTGAAATATATAGTAACAACATGTTACTGAATCAAATTAATTAATATGAACAAACTTATTGTGCAAAAGTGTATTTAATTATTACACTAAGAATTTACATCTTTTAATATTTTGGTGTGGTGTTCAAGAATCTACAGAAACAAGTTGACTATCAAATTTTGCATCAAATGTAATGTTCAAATGTTTCATGTTTCAGTACCAGCAAACAATATATATATATATATATATATATATATATATATATATATATATATATATATATATATATATATATATATATATATATATATATATATATATATATATATATTATATGCTGGTACTGAAACATGAAACATTTCACATAGACTGCCATATGTTCAGAACAAGATTTAAAAAAAAATATATTATTTATTTAGTTTATGTCATAGTCCTACATGCTCCAAATACATTTATAGAAAGTGACCTTATTTTACTTGTGAGTTAATCTTTTATGAGCATCTGTTCACTTAACATCCTTATCTTAGTGACACTGCTTTTAAAATGTTTGTTCATTCTGAAGAATTACATTTATTTATCACTTACTACATGTGTAAACACAACTTTATAACCTAGGTGGTATAGATTGCTGATAAAGACATGTTTGAATCATTTTATACTATTAACATTTTGTTAGGCACGGTGGCTTAGTGGCTAGCACGTTTGCCTCTCAGTGCTGGGGATTCCTGGTTCGAATCCCAATCTTGGTGGAGTTTTCATGTTCTCCCCATGTCCGTGTGGGTTTCCTCCAGGTTGTCCGGTTTCCTTCCACCGGAAAATTAAAATCTCCAAAGTGCCCCATATAGAGTGTTTTTGAGTGTCTGTGTGAGTAAGTGTGCCAGCGATGAGCACTGAGAGGGCACTGAGAGGTAAACATACTGAACACTAAGCCAAATAATAATAATAATAATAATAATAATAATAATAATAATAATAATATGCCCAGCGATAGATTGGCGCCCTGTCCCAGGTGTATCTGCACTGTGCCTGAAACGTTCTCCCCACATGGGCATGGGGAATTCCCCCCCCACCCCCCACCCGTGCGACACTCGTACAGGATAAAGTGAAAGATAATGGATGGATGATTAATAATGGTATTGATTGATTGTACTGACAGATAATAAGCACTTAAAACATTAAAAAAAAAACTTTCTTGTAATAAAATGCCCTCAATGTGAACAAGAGCATTAACATGAGCATTAATTACTATTAAACTGCTCACAACTTACACCTTGGTACATATTTACTGTAGAAATGTTAAAATGCTCCTCTGTTTACTCTTGTGTTATTTTTGTTTTCATCCAGTGTGAGGCGAGGTAAAGCAATAAATGCAATGCTTTACTTAGCTTGTATAGACCAGCTTCAACAACAACATATACTGACTGCAACAACAACCCCTAAAAACTTAACTTAATATGAAAACAACACCTGTTACAAAGCTTCTTGCTGTAATCCACAAAGTTATCATTCCAAGATATCAGTTAGACAAACATATGTGTCAGCCAATAAACTGAATGAGTATGGTCACATGATGGAATTATAGTATCTTGGGTAAACATTTGTGAATGGATCTTTCAGTTTCAGGGTTACTTGGAAACAATTTCCATGGATTTCATGGAATCTAATCATATAATGATCACAACAATGATGTAAGGTCTATTTGAAAGTTTTTTTATTTCTACATAACCTTCACATGCTGAAGCTACTAAAATGATTTTAAAAAAAGCTCACTGAAAAATATGTGTGAATGTTAAATTATGAATTACTTGTGATTTTCTTCTGCTCTCACAGTTTAACTTATGCCTAAATAACAGTAAGTCAATTATGACAGAGATTAAAGTAGATTTGTTTTTAAAAAAAATCATAATAATGTACAATTTTTTTCATATACATTTAGTCATTTAGCAGACACTTTTATCCAAAGCGACTTACAAATGAGAACATCACAAGTCAGTAGTTATTGAAAAAACCCTGCTATACTATAGAATTATCAAACCTGATCGCTATATGATCCTGCAAACAGGACATGGACACGGGGAGAACATGAAAACTCCACCCAGATGGGGATTCGAACCGGGAATCCCTAGTGCTGAGAGGCAAACGTGCTAACCACTAAGCCACCGTGCCGCCTGAAATGAAGTCAGTTTTCAAAATTATAATTGTTTTTATAATGTCATTGCTGAAAATTATGTACATACATTTAATTACTGTAAGTAAATACAGTTCTGAGGTACTACTTGCCACAAACAAAAACAGAAGGTGTATTCTCGAACTTCAAAGGGGGATAGTGCTTATCACTATGGTCATTTTATTTACATATTTATTTATTTAACTTTAGGTTAAATAATTAACTTTAGGGGTACATTACTTTAAATACTACCTGGCAGAACAGAAATTGACTACTTGTGTACTTTCTGACAGTGTAGTTGGTTTTAAACAAACCTTTTTTCCCAAATAATTAAGGTGCTTACTAATTTACATTTACATTTAAACTTTGTTAATTCATGTAAATATTTATTTAATTAAAAATGGCACAAATTTAATTAATTTTCATTCATTCATTCATTATCTCCCGCTTTATCCTCTAGTAGGGTCGCGGTGGGGTTCCCCATGCCCATCCAGGGGAGAACGTTTAGGGCGCTGGGCAGATAGACCCAGGACAGGGCGCCAATCCATCGCTGCTAATTAATTTTGATTAATTAATTAATTTTCTTAATTCATTCATTATCTTCCACTTATTCCTCTTCTAGGGTCGTGCCCATCCAGGGGAGAACATTTTGGGTAATGAGCAGACCCAGGACAGGATGCCAATCTATCACTGGGCACACTCATTTACATGGATACACACACACACACACGCACGCATATGGGGAAATCTAGAGCATTCAATTTACCTTAAATCCATGTTTTTAAACTGTGGGAGGAAATTTGTAAACCTGGAGGAAATCCACACATACACAGGGAGAACATGAAAACTCCACCCAGATTGAGATTTGAACCTGGATCCCCAGTGCTGAGATGCGCATGTGCTAATCTCTAAGCCACCGTGTCGCCCTAATAAAACACTAATAGATAAGACAGAGGAAAGGTCCAAAAGTCTTTGCACACAAGGATGGGTAGTTGACAGCTTTGTACCAGATACTGAGATAATATCAGTCAGTTTCAAAACATTTTCTCTCAGTGCAAAGAATTTAAATCTTTCAGCATCTACGAGTTTCTTTTCTTTTCTTTTTTTTTTTTTTAACCTGTGCAATAGTACAGTAGTACATAGTCTCAAATCAGCTTTAGAGAGTTCTAAGTGAGTAAGGCTTAGTAAGGGACTTATCCTTCTTAAGCAGCCAGGTAGCATGAACATTGTAAGACAATAAAACTGTACAGATTTGAATGTGTATGAACATAATTTTCTCAGATTGTATTGTTTAGAAAACTGTTGTTCTGCTATGGTGGACATGAGCGCATGAGCTCTGGAGTACTAGAGGCCGATCATTCTGACTTAAGAAAGTCCAGAACTGTATCATGTAACCACAACCAAAAGCTATGCTATGCAACAAGAAAACCATTAATGATGAGCTGAAATTTTAGGGAGTTCTAAAATCATCAGAGAATCTAATTGTGGGCTGCATTATGTGCTCATGCCCTTCTGTATAAAAATAAGTAGTATTTTGAGTATTTTGTAGCCAGATACATTTTTTATTGTAAAGAATATATTTAGTACAATTTGGGTTTGAATTGATCATTGGGTGTCTGCCCAGTTTTCCTAAAAAATGTTTTTGTGGATTTCCTTCTACTTTATACTTTAGGTCATGGACTTAATAAATAAACTGATTAACATATTTTCCTGTGGTTGCCACATACTGCTAAATATATATATATATATATATATATATATATATATATATATATA
>JAFMOD010000701.1:404429-446551 GCA_019802435.1 Corydoras maculifer | reverse complement strand
ATATATATATATATATATATATATATATATAAACACATATAAATATATAATATTATAGTGTCTCTCCCTAAAATATTGATTATTTTTGTTATTTTCATTTGTTAAATCATATATATAATTTTAACTCAGTGTTGATGTTAATTGAGGCGACACAGCCACATGTCCCATAAACCATAAAATCTTCATTTCACTTAGTAGTAGTGAACACATTGTAACCCTCACTGCTAATTCTTCAGTTCTGGATGAGTCAACCTCCCTGCAGCATGCAAAAACAAAGCAAAGGCTATTGCATTACAAAGAAATAGAGATTTAATAACAATGGAAAAGAACAAATCTTGTTTATGTTTGGTAACATTACTGTGCCAAGTTCTGAACGAAATTCTAGACAAACAAAAGTTTCTAGACAAACAATCCTATCCAATATGTTCACGTACACTGATAATGTTTACGTTTTAATTCGAATACTGGATATAATAACATAGTTTATAGTTTGCAAATTTCTTTCAGGATATTTATGTAAAGATGATCAATTTTGTTGCATAGCCTCTGCCAATTGATCACATTTTTTGATGTCCTAATTTATGATGCACTTTCATACTGCATGTTCATTTGGTGATTGACTGGGTCAGTCTAAAAACTTAAGTTGTTTACTCACTTGGCAGGTTATTTAAAATCATTGTCTTGCTGCATGGTTACATTTCTCCTAAATTACTTGGATGCATTTAAAATGTGCGAAACATCTGCGACTACCATCATCAATAAAGATTAGTAAACTTGTTTTAACAGCCTAGGCCGTAACACTACTTCTATCATAATTCACAGCTTGTATATTTTGGATCATGAGTTCAATATTTTCTGTATTTACTTTTATGTTTTTTTTCCCCTAATGTTCACTATGAGAACCCACAGAGCCCATTTTAATTAACCACTATATCAATTATTGATTGCTTTTTCATTCATTCATTCATTCATTATCTCCCGCTTATCCTCTATTAGGGTCGCGGTGGGGTTCCCCATGCCCATCCAGGGGAGAACGTCTCGGGCGCTGGGCAGATACACCCAAGACAGGGCGCCAATCCATCACTGGGCACACACTCACTCACACAGACACACTCTAAATGGGGCAATTTTGAGAAATCAATTAACTTCATCCATGTTTTTGGACTGTGGGAGGAAACCGGAGAACCCGGAGGAAACCCACGCAGACACGGGGAGAACATGGAAACTCCACCCAGATGGGGATTCGAACCGGGAATCCCTAGCACTGAGAGGCGAACGTGCTAACCACTAAGCCACCGTGCCGCCTGATTGCTTTTTTATCTCACAATTTTCTACTAAAGGCAGTTTCTCATAATTTTGTCTGTGGCTTATTACTGTGGTCATGAATCAGAATCTTAGATAAAGCTGTGCATTACTCTTATTTTAGTTTTATTTATTTAATAACATACGATATAAGGTTATAAATTGTTTTAATGGTAATAGTAACATCTTAGGTACCTTGCATGGAGTTACAAAATACTGAGCACTGATGTTTACCTGATGGAGTGTATGCACCCTACACAAAAGTGCTTAGACCCTAAGGTACACCCTAGCTGCTTGCTGCTATCAGAAGGCACCGGAAGTAGGCACAGCTCCATACATTAGTTTAGATTAGATTAGATTTTTTTACGGTTGGATCTAGAATACTAACTTTCATTCATTCATTATCTTTCGCTTTATCCTATATTAGGGTCGCGGGGGGGCTCCCCATGCCCATCCAGGGGAGAACGTTTCGGGCGCTGGTCAGATACACCCAGGACAGGGTGCCAATCTATTGCTGGGCACACACTCAGACACGCACACAAACACACTCTACATGGGGCAATTTGGAGAACTCAATTGACTTGATCCATGTTTTTGGACTGTGGGAGGAAACCAGAGAACCCGGAGGAAACCCACGCGGACACAGGGAGAAAATGAAAACTCCACCCAGATAGGGATTCGAACTGGAAGTCCCTAGTGCTGAGAGGCGAACGTGCTAACCTCTAAGCCACCGTGCCACCCAGAATACTAACTTGATTCATTTATTATGTTCCTACATTATGGTTATAGGGGGTAGGGGGGGTGAGTTCCCATACCTTTCCAGGGAAGAATGTTTCAGGTTCTGGGCAGATACACCCAGGACAGGACACCAATCTATCACTGGGCACACTTACACAGACACATGCACACTCTAAGTAGGGGCAATTTAGAGCGGCTTGAATCCATCTTATTGGACTGTGGGAGGGAGCTGTAGAACCCGGAAGAAGCCCAAGGGAAGAACATGTAAACTTGACCCAGATCAGTGCTAACTGCTAAGCTATTGGACTGCCAATATAACACAATTTCTATTTACTATTTAATTGTAATGAATTATTACACTCCAATTGACTCAAAATGCAGCAGCTACAGTTTTGACTAGAACCAGAAAGTTTGATTATATTGACTCTTATTTATCAAACTCAAAGTATCTTAGATGTGTTGTGACCCTTGTACATTCTATAGGCCAGATTAAGATGAATCTAATTCATAAAGTTTAAATGTTAACGAGAATTTACAATCAATCTGATCAGGGGCAATTAAATCTAAAATGTACACATCAAACAAGTCCATTAAATGTTAGGTAAAAATGTAGCTGTTGTAAACTGAAAGTTTATGTAGTCTAGATAATGGAAATGGTTTTGGATTAAATAAACATTATAAAATGTTATGGTGCAGAAGGCTTGCATGTTGTGTAATGTAGGCACAAAAATCTCAGAGGAAAGTGTGATTTGATAGGACTAGTAGTGGCCTACAGAAAATTAATCCTGGACCAGCCAAATTAGGCTTGGCACATCAGTTGACTTTTCATCACTTAGGGTAACATTAGGCCACCATAAAGGTCTATCTTCCCTTTTTATCCTATATTAAAACTTTTATAACTCCTGAATTACCCATTCTGAATTTGTGATATAACAAATCACAGATTTTTTTTTAAACATTAAAAATGAACTATATTTAGATAGATACGGCATAAGGCAGACTGTTGTTTATTTGACATATTATACTAAATTTTATCATAATACTTGAGTAATTTAAAAAGCATCCTTGTTGCAGTGCACAAAAAAGAGAAAAAGAGCTAAGCAGATGCCAGTTTTTAGTGTGCCACACGGACATAATAATGGTGTGAATGACTCAAATAATGTTCAATGTGATTAGCTTCATTGGCTCTACCATAGTAACCAAACTTTGGTAAACTCTATTTCATTTCATGAAATATCATGAAATGATATTATCATTTTAATCATTTTTTATTCATTCATTTTAATATTAGATTTTTTTTTTAAATGAGATGAGAGTTATGCTGATGGACTGAGTATAATCCACAAACCAAAAATGATATCACCATCCTTTAGGCAGCATGCCGTGAGAACCAATAAAGAATAAATGGGCTAATGAGTAATGTAAACTGTGGTGATGCACACTAATAAGATACTGTCTCTGATTTTACATTTACAATTTAAACCAATAGGGTACATATGTCCAATATAATGTACTGTGTGTGTTTTTCAATCGATTTGATTGTATAAAGTATGACTCACACTAACATAATTTCACAATGGCAGTCTCACTGTCAAACACAGAGCACAGAGCCTCCGCGCTTTAACGCGCTGAAGGGAGCCTGGCACGCAGGTAGCAGAATATCAGGGTTTATTAAAGGTGTAGTGACACCAAACACCATAGAGGTACAACCCGACGAGGGAACTTAAAATAAACAATGTGCACTGAGGACGGGGAACACAGGAAATAAATATAAAAAGACATCCGACCACGTGCACCAAACAAACCAATGAAACAGAAGAGCTTATTAACTAAAACAACCTGGAATGACAGTTAATTAACTCAAATCAAGGGTAACACAAAAGAACAGAAACAGAAAAACAGGTGCCCTTACACTCACTGTAACACTGAAAACCATTTACCATTCAAACAATGTAAAGATCCAAATCATATGTAGTATATGTAATCATACGTAGTAAAGTAAAACAGACTAACTAAGTCATACAGAAGTTATTGCTGCTGTAAGTAACTAAACATGCTATTAATTCAAGTGGCGTACCTCTGAATATTTTTTTCTCAAATAGATAATGACATGATATAATGAAATATGTTGTACATCGAGGTTGATTTTATTCAATTTGAAAAACCTAGATGTTAAAATGATATATTTTTATATATCCTTAAGCATAAAATATCAGAATATAAAGAAGTTCACCTCCTTTTTTTACATGAGGTTTTAGACAGACTGCTTATCCATGACAAATTCAATTTTTTTAATAGTCATTAATATTACTGTCATTGTCAGCACAGTGCATCTGTCATGTATTAGCTCCTTATTAACAAAGGATATGATAGGAGGATAACATTTGTATTTGTAGATACAGGAAAGACTTCCACATATCTGCCTGTTTATCATGTGCCATGTGCTTTACTTTTCAGCATCCTGCCTTTTTCTCTCCCTAAAAAAGTACCCAGCAGATCACACCTCTGAGACAAGGGCTTGTTGTGAATGAAGTGGGAGCTGGATAGGAGGAAGAAGCAACACAGAGAGGAGGCAGAGGCGTGTGGATGAATGGAGGAACAGACGCCTACGGATAAGCGCGGGGGATTTGAGTGGACGTCACAGGAACAGAGTGTGTGTGGGGGAGAGGATGAAGAGGTACGTGGGTGATGGGTGGGCAGTTTGCCATCATAGCTCACTGTGTATCATGGCTCACTCTTTTCACTCTTTCTCTACCCCTTCCGGCATTGTTCCATATTCGGCCTGTTTTCATTGAACCTCTTACATTCTGCTTTATGTGCACTATGATCCTTCATATTCTGAAATGTATAGAGACATTACTTTTGCTGTATGGCAATTTATAGTTGATCATTTCTCTGGAAACTGCATGTCTGCTCTCAGATTTGAAATGCATGAAGGCCTGTGTGTGCCTCCTGTTGTGCTACTACTATCAGATGGATAAGGATTCCCAAATGCTTTGGAGTAATGCTTACACATACACACAGACACACAGACACACAGACACACACACACACACACACAAACACACACACACACACACACACACACACACACACACACACACACACAAAACAAGTAAATGAAAATGGCGTTAAATATTTTTTAACCACTTGCTCAATAATTAAATATCTCCTAATATAACTTGTTTATTAATTTAAGCCATTCTGAATGCAACCCTCCATTTCTTTACGTTAGTTCTCTTCACTCACATTGATTCTTATTTTTTAGGTTCTAGGTTACAACAGGGTACAAGTCAAAGAACACTTGACTCTATATCTATCTTGATACAGTAAACAAAAATCAAAGGGCAGGAGTACAGCTAATCCCTTGTGTTCATGTGCGAACATACTGTATATGCGTATAAGTTACAGCAAAGACCTGGGGCTATGCTTTAAAAGGTAGGGAGCTAAGGTCAGATGATTTAGTAATGAGTGCTAGCTGGAAGCCATGTTAGTCTGAAGTTCTACCTAAGGATTTGATGCATGTGTGTAGAGAGCTCACATATGACCTGTAATGCAAATGTAAAAATTCGAAGCCCAGTGGGACTAGTTACTGCACAGCTCTGGACATATTATGAACACCAAGCCTGAAGACAAGAAAATATTTTGCTTGTATATACATTTTATAGTATATATTATTATTATTATTATTATTATTATTATTATTATTATTATTATTATTATTACATGCATTTGAAATGTAGATATTGTCCAGAGTTTTTACATTTTGCAAACATGCCTTTGTTCTTCAGGTCACATCAAATATTTCAATATTCAAATATATAAAAAAAAATCATGTTGATCCCTTTACTGATCATATATTCTTGACTCATTTACATTATAGTTGTTGCAAAAAAGCAGTTTCCAGTTCTTGTCAATACTGGGCTGTAACCCCAGGGTACATTATGGTCCCCTTTAGACCTGTTAATGTGAGGCTCAGGTGATCAGACTGATAATCAATACATGATCAAATACAGACATAAATTGGGTCATACACACCAATTGTGTATGTTTTTGTAGTATAAAGTGCCAGTGCTTATTGATAAGTCCAGTCAATATTGTAAAAAATAAGTTACATTTCCTCAGTATGTCCAGATTTAAAGGATAAACATATGCCCTCAAAAATTGTCATTGTGGCAACACTGATTGTTAGATCCACAAATCCAGATGCTCTTTCTGCTTATATTTTCCAATTGAGTTGAGTGTGAATGAATAAACTGTGTATATAAAAGAACATACTCTATAGTGCAGAGTATCATAAAGATAGCTTTACTTGCCACATCCTGGAATATTTTAGTACCTTTGCACTGGGTGCTTATTAGAGAGGGACTACCGACTGGGTAGGTTTACAGGCAGTGATGTACCTTCAGGGTTCATGTTTTTTCACCTTTCTTTTAAAAAAGTCTTTTTTAACAGTAAGCTGAATTTCAGAGCTGTGAGTGGCTTAAACCTTATTCTGACATTTAAGTGCAATGCCTTTAAGTTTTGTATGCTGTAGTGTGCATTTTTACAGGTGGCTGTACATTTAACACATGGTTGTCATGTAAAAGTTAAAAAGGTCCTTTTAAGAATTATAATGTCCCTTAGTCTCTTTAGTGCAAATCACACCTTTTTTTTAAAGTGATCTATTTTGCCTACTGTGCTTACACAGAGGAAATTGAGAATTCAATTTTGAGAATTCAATTAACTTGATCTATGTTTTTGGACTGTGGGAGGAAACCGGAGAACCCGGAGGAAACCCACGCAGACACGGGGAGAACATGGAAACTCCAGATGGGGATTCGAAACGGGAATCCCTAGAGTTGAGAGGCGAACGTGCTAACCACTAAGCCACCGTGCCGCCTGTACAAGTATTATTTAGCTTAAACATGCTGTGCATGTGAAGTGCAAATCAATTTAAATTCATTTAAGATACACACAAGTGTGTGCGCCATTATCTTTTTACAATAGATACAAAATTAATAAATATGTTGCGTCGGATCGTGGCAAGCCTCGTGTCTTGGAGCCAAACTGCAGATGTACACACAAGAAGATAAAGCCTGGATAAAAAGTTCAGTTAAAGAGTTTATTTGATAATACAGAGAAAGATTAGTGCTCTGTAGTGCTACTGGGTGCAGTGGTTCTTGATACAGAGGTGTCTAGAAGAAACAGTCCAATCATGGTAAGACTAAGCACAAGGCTTGAGGTCCGCAGTACTTGGAGGATGACTATATGTTCAGGGCTCAGCAGCAGACATTAAAAGAGCGTAAAGGATAAGTAAGTGATACAATATGCGCAGTTGTAGCACCATCAGGCCATAATAGCAGTCGTGTTCACAAGAGGGATGTTACCAGGATAGAAGCTGAAATGAAACAGCAACCAGACGGCCTGAAGGCAGCATCCTTTAAGCTCTGTCTAATTGCTTCTAAGATGAGCTGCAGGTGTGCTGGAGTCATCCCATTGGCTGGAGAACACAGCAGTGTCTCTGGTCACTACCACCAAGCGTCACCAGGGGACGCCAAAAATAGAAAAAGGGAACTAGGGACCACAAAAAGAGAAAACACACAACATATGAAGGTCCTAAACAGTGCACTTCCTAACAAAATATACACACAGGCATGCATTTCACAGCAAGGCCTTTAGTAATGCTCTGTATAAATTAATCCAACTGTCAATAAGTATTTCATGGCTATAAAAACATGTTATTATGTAGAAATGCTTGCATTGCCGATAGATAAATTGTTGTGACGTGGTGCAGTGGCACTGGGGGAGAAAGTGGACCTATGGACTTTGGCAATGGACTTTGATTAGAGATAATTACCGCACCTGCTGCAGACTCCCCCTGATAAACATGTGTGTCCTTTATAAGCTGCAAAGACCGACGACGAGCTGCTGGACTTCGAGCGACCGGCAGAAACCAACAGCCAACATGTGTGTTTTATTAAATTAAAAGTGTTTAATTAGTTCCAAAATACTTTTGTATTGGCATCAAAGCTATTGCTAAAAATCTAATTACTTTTCTGTAATAAATTTAAATTGGGCGGCACAGTGGCTTAGTGGTTAGCACGTTCGCCTCTCAGCAATAGGGATTCTACCCATCTGGGTGGAGTTTCCACGTTCTCCCCATGTTCTCCTCGTGTCCGCGTGGGTTTCCTTCCTCCGTAAATTGAGTTCTCCAAAACCCCCCCATATAGAGTGTGTACAGTATGTGTGTGTGTCTGTGTGAGAGAGTGTGTGCCCAGTGAAGGATTGGCGCCCTGTCCAGGGTGTATCTGCCCAGCGCCGAAACATTCTCCCCTGGGCATGGGGAACCCCCCCGCGACCCTTATATAGGATAGAGCGGAAGATAATGGATGGATGGATAATAAATTTAAATAGGCTGAAAATGTCCACTCATCAAAAGTACTATTCTAAATAGGGGCCTGAATACACTGACATAACATTGCTATAAGGCTTTCATGTGGCGAAGTGAAAAAAAGATCAGTAAAGGCGTAGGCGGAGATATTTAAAACCTGGCAACCAATAATGATAAAATGTGATTGGTTAAATTATTTAATAAGAAATTACACAAAAGAGGGAAATGCTATGAAAGAGACTGACCATGTTTGAATTATTAAAGTATTTCTGGACAAAATATAATTAACATCAAAATATAGTTAACATATATATATACAGGGCGGCACGGTGGCTTAGTGGTTAGCACGTAATAGAATTAAAATATTTTTTTTCTTAAACATCATTGTTGAATGATATATTTTTTCTTTTATCTTTCACAAAATGCCAAAATGCCACAAAGGTGCAGTAAAAAAAAAGAAATCGAGTATAGTCTGTGGCTTTGACAGGGGCAGTAAGATAAATAAATGGATATGGCAAGCAACACTTCGACTCAATTAGTATTTATAGAGGGAAGTTTTTATAAATGCATAGGCAATAGGGAATTAATCTACCTGGACATATTTGCTCTGTTCCCCAGAGGGCAGTAAAAATGAAGTACTTAAGCAGAAATGCACATGGGAAGGTTTCCCTATCTACATATATTCTTAATAAAGAAAGAGCCTGTAATGGCACTGAAACCGTATAGATAGCACACACACACACACACCGAGACACACACATACAATTGATCTTACTGTGTCTCTCCAGACAAGCTGTGAAGGATTATTGGCCATGCAGGTTTTTGTCAGTACTGGAAGTGTGCCAGTGTGTAGTATCCTGAATTAGCTCCACTCTCTTCATTTATACTGCCTGCCTAAAAATAATCACGGTCCTTGCCTCACATTTCACACCGAGACCAGTCTACTGTATCCATTTGTACTCCATCACAGCCTTCACTGGTTTTCATGCTATATTATCCCGGTTAATATCAGAGCTGTGTGTCTATAAGGAGCAAAAATAGCAATACCTCAGGGTTAGTAATCACTGTGTCTGGGCACTACCTCACATGAGCAGCCAAATCATCAGTCAACTTCAGTCCACTCATTCCTGCTTCATTAAAGAAACAGTCTTCGTAATCCTATTACACACAGCAGCACAGCAGCCACAGCCTGCAGATGAGCACTGATAAACCCTGTCTGATGGAGAAACCCCCAACACTAACAAGCATCCAGATGCCTGTAGTTTTCAGGGCCTAGGACTAGCCTAAACCAATAATTTTCCTCAAATAATGTAATTTTAACCTATATACCTAAACTGCAGTGTATGTACAAGTTTAATTAATAATTTTATTAGCTTTTTTATAACATATTTTACATTATGTTAATTACTTTTTGTGTTGTTGTTAAATATTTTTATGTATTTTAGTTCAATCACATGTTTTTTGTTTTTTTTTGCACTGGTTAAATGCAGTTTTGTCTTTAGTTTACTTTTTTTAAATAGTGTTTAGAATTTACTTAAGTTAAATCTACTTACATTTTACTAATATTTTTTAATAAATATTTTGTAAATATAATAATAAAAATTTTGATTCAAATAAAAATATATATGAACATGCTTTTATTAGGGAGAGTGGGGTAATGTGCTTACCACTTTATTTACATGTTTTTTTACAACCCCCAATTTCAAAGAAGTTGGAATAGTTTGAAAAAATAAAACTATAAGAAAACTAAAATGTCTCATTTGGTCAATTACTTTAAGGATTTTAAAATTTTCCTGTTATATTTGGTGCTATTGAAACTGTTTGCAACTAGGACACATTTTCTTTTAATTTCACCTTTTACTTATTTGGAATTTGAAGATAGCTTGATGCACTGTACACATTAAACAGGAATTCATCGTATCTGGAATGCAGACTGGCCAGTCAAGCTGACATTCTCTATGTCTATGAAGCCACACTGCTATAACTTGCGCAGAATAAGACCTAAAATTAAGAAATAAACAAGAATTAAAGGTACCTTTACATACATGCAGACCACCAATGCCATGGGCAGTGATGCACCCCCATGTTATCACAACTGAATTTTTTTGCAGATTTTATTGCCAATTGTCTGCATAGTACCTTTAATATTGGTCTAGTTAGACCCAATAATTTGATTGTGTTTTGATTGTGTGCTGATTGTGTTAAGTACTCCAAAGCCCATGTGACTTTTGCTATCATGGTAGTATTATGATGGTAATAATATTAGAATAGAAATTTAGATGGTGAAAAAGGTCAATTATTTGCACTGAGAAGCAATGACATTAAACTGATTTACAATTATCTCTAAAGTTTGACCCATTCTTACTTGCAAAGACTAAGCCTTTTGAAGACGTTCCTTTTATATGTAACTTGATGACCACACCTGTTACCCACCTTACCTGAACTTACTTGTAATTCTAGAAAATATTCAAATTTAATTGGGCTTGTTACTAAATTTAGGGTCATATTACAAAAAATGTATAATGTCCAGATAAAGCTGGTGGCTCAACCTAACCAATAGTGCATTTGTCCTAAATCTTCCTTTAAAAAAAAAGAGAACAGGTTTGTGTAAAATTTTACAAAGGTGTCGATGAAATAAAAAATAAAAATGCCTTAATACCACTTTATTGCTATTATTGATAGTGATACTGAAACACCCTGCGTATCTGCTGTTATTGATACCAAACATGATACCTTATCTCTCAATCAATACTGTCGTGTTGAAGCACTTCACTTAACCTGGTCATTAAAACAGATTAACAAATATAGGTTACCTGTAAGATAGCAATATATCATTTAGATTGTTAAGTTATGCAGTCCTGCTGTCTCTGTGGTTTATATGTTTTAAAAATATGCTTGAGTGTCAGACTAGAAACAGTACCAGAACACTTATTTTTGAATAATCACAAAAAATTGAAAATAGGTTTATAACTAGCACAAACATAAGGGATTCAGAAAAACACTTAACAAAATACAAGTCAGTCTAAACCAGGGGTCTTAAGCTCAAATTACCTGGGGGCCACTAACCAGGCTGTGTTTTCAATGAGGGGCCAGATTAAAAAATTGCAACAAAAAGCAGCGGGAAAATGGAAAATCAACTATTTACATAATAACTATGTACACATATTGTAATTCAAATACATTTTGTACATTGTACATTCAAATACACTCAGTGCTTGCTACCAGAAACTTGACAGTGCTTCTTCTCACACACATTTTCTTTAAGTGAGTTTGCAGTGAACACTCTGATGATGGACTGGAGATGGGCATCGGTCAGTCTGGATCTGTGCTTGGATTTATTAAATTTTACAGTTGAGAATAGTTTTTTCACACACATATGTACTTTTTTTCCAAGTCAACTTTTCTTTTATTTTTTGAGTTTCGAAAGTGACATTTTTGCTAACAAAATGATTTTGCTGGAAAAGGTGAGCGCATGCGTAGCGTAGTGTCACATCCACTTTACCTTCTGCACCTGCTATTCGCCTTCCTGCCACTGGTGGCGCTCGAAGTTCTCCAGAGTTCTTATTACTACTTTCTGTTTATCTCTCTATCTCGCTGTTCGGTTGGGTTGGCTGTTTGCGTCTGATCTTCGGTAATGTGCTGTTTGCGCTCTCTTCTCTTCTGTTCTGTGTGACTCTCTGGAGAGTTCAGTTTCTCGAGTGTCAACGATCATCTTCATGGCGGCGTTACACCATCAGTACGTTTACTGGGGTTTAAGCGCTGTTTTCAATAAACCAGTTGTAGACTGTTGTGCGGGGGGGGGGGGGGGGGGGGGGGGGGGGGGGGGGGGGGGGGGGGGGGGGGGGGGGGGGGGGGGGGGGGGGGGGGGGGGGGGGGGGGGGGGGGGGGGGGGGCCAGGACAGGGCGCCAATCCATCGCTGGGCACACACTCACTCACACAGACACACTCTATAGGGGGCAATTTTGAGAATTCAATTAACTTGATCCATGTTTTTGGACTGTGGGAGGAAACCGGAGAACCCGGAGGAAACCCACGCAGACACGGGGAGAACATGGAAACTCCACCCAGATGGGGATTCGAACCGGGAATCCCTAGCGCTGAGAGGCGAACGTGCTAACCACTAAGCCACCAGATAAGTGGGCCAGATTATTATTATTAATTTTTTTTTTTAATGCTTATTTTGTTAACCCTTGAGGGGCCTTATAAAACTGCTTCGTGGGCCGGATGTGGCACTTTGAGACCCCTGGTCTAAACCAAGAGTAGAACTGATGATGCCTTGACCTGTCCCATTGCACAGCATTTTTAATGACTTTAACTCTTTTACAAGTGGAACCAGCCAGTGAGATCAAGTCAATATATTACCACAAATTTGTCAGTAGACAGACACAAAAACATGACCTTCTACCCAGAATGTAAGCAATGCATGAAAACATTCATTCATTTATTCATTATCTACCGCTTATCCTCTATTAGGGTCGCGGTGGGGTTCCCCATGCCCATCCAGGGGAGAACGTCTCGGGCGCTGGGCAGATAGACCCAGGACAGGGCACCAATCCATCGCTGGGCACACACACACTCACACAGACACACTCTAAATTGGGCAATTTTGAGAATTCAATTAACTTGATCCATGTTTTTGGACTGTGGGAGGAAACCGGAGAACCCGGAGGAAACCCACGCAGACAAGGGGAGAACATGGAAACTCCACCCAGATGGGGATTCGAACCGGGAATCCCTAGCGCTGAGAGGCGAACGTGCTAACCACTAAGCCACCGTGCCGCCGCATGAAAACATGTTAAATAAAAAATACATTTAAATAAATGGTAATCCAAAGTTTAGCCCAGTCTATACAAAGGCTATACGAAAACCTCTTTATCTTCACACCCCTCTATTTTTGTCAGCTATAGTCATGGCCAAAAGAGAATGACACAAATATTATATTTTCACATGATCTGCTGCCCTCTGGTTTTTATGTGTGTTTGTCAGATGTATTCACATACAGAAATATAATTGCAATCATATTATGAGTAACAAAGGTTTTATTGACAGTTAGAATGAGTTAATGCAGCAAGTCAATATTTGCAGTGTTGACCCTTCTTCTTCAGGACCTCTGCAATTCTCCTTGGCATGCTCTCAATCAACTTCTGGACCAAATGCTGACTGATAGCAGTCCATTCTTGCACAATCAATGCTTGCATTTTGTCAGAATGTGTAGGTTTTTGTTTGTCCACCCGTCTCTTGATGATTGACCACAAGTTCTCAATGGGATTAAGATCTGGGGAGTTTCCAGGCCATGGACCCAAAGACTCTATGTTTTGTTCCCTGAGCCATGTAGTTATCACCTTTGCTTTATGGCAAGGTGCTTCATCATGCTGGAAAAGGCATTGTTGATCACCAAACTGCTCTTGGATGGTTAGGAGAAGTTGCTCTCGGAGGATATTCTGGTCCCATTCTTTATTCATGGCTGTGTTTTTAGGCAAGACTGTGAGAGAGCCGATTCCCTTGGATGAGAAGCAACCCCCCACATATATATGGTTTCAGGATGCTTTACAGTTGGCATGAGACAAGACTGATGGTAACGCTCACCTCGTCTTCTCCGAATAAGCTGTTTTCCAGATGTCCAAAGCAATCGGATAGGGGATTCATCAGAGAAAATGACTTTACCCCAGTCCTCAGCAGTCCACTCCCTGTACCACTTGTAGAATATCAGTCTGTCGCTGATGTTTTTTCTGGAGAGAAGTGGCTTCTTTGCTGCCCTCCTTGAGACCAGGCCTTGCTCCAAGAGTCTTCGCCTCACAGTACATGCAGATGCACTCACACCTGCCTGCTGCCATTCCTGAGCAAGCTCTGCACTGCTAGTAGCCTGATCCCGCAGCTGAAACACTTTTAAGAGACGGTCCTGGCGCTTGCTGGTCTTTCTTGGGCGCCCTGGAGCATTTTTGGCAACAATGGAACCCCTATTCTTAAAGTTCTTGATGATGCGATAGATTGTTGACTAAGGTGAGTTCTTTCTAGCTGCGATACTCTGAGAGGCAGGAAATATATATAAAAAAAATTACACCTTTTTTAAGACACCTTAATTACTATTTTAATTATAATCAAAATGCAATTTGGGATTTAATTAACCTTAGTTTGAAATGCCTAAACAGATTATGCATGTTTTTTCTTGCTGTGTATATAAACTGCAGATTTAGTTGAGTTTAGTTTAGTTGATCTAGACTAAAGAAACCTATAGGTAATTTTTTTTTCACATCCATGACAACCTTTAAACTGTCTGTTTAAGAATTTTTTAGGTAAAATGTGCATGAGGTTAGACATGTTAGTTTAAAGGTTTTACATTCATATATAGCGTGTTAAGATGACATGGTTGGCTTGTTTGTAAGTCAGCTAAATGACTAAATGTAAATGTAGTGTAAATTTTATAGGCATAGTGGTTAATGTTCTTACACCACATCACAGTGGTCATGGGTTTTTTTTCCAAGGGTAGGCAAAAAAAGTCTGTGTAGTGCTTGCATGCCCTTGACGTGTCTATTTTCTACAAAAACATCTAAATTCAAATGACAAAATAACAAATAAGTATTGTGTGTCTGCTCTGCAGTCCAGTTACCCATCTAGTGTAGTAACACCCAATCTGTGAATAAATATTAATATGGCATTTGTGGTGAAGGCACTATACTGCTTAACATCTGGCTAACAAGTTAAAAACATACCCCAATTTAAAAAAATCCCAAAGTAACATTTATTTAGTTATAGTTATGCTGTTCCTTTTTATTTACATGTTTACTGCTGAAATTAGTCAGCTTATGAGTTATCTAATTTATATTTTCAGTAGATCCATTCACATAGGGTGCAGGTGTTTGTTTGTAATTACAAAAATACAGTAAACACAGAAAGCATGAACCCTTGAACCTCTTGCATGTGTGTTTTCCTCATATCTTCCCCTGTGATCCATGCGACATGTCAGAGGTGTTACGTAGACACCCAATGTTTGCAGAGTCTTTAAACCAATGAAAGGGCCACATGGGGGTCACTAAAGGTAGGCATATTGTAGAAAACCTGCTTACACAGCTCCACCACATGCTGGTTTAACAAGATAAACTACTAAATGTTCATTGTATTAAAAAGCTAGACGTCTGTTTTTATGCCCTCTTGTTTTTAAGTAAGTGGTAAACATACTGGATTTTTCAAATAAATATTTATAAAGATTCATTCCTGTTTTTATTCCTGTACAACTTTACCTATAACACTATATCACATGTTTAACATATGTTGCTTGCACGTGTTGGAATTTCATGGAAACACAGTAACCACAGCTAACATTTCATTTTACGACTTGTTGTCATTCACTCTTTTCTAGACCTTGTGTGTTAAGCAGTCTTGTGAATTTCAAGATCAGTTAAGGAGGTCAAGGGTATGGCATACAATGCACTGTGCTTAGGGCAAGACGAAACATTTAAAAAGCTAATTAATTTATAGCATGTAAATATACAGTGTAATATCTTGGTATCATAAGTATGTGGACAGTCAAATGCTTTGGATGAAATTTTCCTTAAAATGATGGAAATGGAAATGGAAAACAATACAATAATAATGCAGTTAACTTACATTTGCTGATTTTACACATAATTTATCTGTAGTTTTTGGCAAAATGTACAAAGGATCTACAAAATGTCTGCTACATACCTTTGTATGTGGGAAAAGGTGTACTGATCATATAAAGACATAAAATAACGCTGGACAGGAAAGCTGTGGAAACATAAACTTTCAGCAAACATTCATAAAAAACTGTAACAGATACCGATTATGATTTGCTGGATAAAATGGTATGTTTTCTACAGTACCAGTCAAAAGTTTGGACACAGTGCCTTCTTGTTAGTAGTCTGTAGCACAATGTATGATTAATGCCCAGCCTTATCATTATGTCTTTATCACATTTATAGTAATAATCAACTCTGTACTAAAGACAGGTTGTCCATGCTTTACTAATTCGCAGTCAAGCCACCTGCGTCTGATTTTAAACTTATACTTGTGTGCTGTTAGGTTCCTTTCAACAAAGACATATGCTATTCGAAACTCTTGGGTACTGTAACACTGTAAAAGCTTTAAAAATGACAATCGGGTCTGATCCGATTTGTTCTTTTCACTCTAATTCACTTAGAGTCAAAGGAAATGTATTGTACAGATTTTCTCATTTTGGCGTTATAATTTTAATCTTTTCACTTTTAAATCACAATGGAATGTTAAGTGCTATTGACACCCCAAAAATTGCTATTACCCAGCCTGGGTCGGGGCTTCTGTTTGTTGCCACTAGAGGGAGAAATAAATCTTATTTATAGTGATTTTTGTCTCACTGGCAGGTAACAAAACAGCAAGAAGGACATTAAGTTCTCAAAAAGGTTTTCCATACCCTGTTCCCTTTGTTCCTTTTGGTGATCGCTAAGCCCTAAATTGCTCTTTATGAGTCTCTTCACTGTCTGCTCAAATTTCAAGTTTTTCTCTACTTCTCTCATGTATCCACTAGTTCTGAGTGCTAAATTACATATCTTTCTGTAACCCTTTGTCCTCTCTTTCATTTTCCCTCATTAATTGAATAATTTTTTCTGCCTTCTTGAGTATGTTATGGAAGAGCAGTCACTTAGAGTGCCAGTGAAGTGCTAGTGCTAGTATACATTTGTTTAAAACCCACAGTTAACTAATGTTTGTTCATTTTCTGATTTAAAAGTTATTTTGTTAACTTTCAGATTTTACCATTTTTAATGGCTGTATATATTTGTCATTAAAACTTTTTTAAACAGTGGCTCAATATACTGATGCCAGATCAGTATTCAAGGACTTTATCCAAATTTTAGCAGCAAAACATTGTGTTGAATGTCTAATGTTTAAACTGTATTGCATATAACAATAAGTGACTTAAGAAAAAAACAATGACCATTCCAAAATTTGCTTAAACTGTTATTCCACCATATTTTAAAGTTGAAACAGCGGCACTGACATGGCATCTGCCAAATGCAAGAATGTTCGTCATAATTTCGTTCAAACAAGGTCAACAGGCAACAGGGGTTTCTGCAATTTTTGCGTTGAATGTATAGATAAGCTACCTTTTACTCATATGGTTATACAACAAATAGTTACCATTATAAAACAGGTTTTTCTGGTCTTTAAATCTGATTGGTTGAGCTGTTTGTCCAGCCATGACATTTATTGACAATAACACACACCTCTGACTGCTTTACATTCATATCAATGCCTGATATACATTATTTTACTGATGTTTTTTATGAACTACGTTATGTAATTTGGCCTCTAGATGGCAATATTTGATCGTTAGGGAAACCGGAAACCTGTTTCAGCAATTAGTATTCACTTTAAAAACCAGACTAGATTATATCATAATGACTTAGATTTTAATAAACACATTTAGGAATAAAACCTTTTTTTTTTAAATTATAATGTGTTTGTAACTGTTGTTTAAAAGCAATAAGGCATTTGAGATTGTGCATTATTGTGAATAAATCACATGAGGGAGGTGTAACTGTACTCCGCTACACATCATGCTTAGTAAAACATCTTTCCCTGATTTATTCGTAATAATGCACGCCATATCATGCCTTATTGCTTTATTATAAACTGCCTTTCAAACTGTGTGAAAACATATTAAATCAAGCGATTGTCTATAGTTTTTCATTGCTGACAGGTCATAAACATTAAGATTAAAATTTCTGGCAAAACCTCTATATTTTAAAAATATTATATATATATATATAATATATTTTTGTTTACAAGACATTATTTGTTTAGGAATACAAAAATAGGAATGCTGCTTTTCTGGGTAATGTGCTTTAAAAATTAAGCCATACTCATTAAATTCAATCATTTTCCCCTTTCTACATATATGTCTAATCTGAATAATCTGATCCATGTATGCGGGTCTTGATGCCCCATCAGTCATAATGATACCATCTTGTGATTTTTTTAACAGAAAACTGATTATATCATCACATTCATCTGACTAATTTAAATTAAAAGCAAATTATACCATGCATGCGTGTGCGTGTGTAGGTGCATGTGTGTTTGTGTGTGTCTGAGGGGGATGTTGTTCTTGTTATAAAATTAATGACATGTAGGGATGCATCACTGTGGTTCTATGCATCTGTTGGCTGAGATCTGCATCGATCAGAGATAATTTTTACAGAGAAATAGTAGTTCATTTCAAGTAAAGACTTCACAGTTCTACTTCAACACACCTTAAAACTGTCTGTCATCACCTGCTCTCAAAATTTCCAGAAGACATCAAACTTCCAAACATTGCTGATCCTCGGCTTAAGGATGCATTTTACTGAATTTATCAGGAAAAGCAGCTCTGCCATTATACACCCTATGTCATAATACTACATTGTTTGAAGATGGGAGACTAATAATTACCCATTTTCGCTAAGACTCTGTAACTGAGCCTATGTGTTCAGGGTAAGGATAAAAAAGAATGTTCTAACAACACAGAGCGTGAACTGTTAAATAATGAAATAATTGGGAAAATGTTACGTATTTATGTGTGTAACACAATGTCACATTTAGGTAAAGTATATCCAGAGTTGCATTTATTTTTGTGATTTTTATATTTTTTATTTTAGTAAAATCAGTCAGTTCCCTCAATAAAGTATTTTCATCACATTGTAAACTTTCAAAATGACACTTTGAGGCCCAGTTAGATTTAAGAATGATTTTTCATGTTCCCTAAACTCAATGTACTTATTTAGGTGCTTAATTGACTTCAATGTATTGGAATGTAATGATGAGGCTGTATGTAATAAGCAATCCTAGGTCATAACACTCATAAGCGCAAGTGTCTATATAAATATAAATTAACAAATTAAAAAGGCACGATTTGTCCCTGCTCACGAGACAGTCCTAAATAAAAAATAGAGCATTTTTACCATTTGTTCACTAATTTTGATCATATCCTCAGGTTTATACTACAACAAACCTGATTTTACTGTAGCTATTGTTTGTGTTTTGCAATTACAACAGGCTTCATTAATTTTATAATCCATCCATCCATTATCTTCCGCTTTATCCTCTATTAGGGTCGCGGTGCGGTTCCCCATGCCCATTCAGGGGAGCGTCTCAGGCGCTGGGTAGATACACCCAGGACAGAGTGCCAATCCATCACTTGGCACACACTCACTCATACAAACACACTCTATATGGGGCAATTTGGAGAACTCAATTGACTTGATCCATGTTTTTGGACTGTGGGAGGAAACCGGAGAACCTGGCAGACACAGGGAGAACATGGAAACTCTAACCACCTGATTTTATAATGGCTTAAGTAAAATGTTCTATACATTTCAAAATATCTATGACAAAGACATTAATTATTAGTCATTAGACATTAATACAAAGACAATATTACATGGATTGTATTGGATTTACTTGCACAATGAAGAGTGACTTTCATAAGTGATTTTAAAATTGTAATTCTTTGAATATAACTTGAAATTGATCCATTTACTTTATAAGTTAAGAAATTAAAACAATAGTTTTAAATAAAAGGAACTTTATGGGCAAATTACTTGAGCATTTGTCCAACCTGACAAGAAAAGAAATGAGAGCCGGCCTGCTGAGAAACATTATCATTTGAGATGAATTTGGATGTAACATTTAAACCAGATATTATCAGTGTTTGATCCAGTGGCTTGTCATATTCCAAACTCTAGTGGTGAGTACTTCCCAGAAAACTGTATGCTATTTCAAGAGATGCATAAATGCAGCCAGTTTCATATCAATGCCTTTGTGTGTAATGTGTTGTGCCTCCAACCAATGTTTAGTGTAGTGCATTCATTTACAAATATAAAAATTGTGAAAATGTATTTTGGGTCTTACTCAGTGTTTAGTATGTATGAACAGAAAGTATTTGAATAAAAAATACTGCTGTGTATTTGCTGCTGTGTCCTAATACAGCTGATCTGGCAGCTGGATCGTCACAATTAAAGCACTTTGTCTGGTGTTGGATAATAAGGCTGTGTTTGTCCTGGATGTTATGGGTTGTTTGGGTTCCATGGGGACAAACCTGCCTGTACAAACATGTTGTCTTGCTGATGTCAGCTTTGAAGGTGTTTATGGCTGCTGCATGATTACCTCACTAGAAGGTGCAAAGCGTCTGAAACCTCTTTCGTTCACTTCAATGCTGCATTATTTGTAGGGACCCTAATGAAATAATATTCAGTTAGCCACATTTGGTATTCAGTAGTTTAGATAAGCATTGTGTAAATTGTTTGCAAGATTGTTTGACTATGGTTTACATTTATGTTCATTGCTAGATTGTATTATTGGATCAGTGTGATTAAGCTCTTATAGGGCAGTGGTTTCCAAACCTGGTTCTATTTCTATACACCATTTGGATTTTTTTCCTATTATAAACACATGTAATTTAATTAATGGGAAATCAACAAATCATCCTGAGCTGAAAGCAAAATGGAAGGAAAGGATAAACACTGAAATGTCTAAATCTCCGGACTTTAAGAAATAAGTCCTTAAAACTGAACTTACTACAGTTGCGGATAATTTTGGACAATATCAACATCTCTTGGAAATGCAATCTTGGAGTCTTTACTGAATTTTAAAAAAGTACCTTTTAAAAGTTACACTAGTGCCTTTAATCCTTTGGAATTTTGGACTTAAGATTCAGCTTTAGGTAATTTGTGTGAAGTTTGGCATGTACTCCATACATCACAGCCAATCAACTTAAATTTATTACTAATGCCTGAAAACATAGCTGTAGGTCAACGTGCAACATTTAGTTTAGCCCTAGGTGTAAGCGAGTTCAAATGAGTTAGTCGGTGCTGTGATGTGGTGTTCTGGCCTCCTGTTTTTTATTTATTCCCACATTGCACGCAATGTTTCACGAATAGACTGAATTTATGTTCTCACCTGGAACTGAGCAGTGATGACTGCATGAATTAAAAAAAATCCCACTTATAGAGAATTAATTATATACATCATCACTAACAAATATTTATTTTTTGATTGGCCCTAAAATAATAAACAATGTTTAAAGGAGTATTCTGTAGAAATACCTAGAAGCATCATTCACAGGCTTGTTCTAAGCACACATAAAAAGACTGATCAAAATGATCTCCAGACAACACACACCACACACAGACAGACACTCACTCAAATATAAATATAAATATAAATAAGAGATTAAAATGGCAATACTGTGAGTAACACAGTGACTAAATAGAAGGGTAAATGAGCTTTTAGGGAGTAATATAAGAACAATAAAGACTCAGCATGCAACTTAGCTCTACTGGCAGCATAAAAGCACCATACTGAGATTATTGTGACATACTCATCTAAAAGCAGTCACTAACTATCAGATTTATACAGACACCAAGGACATATGACATTTTTTACTGGTTGTTATTGGAGTATGTACATTTTAAAAAATTTTAAGAATATATTTATGCAAGTAGGAGTATTTGGTTGTGGTATTAGGCCATCAGTTGGAAGGGTGGGGCGTTGGTCCCTGTTTTTGAGCAAGATACTTAATCCAGCCACTACAGGAAGCCGTAACATGAATGACTCTAACTTTCAAAAGTCAAGTTGTGCAAAGAAATCAGCTTGCTGTACACACAGCGATGTAAATATATAGTGGCATTAATAGTGTCTTATTTTTTGACCATCTGTATTAGCTCATTAGGTCAACTTGACTTACAGGGATTCTCCCATCACATGTTTCCTTCTCCTCATTTGATAACCTCATTCTCTTGTTGATCTAATGTAATACTTCTGCCTGGTTCATGCTTCAATTTTGCTTTATACTATGAATCAAACAGGAGGGAGGAATCAGCGTCATTAGAAAGTGATTATGTCTTGTAATTTGTTCACAGTTTTGTACTTCTCCAAGTCAGTTAAGCTGCTGTACTTATACGTCCTCAAACATGTGTGCTCAAAACAATCCTGAAAAGCAGAGATAGCTCCTTGGGGGCAGGTTTTCACCTGTCTAATGTGCTGGATTTGTTCATCTAATCTTTTGTAGTAGCCAAGACTGGGTAAGTGCTTAGCCCTGCCTGGATTTGGGATGTTTGTGTAATCAAGGTTAAAAGGGTTTTGGCCAATGCTTCAAAAAAATCCACATACTGATGAAATGTATTGTGCAATTAAATAATTTAAAATATCCTAAAATAGATAAAAGACCATCTTTTTGTGAATTTTGTAGCACTGTACAGTTTACATTGTTTACCTGACCGAGTAGCACTTGCACTCATGCTGTGCAGCTTTAGTCTACAAAAATTGTAGTCTAGATATTATACAGGAAGGACTGAACCCTTTTGATGGAAGAGCTAGTTGGCTAGGGTTTTTGTTTAACATAACATAGCATCCTCTGCACACTTGCCTAAGTTCTGCTTCCTTGCACACCACATTTGATGTCCCCTCTCAGGGCAGTGATGACAGATGATGTGAGGTACCATGGCCTGAATGGTGCATTAAGCTGAGGTCATGGTCGTTCATGGACAGCACTGTCAGTCAGACTCATTTTTCAGGAAATGCACAACTTCTACCAGAACATTATTAATTAAAATGCTTCAAGAGTCACATAGATATTTTCTTTGATTGCATCGGACTAACCCCCAAAAAAGAGAAAAAATATTGAATCTAATATAATTCCACACAGACTCGATATAATCATCATTATCATCATCATGTTATTAACATCTGGAATTTTTAATCATTGTTTTGGATTTTTTTTAAACTGAAGTTGAATTGAATTAGTTCTTTTCACATACAGTAGATCTAATGCATAAACATACAACAACACAGTGTAAATATCTATTTCTAACCGCATTGTACTATAGCTTACATATGTTTAAGTAGGTAATTTTTCTTTCATAAGTGAGCAAATATTTGTTAATTTAAAATTTTGCAACAAAAAAAAAGAATGCTTCAATTTAATATAAATAAATAATTGTAGTCAGTGATCCGTTACATAGCCGTTACATGGCTAAAGGCTCTGTTTCAGAAAAAAGGCTGAATGGTATTTTTCGGTGAATAGATATAACTAAATGTCTTAAAAAATTATCATGCTGCAGCATTCCAGCAACATCAATTTATATAATCTGTAAAACATGCTAGTGATGGCTTTATGGTTTACATTAATTTTTTTTTGCATTGGCCTGGACCGGAAAGATGGCCATATCTAATGAAACAATGAATTCCAATTCATATTTAAAGAAAATTTATTCTGAAAATATACTTTGAAAAAGAGTTTATTAAATTAAGGTTTGGCCAAGTACTATATTTAACATTGAAGTTACCAGTTTATATAAGAAAACCCAACCACTATTCTAGAATTTAAGGCATTCTGTTTGAAAAACTGGGTTAAAAGTCTATGAAAGTTAAAGTGTAAAACACTAAGTATCTGTAACAGTAATCATGTATTTGCATTTATTTCAGCACAATAGGGTCACAACTGCAAAAAATGTACATGTAAAATCACAAATTGTCTGTGCAAACTGATTATTCAAAAATCATTTTAAATTAAATTAATTTAACCTGTTAAATTAAATAATTAAATAATTCTTTACTATGGAAAGACTGAGCTTTGCTCTGCAGCATTATAACTTTAAGAAATTATGCTGTTGTAGTCAGTGCTCTCAACTGCACTCAAGATGCACATTACAGCACAGCAATTTACCTGAAGGCCATGTATAATTCAGTCATTATATAAACTGGCCAATGATGCATGTAGGTTCCAGGAGAAAAAGAGCAAATTCACAAATCCACTTGTGTTTATCTGTGCATACGCTCAGTAACAAGAACTTTGCCCTTAGTGCTTGTTTATAATTTAAATGTCTATATTTTCTATTTATTTATTACACACAATTGGTTTCCTCAAGATGTAAGATTACAAACAAACCGTCAGTTACAATGAGACTATGTAAGAACTTAATGATTTTAATGCCTTATGGTATCAGATATGCAGCAATTATTGAATTTAAAAATAAAAAGTATTGCTTTACAGTAGCCGTAGTAGACACTGGGTTTCAGTTAAAATCATATTTTGGTTGATATTTTCATAGTTTATGGCATGTCATAGTCCATAAACATTTTACCACATTGAAACCCTATTAAAGCTCATGGCCATTGTATTTTGACATATAGGTTGTTGCTGCAAATAAGCCTCTTGAATGTACAATCATCTTTTGGTGCGTGCGTGACTGGGGGGATGGGTGGTAAGTCAGTGGGTATTTGTACATATCTTACACTAAATCTTCTGGCAGAGGTACACAAAAACATAAACAAATTAATTATGTTCAGTGCAGTATATGTGTAAAAATGTATGTATTTGCTGTGTGTATGTATACAGTATGTTTATGTATCTCAGTTGTTATTGGCTATATGGCTGAAAATTAAATATATTTATATTTTTATAACCCTATAACCAAGTTTTCCTACAAGCTATAATTCGCATAATTATATGGAAAATTGTATGTAAATACAGATTCGTTTTTGTGGTTTGTATCTTAATGCACCTGGTTTTGTAATCACCATAGTTTAATGATAGTGATAAACTTCAATCTTGTTGATTTCAATAAAGTTGTTCATGTTTATTTGTTGTTTAGATGTTCCTGCAGAAACAGGCCAAAGATGAGACAAATGGCACAGTTCAAAGCATTGAGTGAAGTGATACAAGACACATCATCAGTGAAAATGATTTTTCAAGGGTAATCAATAAACCATTCAACCATAGACAATTTGATAATATAAATGGTGCTGAAGGAACACTGGTCTGGAACGTTTTTGATCGTTTAACCTAGGGCCATATTCAGGCAGTGTATATTTGGGAAAAGGCAATGTTTTTGTACACAAAGAGCTCCATAAAACATAAAAGGACTTCCCTGGCTTGCCCTGAAATTAAACCTAACTCATCACATTTGGAATGAATTAGAGTTCCCTTTCAAAGGTTTTTAGTGTAAAGTCTTTACAACTAAGTGGACACTGTTATAACAAGGGGCCCAACTTCAAAGGCTTGCACGAGATTTCAAATATAGCGTTAGATATAATGTGCAGGTGTGTGCATCATCTATGTTGTGTATGAATTCCTTTTATTTTATTCGTTTAGATTTTTATTGTAAGCATTCACAGCTAGAGATTTAGATGGAATGAATGTTTTTTTACTGGAATTAAAGTTCAACTAATATTCATTCATTCATTATCTCCCGCTTTATCCTCTATTAGGGTCACACATTCACTCACATAGGCACACTCTATATGGGGCAATTTTGAGAATTCAATTGACTTGATCCATGTTTTTGGACTGTGGGAGGAAACCGGAGAACCCGGAGGAAACCCACGCAGACACGGAGAGAACATGGAAACTCCACCCAGATTGGGATTCGAACCGGGAATCCCTAGCGCTGAGAGGCGAACGTGCTAACCACTAAGCCACCGTGCCGCCCTTGTTCAACTAATAATGGCCCTCAAATATTTTTATACACTACCTAGTCAAAAAAAAACACCCTAATATTATGTTGGACCACATTTAGCTTTGCTTACTGTATGCATTTGCTGTGGCATTGTTTCAACAAGCTTCTTCAATGTTAAATTAATTCCAGCCCCTAAGATCTGGTATTATTATTGGGAGATGCATCTGTACAAAGGGCATCACTTCAGCCATTCACTACTTTTTTTAACCTGATGTACCCATCACTCTGAAAAAGGGTACATGTGTACTCACCAGACCACATGACCTTCCATGGCTCCAGAGTTCAATCTTTATGCTCTCTAACAAATTTAAGCTGTTTTTGCTGGTAAGCCTGACAAGTGGTTTTCTCAAGGCTACACAGCTTTTTAGTTCCTATCCCCTGAGTTGCTGTTACTTTTACTTTTGAACATATTTTGAGTTCTACTTTTGTTTTTTTTATAATTTGATTTCACCAACCATTTCACCAAATTGTTTAACAAATGAGAAGCTTCAGCTCAAATAACTTGTTGCCAGCTAAAACAGAATCATCCATTTAGTACTTAACCAATGGGAGGCTATTAACTATTTCCTTAGTTAAATCCAGGTGGTTACCCTTATTTTGCCAGACAGTGTAGTATTGCATTGTAATGATAAGTTTAGTTTAAAACTCACAATTTACATACACCTTAGACATCTAGAAAATATTGTCTATTCTAAGTCTAAGAACCTTTGAACTTGTGTATAAATGTGTTTAAAATGCATTTCACAAATTTCAGATGCATTCTGCTGTGTGGACTTCATACCTCAAACACTGCCAGAGTCAAAAAAAAAACATCTTTAGTGTTTAAAAACAAGAGATTATTCAACAGGTGATTATGGCCCCACAGGTATAGTACTTAACGTGTGAGCACTGTGCCCACCCAAATTTTACCTTGATTTATTAGGCTCAGGTGCAAAAATGTTTCACTCCATTCAACTTAAAGTTGCACCTGGTGTTCATCATGCTCTTGGCGTTAAGCATATTCAAGTTTATATTGTCATCAGCTCTTGGCATTGAAACATTTCCTAATGCTTGGCATATGCACACAGGGTGGCGTATCTACTGCACGTGTTTAAAGCTCACATGCACATAGATCTGGACCTTGGGAGGCTGTTTTATGGCTGGTGTTGGCTCTCTGTACCATGGAGGTGCATTTGAGTGTTTTTCTGACCATGCTGACCACAAATATTTGGAGAAGCCAGTATTCGTTGTTGAATCTCTGTTGAATGTAAGTGTGGTTAGGCATGCATGCTGCCTGCTTTCCCCAAGTGGCTGAGTTTGGTATTTTTAAGGCACTGTTTGTTTTTTGAGGTACTAAAGGGAAGGGTATCTTAGCACAGTGTTTTAGGACAATCAGTCCTAGAATCAGTTCATTTCTGTCGATGTACATGGTTCTATAGTATGTGTGTTATAAATGGCACGTGCCCAGAAGTATTCATTCACACATATTTTAATACATTTTATCAATTGATATTTATCTCTTGTATATTTTATTATCATGTAGTTGGGTCCAGGATTCCCCAATATGGCTCTGATCTTAACATAGTAGAGTCAGATTTTGATTAATATGAAAAAACAGATGTGTGTAAAACATACAAAGCCTGCAGAAAAGCATCAGGGGCATTAAGCATTAAGAGGTTTAAAACCCAGTGTGCTAGCATAAACTTGAATATATATAAATATTTAAAAATACTTAAAGGAGAGCTTAAAAAACTGGAAATGATTTAGAGGCAATATGTGCTCACAGGAAATACTAGGTGCTTAGCGTGTGTGTGTCGGTGGATGAGTGAGAGGGGGGGGGGGGGGGGGGGGGGGGGGGGGGGGGGGGGGGGGGGGGGGGGGGGGGGGGGGGGGGGGGGGGGGGGGGGGGGGGGGGGGGGGGGGGGGGGGGGTACACACACACACACACACACACACACACACACACACACACACACACACACACACACACACACACACACACACACACACACACACACACATACACATACACACAGCAGCCATATAAATGTTCTTATGTATATTAGTTGACTGCTATTGCAAATTGAGAAAAAAGTGTTTACTAAGCTTTTGTTTGTAATACAATGAAATGTAAGTATAAGAGGTCCATCAGTGTACTTTGTGTTCCTAACAATCATTTAGCTAGCACTTTTATCCAAAGCGACTTACAAGTGAGAGAACAATAAGCCTTATTTCCTTAAAAAATGGACCTACTTGAAATCTTTAAAAATGGTAAAGCATAATCTGTCAATTAACTTTGACAGTAGAACTTTCACAGAGAAAGCCATTTCAGGGCAAGTCCACCATTCCCCCTTTGACAGTAGACTTGTCAGAATAGCTAAGTGTCACTGTCCTCATGCCAGCTGAGGGACTGCTGAAACCTGATAACTGGGAGCTCTCAAACCTGCCCCAAAGGCCTAGCTGCACACAAAGTGGTGAACTTTCCTGCCCACATGCACAAACCAGCCAAGAGCTTAAGCTGACCTCAGACACCCAGGACATGTAGCCAGGAACCAAGTCTTTATCGTTGACCAAAACAGTGCCCAGACTGAAAACATGCCTTTGTGGCTCTGCCCTTGTGGCTTACCACACGCTTTACAGACAAGTCTAGTACTTAAATAGGTTCCAAATCAAGTGAAAATGATGTACATCATTTTATATCTAGTGTTACCAATGTTTCTGAACCCTTTAGAATTTTCTGTATTTCTGCTTAAATCTTAATTAAAACAACTCACAAAAGTAGAAAGAAGGATGGCAAACAAAGGACATTGTAGAGAACCTTGAAAGAAATGTTGTTTGTTAAACTGAAAAAGGTTACAAAACTGACCAAACCAACCATCAAACTGAAAGCTTGTAAGTCACGTTGGATGAAGGCACATGCAAAATCATCTAACTCCAGACCATCATCTTGTTCTTTTGGAGAGCATCTGATTTTCCCAGCAACCCTGCCATGGACATCATTGATTGTGGACTCATCATGATCTTAATTGATATGGGCTGATTAGAATCAAACAATGGGAAATATGCCATTAGCTTCTTGCAAGTTACCTTGGGGACCTGCTCTGTTCTTTTTGAGGCTCCCTTTTGGGAAAACAGGGATTTCATCATCAGTCCATGCATTACAATGTTTGCCTACTCTAGCCTCTTTCCTTCATTTAGATCATGCCTAGCTCAGCATCTTTCCCCAACTTTGGCGTGGAATTCTTTTTTGCTCATTGGTGTCATGGCAATAATCGCTCTGCAGGTTAATTGTGCTAAACGAATGTAACCATGAGAATTTTTTAATGTATCACTAATACCCAGTGTCAGAAATGATTGTTACTTATTGTCTATGCAAAGCCTCCACTTATTATTCTTCTCATGTAGCCCGACTGCCAGTGCCATCCATGCTGGAGGGTTCTATGACACCTGACTTTGCCTTCTCCTGCACCTTCTGCTCTAACACCTGCTGTTTCACCCAGTGAAACCCATCCTCCTGCAAACAAATTGATGCTGTGTCCATGTGTTAATGTAGAGTCTCTTTAGCACATTCCAAATCCACTAGCATTATCCAAGTCCTCGCTGCAACCTTCCCACAGTGTTTGCACTGTATCGCATATCAATTAATGCACCCCATAATGAAGAATTGGGATGTGCTACCTTTAAGTGTCAGGGTCCACACAACCTGCACAGCATTGTGTTCAGGTTCTCCACCTTAGTGTCGGTTCCGAGGTGCCACTTAATTAGTGATGGATCCACTCTTATTAACTAGCTCTCTGGGGGTCCAGGTTTGACAATTTTTAGCCATGCATTGATACTCAGTGGGAGAAAAAAGAACAGACTTTGCTTTATCCAGTTCAATTGTGTTTGAGCTTGGGGAAATAAGTGTTGCCAGCCTGTCCAACCCTCTGATGCACAGGTCCGTGATATCTTCCAGCCAGAATGCGCTCTGTACTGTGCACTTTACCACCTTCATTTGCAGCGCCAGCCTACAATGCATCCTGAAAAAATGCACTACTGTACCTCTTCTAAGACAGTCCAAATATCACAATATGTTACCATTTCTGGGTCCACTCAAGAATCTTCAGATTTTGTAGGTAGAGTTTGAAAGAGTTTGAATTAAGTTTAATTATTGATGTCTCAACATGATGAAAGTGGTAAAAAATTTTTTACTCCATTCACCTTAAAGTGAATGTAGTCTTATACCACTTTTTTGTAGAGGTTGCACAAATTTTTTTTTTTTTTACAAAATGTATATAGAAGTGAGTGCAGGTAAAAAACAAGATTTCTATTTTTATCTTCTGCTTAATTTTCTACTAGGCTTGCATGGGGGTTCCCCATGCCCATCCAAGGGAGAATGCTTTTGGTGCTGCGCAGATAGGGCACCAATCTATCACTGTTCCCACCCACTCATACTGACACACACACACTAACACACACTATGTTGGGCAATTTAGAGCATTCAATTCACCTTGAATCCATGTTTTTAGACTGTGGGAGGAAACCGGAGAACCTGGAGGAAACTCACACAAACACAGGGAGAACATGGAAGCTCCACCCAGATTGGGATTTAAACCTGGATCCCCAGCTCTGAAAGACATATGTGCTAACCACTAAGGCACCATGCTTTCCGGTTTCTTTACTTATTTATTACTTTATCAGTGCCACCATAAATATAAATTTTTAAGTTTCAGATTACAATTCATCTATTTCATGCATTGTTATTCCTGTTTTCTCCAGTTGTGCTGAACTGCTATTATTTAAGAGGTAGAGGATTCAATGTACTTCAGTGACATTGCCATATTAATAGTGTGTTATTGTGTATTGCATTATTTCAGTGGAATAGATGCAATAGTACAGCTAGAGGTTGTAATTCTGAACTGATAATTCAACAACTGCTCACCAGAATTCTTTAACATTAAGTTCAAACATTAAGCATGTAAGCACAACATTAACATTAAGTTCATAATATGTGGTATCCGTAGTTCACCTCCATGCACATGGCCAAAAAAGAAAAACTAATGGGGAACAACAAATTATAATTTAAATTGTGGCTAAATAACCTCAAACAACATCACAAACTGCCAGCCGCTGTTTCAATGAAATGGGTATGGAAGAGACGTGAAAAGCCTGAAAATACATGAGGAAACCAGTTGCCTTTTGGATGAGCATGCATTGGATAGATGTTCTCTTTGGAAAGAACATCAATGTACAGAAAATAAAATGAGGCCCTGCGGTCAGGTGGTTAAGGTTCAAAGATGATTTAAAGTTGTTTTGCTGTTTTTTCCAAAATCTGGGGCACTGTTAAAAATCATGAAAACTATGTTTTAACATGTTTGTTAACTAATGTAGAAAGTTAATCTGGCATGCTTATGTGTAATCTTCTATAGTGGTTAAAGTTTGATGTGGTGACTTAGATCTTGGTATGTTCACAGAACAGCAGTGTTGAACTGGAGTTCAGGTACTATGTGGGTCCTGTCTCCTCTGTCTATCTTTGGTGGTTGAATAAGCCCAGAAGGATAAACAAAGGTCTGATTTCCATTAATAGTTGCTGGGTTCCCGGAATGTCCTCCCTTGTCCCCTGAAGCACTACTCTAAAAATACACTTGCTTTTGATAAACAGGAGAACACAGAGAACTGGGTTTTATTGTCATTATATGAGTACGCTGTGTGAACTTGTTTAAAAATAAAGACCTCTTTCCATCTTTAGGTAAATAATAAAATGATGAAATATATACAGCAGATTCCATTTTGAAAGATAAACAGAAAGCCACAGGACTATGGACTATACATAGGATTAATAATATGGTTTAATACATAATAATGTTTTAAAATATTTTCTAAATATTTAATACCTAATGTCTGTATCCTTTACGGTAGTATGTTAGAGTATGCTATTAAAAAAAATTATGTTCATTATAATCACAAAATAAACATTTGTTTTAGGTTGGTACCTATTTCTTTGCATTCAAAGTTGGCTCACTACGTGAAAATTACAGCTTGAAATTCTTATTTGCCTTTAAAGTCTAATGAGAGGAAATTACAAGTCATGGCAAGCATTTTATGTTTACAAACTAAAAATGACTATAACAATTTTTATATTTGAGGATCCCTGCTATTGTCAGCATCATTGTAGTGTTTTAGACCTGATCTTAACTTTATTTAACCTGATCACATGGCATAGTGCAGTAAAATTTTATTACAATGACATGGGGATGACCGTTCAATACTTTCAAATAGGATGTCAGTTGTAGTCTGATTACAGTCTTTGTTTTTTGAATCTTTTACTTTGAAAAAAGGGGTATTACAGAGCATGTATTTTTATAAACAGTTAATTGACGTGGTGGTGGTGTTTCGTTGGATCAGACATAGCAGTGCTGTTTGATTTTTATTTAAACCTCTTCTGTGAGAAATAGATGTACTGCCATCAATGATTGTAAATAGTTCTGTCCTATATGGTAAGCGAAACTGTAATCTGTCTGAACATTCTCTATCGTCATTTTTTCAGGTACGTCAGGTTAGTTACAATAATGGAAGCTTGTAGCTTGTATTTGCAAGACTTACTACTGGATCAAGGAATGAGGTGTAGTTGTACAACAATAATAAAGTTAACAGCTATTGTCTGTTGGTTGATATTAAGCATAAGAATTTCTTGGGATGCAAATAACTATCATTCACAGATTTCCGAGATCAGACAGATCACACAGATCAGATTTTTGTAGCTTTGTAATAAAATTTCATCCACTATACTAAATTTTGTATTTTAAAATGCTATCTGGGCATCATCAGACATGTTTAAATTAATGATTTAATCCAAATTATAGACAATTAAATGTTTTAAGATACCGTTGTATTTCCCCAGATCAGTATTGGATCTTTGTTTAAAAAAAAAAAGACACAACTGTTCTACATAGTGCCTGTTATGTCAGGCTCTATACAAGTAACTTTCTCTGGAAATCAGCCCAGAAAGCTACACTCTGCTATGGGTAAGAGTTTGAGACCTGTCTTCCACACACAAACACATACCCAGTCCAAGCTCTCTGTCAAATATTGGTTCCGTGTAGACGCAGATCCACTAAATATAACCTACTAAACACATACTGTGTCATTTACAATAATATTAGTGGTACATGTGCTTTGCAAGTCATTGTGTGTTTGATTGGCAGGTCTGGTCAGTAAAGAGTGTTATGATTGGTAGAAGGCAGGATGAAGAATGAGCTTCCTGCTGTGAACTAACCTCAAAAGATGTGGTTCTCTCCCTGAAGCACTAATCCATCTCCTGCGGTGACCCTGTTATTTACAAAAATATTATTTGCAGTGTTATAATTTAAGTGTATGTGACAGAAGCAGTAACCAAATGTGGCCATTCAGTGGCATTTTTATTTCCTCGTTAAAGAGGTTGGGTGGTCCAGTATTCTAAATCCAGACCTGTCTTTGTCAAGATCTGATTTTTTTACTTGGAAACATGATCATTTGCAAATAAATTAACAAATACAGTTACCTGTTTACTATCATGTACACATGTTCAGATGCACATTTAATAATTCTACTGTTGTGGACTGGTGTCCATTGTCCACATCCGAATGAGTCCCTTTTATTTTGTTCTGTCATTATCAGAATTGAACTAGCAAAGTAACAATAAAGAAAAAGTATTAGAAAACAATACTAAAATAAAACAAATAAAAAATATATTGATATAATAGTGTTTATGACCATAAGTTATGTTCCCTTTCGTGAAGAAGGCAACTTCAAGTTTTAGAATTTTACCTACAAAAATATTATTTTAATATTTTCTTTAATGAAAGTGCATTATAAAGGCAAATATGGCAAATCAAAACCAAGGAGGACAAATGATAAAGTAACATGGTGATGATATTTAACATAAGAAGATGATATAAATGAGGAAAAGCAAGCAATAACAAACAGTTTTTAAAGATGCCCTGGAGTGATACATTCATGAGGGGAAGAAGCTTGGGTGGGCAGGGTTCTTCCCCAGGCCAGAAACCTATAAATCCATGCTGGTAAAATACTGTGACAACACTGATCACTAAAATACATTGCAGACAGTGGGCAACAACAACTAATAAAGTAACAGCTGGCTAATTAAGGTGTCCAATATAGCAGCGTAAAAGTCATGTTCCTTTATACTTTTACCTGGTTGGACCAGAAGGCAACAAGGCAGCTCATAATACAGCTGGTATTGGGAGTGGTATTTAAATACCCATAATCATTTTATCGATGTGCACTGCTAAATAGTGGAATGATCGTCCCAACTGTGTCTGTGATGCTAAGACATTCAGCATTAAGAAACAACTCAAAACACATCCCTTCTGAAAGCACTTGCTATAAATTTGTAAAATAACTATTTTTATGTATTTTTATATATTTTATGTTTTATGTTGGCAGCACGGTGGCTTAGTGGTTAGCACGTTCGCCTCTCAGCGCTAGGGATTCCCGGTTCGAAACCCCATCTGGGTGGAGTTTCCATGTTCTCCCTGTGTCCGCGTGGGTTTCCTCCGGGTTCTCCGGTTTCCTGCCAAAGTCCAAAAAAATGGATCAAGTCAATTAAGTTTTCCAAATTGCCCCCTATAGAGTGTGTTTGTGTAAGTGAGTGTGTGCCCAGTGAAAGATTGGCGCCCTGTCCTGGGTGTATCTGCCCAGCGCCCGAGACGTTCTCCCCTGGATGGGCATGGGGAACCCCACCACAACCCTAATAGAGGATAAAGCAGAAGATAATGAATGAATGAATGTTTTATCTTGCTTAATGTCATAATTTGTAAATACAATTTATTTTCTGGTAGGTCTGATCAGTTTAGATAAATCTCTTGTAAAATAACAAAGAGGCTGACATTCTTAGAATAACTGCTGCCTAATTAAAGGGCTTTGCAATAAGCCTGAACATTTAGGATTTTTTTAATCAATTGTTTTCCAAGGATAGTATAAAATATGTAATTACAAAATGTTCATTACAAGTAATTTTTTTGTTTATTAAACAATTAAACATTGTTGTCCTTTGTTTTCAAAGGACTGAACTCAGAGTGGAGGTTCTCCTCATTTGTAACACCAGTCTGACAAATAGGAGGAGCAAAATCAGAAAAAATACAAGTTTAACACACCAGATGTTGCTCCGGAACTTACCTGATGTTACTCCGTAGATACAGCTGATTACTGATGTTTTCCCCTCACTGAGTTAATTTAGCAGTGGTGATGGTCAATTCACCTGCAGTCAAGTCAAGGGGCTGTTAATAACCTATTGACACACACAAGAGTTAGACATCTGCTGGAATGTGGCTTCAGATGCCAATTATATTGGAATCAATTGTTTTCTTTTTTTTTATAATGTTTAATATTTTAAAAGCTTGTTGTACTGTATTATCCGATGTGAAATATCATCATAAAATGTCTAGTAAATAATGCTGTCAAATGAATACATTGGAGTTACATACACAACATGCTGGTGAAATGTGTAAGTTTATTTAAATGAACATAATAAAAGTGGTTGGCGTGGTGGTTTAATGGTTAGCATGTCCATTTCAGTGCCGGGGATCCGGGTTCTAATCGCGATCTGGGTGGAACTTCTTTCCTTGTTTACATGTATTGTGAATTTGCTGCTCTATATTGGCCCCTATCTAAATAGTCCTTTATAGTGTGTGTGTGTGTGTGTGTGTGTGTGTGTGTGTGTGTGTGTGTGTGTGAGTGTGTGACTGTGTGAGTAAGTGTCCCCCCAGAGATGGATTGGCACACTGTCCTGGATGTATTTGCCCAGTGCCCAAGATGTTCACCAGTGTGGGAGAGACTGTCACGGACTGCCCTGCCCTCTGCCCTAACAGCCTCTGTCCTAGCATTGAAATGCTTTAAAAACTTTGTCTGGCAACACAGATATTTTTGCACAACAGCATGTATGGTTGTGCCATCCTAAACTACCTGTCCCCTTATGTCACCACTGGTGACAAGAGCACTAGCAAAACGTGAAAGCTTTCCTTTTTTGGGAGTTATATTAATTTTAGCTACTGTTTACCTGTTGTTACTTTAATTTGCATCAAAATGTGCAGGTGAATCTGATTAACACATGGTTATGTTTCCTAACTGGCCAGATTAATATCCCTAAAGTTATCTTACATAGAAATACATTAAAAAAAACTACATAGACATATGCAAACATAATGACTCTACCATAAAATAAAAATTATGTTAAAATAATTTGGGTTGAATTAGGCAGCCAAATTGTGTCATATACCCTACTTCACCATGGTCTTGGAGTAATTGCACAGATGAGGTCTGAAATGGAAAGTGCCCTTATATGTATGATATTTAGATTATAGCCATGGGGTTTAAATAATATGCCGCCTTCAACATTGTCGGGTCAGAACTGACATTACATATTAATGATTGTATTAATGGCAATGACAAGGACTTCACAGCAACCAGGCAAATTACAGTCAGAGCACATCTCTGCCCACAGTCTAATAGGCTTTGACTAAGTCAACATTCTTTTTTATAGCAAATTTTAATATTGCTCTAATAAATTATGTTGACTAAGTAAATTCTCAATGAGTTGGTTTTCTCGATGAGTTGGTTGAGTGGGTAATTTATGGGATCAAATGGACATGCATGTGCATTGTGTGCATCATTTTTACCAGTTTTACCAAAGAAGCTCATTCTAATACATGAAGCCCAATTATCCACTTACTGATTATTATTCTTATATCAAAGCAAAAAAACATTTTAAAGTAATAATAATAATAATAATCATAATTATTATTATGATTATTATTATTATTAGTAGTAGTAGTAGTAGTAGTAGTAGTAGTAGTATCAGCGGCACGGTGGCTTAGTGGTTAGCACTTTCGCCTCTCAGCACTAGGGATTCCTGGTTCGAATCCCCATCTGTGTGGAGTTTCCATGTTCTCCACGTGTCCGCGTGGGTTTCCTCTGGGTTCTCCGGTTTCCTCCCACAATACAAAAACATGGATCAAGTTAATTGAGTTCTCCAAATTGCCCCATATAGAGTGTGTCTGTGTGAGTGAGTGTGTGCCCAGCGATTGATTGGCGCCCTGTCCTGGGTGTATCTGACCAGCGCCCGAGACAGTCTCCCCTGGATGGGCATGGGGAACCCCACCGCGACACTAATAGAGGATAAAGCGGAAGATAATGGAAGGATTATTATTATTAGTAGTAGTAGTAGTAGTATTATATACAATTTGCAACTGGGGTGGCACTGTGGCTAAGTGGTTAGCATGTTCACCTCTCAACACCAGGTTTGAATTCCAGTTTGGGTATATTTTCCTCTTCTCCCACTAGTCCGCATGGGTTTTATCCTGGTTCTCCGGTTTCCTCAGACAGTACAGAATCATGGATTGAAGGAAAATTGACTGGTCCAAATTGCCTTATTTTAAATTTCCCCACATAGTATACTTTATGTGTGTGTCTGTGTGAGTGAGTGTGTGCACAATGATAAATTGGTGCCCCATAGTATGTGATTAAATGGAAGATGATGAGATTAGATGAGATGACTTTTTTTTTGCAACTGTATTATGTATGTTTCTCATAGTGTGAAGGTAATATTTCACAAATAAGTACAAATCTATGAATGCTGCATAAAAACAAACATTAAAATAGAAGCAGAAAGCATTATTTTTGCTGTGTGAGGGAGCTTATCCCAGTGCTCATTAGGCAAAACAAAGAAAAACACAGTGGACAGATTACCAGACACAAAGGCAAACATGTTCACATTGAAATCTACAAGCAATTTAATATCTCTAATTCACCTGACTTACATGTGTGTATACTGTGGGAGGAAGCAGGAGAACACCCAAACTCCACACAGAAATCCTGTTTTGGAATTAGAGTTTTGGACTCTAAAGTCTATTATGGTGATGAATGCCAGAGATACACACTGTACCACCACATCCCCCAGACAAAACAAATTTCTTTGCAAATATATTTTCATTTTTGTTAGTAATTATTGTGATTGTATATTTGTTTCATGTTTCTTTCAGTTACTGTTATGTTACTTTAGACCTCATAACTGAATATTAAATTATTTTATTATGATTTGTCTTAAAGGAAAATAAATACAGTAAGGATACAAGTAAAAAATCTTGCAGATTGTTCATTTACCCTTTAATTACTATGTCATGTTTAATTAAATATGTATTTACAAAATAATTCCTCATGATTCATTTACTTCACTCATTTTCTTATTATGCTGCCATCTGCTCCTATTGAAGTTAATTTCATAAATACCTTCATTTAAATACAGCACCCAAAAAAAATCTGCCAGGATTAATAAACACACAAACATACACTTACTTATAAGCCCAAACATATATATTTACTTATAAGCCCAACCCATACCTTCACAACTTTAACAATAAAAAATAAATTATAAAAAATATAATATATACTTGGATCTCTCACACAAATATATTTGGAAGGTGCAAGAAAAAGAAGATTTAAAGAATGAAAAGGTAAACCACAGTAAAAAACAGGGATCAAACAAAATGGACTTGTGTCTCTTATGAAACGCATAATTACATCCTTTGAGGTATAACATTACAGTCACCTTGGCTCTGTTGATTCATTATAACAGGGTGATATTGAGTGTTTTATAGATTCATCTTTCTGTCTAGTTCAGTATCTGACTATACTACACAGAAAAACATGGTCTATACATCATACAGACACACCTTTCTTTCATTCAGCAGTAGTGAGACAAGAAAATGAATTACTTTGTTCTGACTGTCTTTGATCTCTCTTGTCACGCCTTGTGTGTGTGGATATAAACAGGCACACAGTTCTGCTGCCATACTGAGATAGTTCGTAGGTATAATGGGACAGAGCTCATGGGCACAGTAGTCATCTAGCAGTCTAAAAAGACAATTATGTCGAGTCAAGAGTACCTCTGTCTGCCTGACGAACCACATCTATGATCCACCAGAACACAGTGCTATTATATTTTCCACATGACTACTTCGTGTTTAGCTGTGATTTTCTTTGTATGAATGAACTTTGGCCTTAATTTAGTAGTTCTGAAAAATGAGTTGGTGGAAAACACTGAGCAGTAAACAATGAAAAATATGGATCTTAAGCATGTTTGCACAGTTACGTTATGACTAAGATGTCTATGTGTGACTAAGAATGTTTTGAAGCTCCTGTCTGAAATCCTGTCTGGACTGTGCCTGTGTTACTTCACTTGTTAAAAATGCCCTAAATCCAGAGCCATGTTTTTGTTGATTTTATTGGCTAAATATTGTGAAATGTTTATCTCATCAACTCTGAAATACTGCATTTGGCTACTGTAATGGCTGTTAAAGCATGAAGTAACTTGCTCAGATACATTTATTATGTATTTCCATTGAATCCTAAGTTGGTTTTTCGAATACCTAAACTATGTGCACCATATGTGTGTAGAAGCAGCTCTCTGTGTCAAACGTACTAACCAAAACTGAGTAAGTTTTTAGTTGAAAAAATAAGTGGTAGGAAAATTGAAGCTATCTGAGCATCTGGTTATGACATTTTTTGGAGCTGAAATCATTCAGAGTAAGACTAGAGGGAAAAGGTAAGTAAACATGGAGGGGCAGCACTGGAACTTTTACTATTTTTCTGAGGTTTCTTTAAGCCCAGGGGATCCCAGAAACGGTCATGTGCATGTGTGGCAGTCTGAAAATGGAGACAAACTCTCGCAGTCCAGCTGTGATTACATCAGAGCTACTGCAGGTGTTTGAAATTATTGTACTTTTACCAAGGGCATGTTAATTTCTAGTACTTTTTAGTCTAAAATATTACCTTAAAATAACGTGCATGATTTACTGTATATAGTTATTTTATGGTGATTTACTGTATATATTTTTTTATTCTGTATGTAGAGTTGTACATGAGTTTATAATTAATTGTTATTCATCAGTAGCAAACCATTAACTAGCCACTTTGACATTACTTGGTCAAAAAAACTTGTGATTAAAAACAACAGCAGCAAAACGAAATCAGTTGGCTCAGCAGTATGTTATTTTTGAAACACCTTTCTTGTTTAAGTATTGCATTAACTTAAAAACATTGATCTTTTAGCCCCAATTTATTCAGAATTTTTATTAGGATGTGATCAGTAGTTATGGTGTTGAGCTATCAATCTGAAGGTTGTTGGTTTAAATTCCAGGTTTCCTGTAAAAAGGGCACCGTGCAAGGCCCTTAACCCTCATTTCTCCAGGGGTGATGTTTCATGGTTTGTGTTCTGAGGCCAATCATCAAATTTATATACTTGTAAGTCAATTTGGAAAGAAAAAGTCTGCTAAATAATGTGAGAATATTCTCACTATCTTCTTTATTTTTTTGGAAGAATGTAACATATTAAAATGTATAGAATTTAGCTTTTACTCTGTCACTCCTTTACTCCTCACTCCGTCAAAGCAACTCAAATAATTAAATTGAAGCACCTTGATTCTGATGTTATTTTCTTCAGAGCAGCACTGACTATAATATGCTCATTTGCATCTTCATGAAAATTTCAACACACACAATTCATCCTATTTTCCAAAATTTTTTGATCCGCCACTCCATCAGCCTACGCAGGAACTGTTTGTACACAAATCATATTCCCCAGTGTTCATACATGCTCTGGTAAAAATCTGCTCTATTGTAGTAACAGTGATACAACCAAGCAGATTAATGTGATTTCAAATACTATCCTTAGTGCTTCAAATAAGACTGTAAAAATCATAAAACAACCCTGTCTATGAAATGCTTTTTACAGTTTATGTACAGGTAGGTAGAAAAGTGGTTCTTTATTCTTATTTGTAAAAAATAATTTATTAAAAATAATAAATCTTTGATAAAATTTTAGATAAGGATAAGATATGGAACCTAATTTTCTTCTACCCTTTCCTTAATAACTGTTTGGATATTGTAAGGTGATTTTTAAGTAGCATTCCAGCAAAAAAAAAGTTTTAAGAACTAAAGATGTATGACCCTTTGTTGAAATTATAATGGGTAATCCATTTTCTATTTCACAAATTATTATAAACATAATAAATTGCGGGCGGCACGATGGCTTAGTGGTTAGCACGTTCGCCTCTCAGAGCTAGGGATTCCCGGTTCGAATCCCCATCTGGGTGGAGTTTCCATGTTCTCCCTGTGTCTGCGTGGGTTTCCTCCGGGTTCTCCGGTTTCCTCCCACCGTCCAAAAACATGGATCAAGTTAATTGAGTTCTCAAAATTGCCCTGTTTAGAGTGTGTCTGTGTGAGTGAGTGTGTGCCCAGCGATGGATTGGCGCCCTGTCCTGGGTCTATCTGCCCAGCGCCCGAGATGTTCTCCCCTGGATGGGCATGGGGAACCCCACCGCGACCCTAATAGAGGATAAGCGAAAGATAATGAATGAATGAATGAATAATAAATTGCTGTTTTTATATGAATTGAGCATTTTATTATGAATCTGCATATATGCAAAGCTGAATTAATTTCTAAGATCATGAATAATAATTAAGCTCTGTACAGGATTGATGTGTTTTGCCTGAAGAGAAACATTGAATAAATGAATATTTGACCTAAATGTTCCCAGTTGACAGAATATGGGATTATATTTAGATTTTTTATTTTTAGTTTCTTTGTTTCCCCGGAATTCCACAAACTACATAAGACCTTTTAGAGAGTGGTATATGTCTTAGCAGGTAAAGTGTTTGTCATTACAGGCCCAGATCTGAGGTCTGGAAAATGTTTACATCAGGTGTGGCTTGTTTTGCCATGTCCACTCTAGTTACTCCTTCTTGCTAAAACAGGCCTCTAGGTAGCTAAATACTCAAGATATCTGCAAACCATAAATGTCTGACATACTTTAAAGAACCACTGTCATGCATACTATGTGGTATTACTTTTAACAAAGAGTTTCCCATAATAATATTTGAATACATAAACAAATACAGATTTATATACATGTTACAATGATTATTATCCCCACATCTTGTTCTCTAATGTATTTAATGCAATTTTAAAAATATATAATTTTTCTATCATTAATAGCTGTAAATGTTTATCATGTGGGGCACCATAGTGGCTTAGCGGTTTGCACATTCGCCTCCCAGCACTAGGGATTCCCGTTTCGAATCCCCATCTGGGTGGAGTTTCCATGTTCTCCACATGTCTGCGTGGGTTTACTCCGGGTTCTCAAGTTTCCTCCCACAGTCCAACAGCATGGATCAAGTTCAATTGAATTACCCCATATAGAGTGTGTTC
>JAFMOD010000701.1:359429-399429 GCA_019802435.1 Corydoras maculifer | reverse complement strand
GATGAGATGCTCTTCAGTTGTATACATTTTGAGGTTCATCTAAGATAGATTAGGTCTTGGATGAGACGCTTAATTAAAGTGTTCAACAGTGTAATTGCTACTGTGTTGTCTGAAATCGAGGCTGTGCAGTCATGTCCAGCACAAGTTGAATCATAGACAGGCTATCTGATTATACTCTATGGTCTTGTGCTGATTTTAATCTAGTGGTAATCACTAAGTCAGAAGAAGGGCAGAGTGCTGTAACACTTCTGGATCAAAAGATCCTGTAAAAGATATTAGTTACCGTAAGGGGCAAGGCCATTAAAGACAATTATTGATGAAGCAGATAACATGTGCAATAAGATTTAGCTGGATGGCTGTGCAATTTCTAAGTGAGACAATAAAAAAATGTAGCAGAATACTAAGCACAGCATGAGATTTTTCCATGGAACGCATAGCATGACTCCTCTGGCCTGTTGTTTTTGACTATGCTTCAAAATGATTTTGTATAACGGTCTATATTACATCAAGTGCCGAATTTTGTTTTTGCTCTTTTGTATGACATCAGAGCCTAACTATTATCTGTCAACTGAAATAGAAACAGTAACTATCACACACAGACAATTTACACATGAACTAGTGAATCAATTAGAAAATAACTAAACTGAAACGGCATGTATTTACACCCCTGTTAACATAATTCACCATAAACCTGCTCTTAAATATAAAGACCAAACATTACCAACACATCCTCATTCATAATTTAATCTCATAATCCACAATTTAACCAGATGACACCGCTTCCCACTTATGTACAAGCAAAAACAGTGAAGACAAACCATATACTAATACAAAAACAAGCAGGTGTTTTTAAGCTGATTTGATTGATTAATAGGTTTGGTACAATGGACATCCAACAGTGCTATTAAGATTTGTGGTGGCATAAGACATAACTTAAGAGGAGAAAAGCCGCTCGCCATGAATAAACCAGCAAACACATCTGAGATTATCTTGTCAGATTTAATATTATAATCTCCTTTGTGAAAGATTATGACACCACTTGAGCTGTTTGCTAACACAACAGTGAGGGACTAGATGGAATGTATCGGCCCTGTTTTGAATTAGTTTACAAAACATAGGTCTGAGCTCTTCATCTACTTTTTGTTATTGTTTACTAGTACTGTTATATTTATTCGAGTAATTATTTTAGGAATATTCGTAACATCTTAGTCCAGGACCATTTGCAGCATTATAAACTGAAATTTGATGGTCTATAATTAACCCTTTATTTAATGGTTTACTCATTGTAAATCTCAAAATTATATACATCTTTCAATAAAATGTCTACAACAAAGCAGTGAACAGATGGCTGGGAGACAGGCCGTATGGCATTTGTATGTCTGTGTACAGGGCACTTGCATTTTACTGCACATTTCATGGTTGAGAGAATCATGCACGTGAATATAATTTTATAGATGGTTGATTTGCATGATGGAGTGGAGTGACTAAAGAGCAAACAAAATAGATTATCTTGCTTGCCCTTTTACAAAGGAAATAGAAAAAAGAGTCAAATAAAGTAGGCAAAAAAATAGATATACTGCAGTACTGATGAGAGAATCTACATGTAACATGAGAGCAAGTTTGTTTACTCCTCCCCATACTAATAAGTACACCTGATAATTTTAATCTACTAACCAAACAAGTTCATACATTCATTCATTATCTTCTGCTTTATCCTCTATTAGGGTCGCGGGGGGGTTCCCCAAGCCCATCCAGGGGAGAACGCCTCGGGCGCTGGGCAGATAAACCCAGGACAGAGCGCCAATCCATCGCTGGGCACACACTCACTCACACACACACACACTCTACATGGGGCAATTTTGAGAACTCAATTGACTTGATCCATGTTTTTGGACTGTGGGAGGAAACCGGAGAACCCGGAGGAAACCCACGCAGACACGGGGAGAACATGGAAACTCCACCCAGATGGGAATTCGAACCGGGAAACCCTAGTGCTGAGAGGCGAATGTGCTAACCACTAAGCGACCGTGCCGCCCACCAAACAAGTTATATATTTAATTTAGTTGTAAAAATATAACTGTATATAAGCCCTTACCTTTGAAGAAATACTATTAACTAAATTTGATTAAAAAAACATTTAATGAAGCCCCAGCATGTTCTGGATGCCTTTCACAACACCTTATGATACGAGCATATGGAAATTGCAATTAAATCAAATTGTGCTACTAATAAAAATGTTTGTCATTGGCTTAACCTTTCTGAAGGACATGGGGAAAGAGCTGGGAAATACTTTTTGCTCTGTGCTCCATCACTCAGTTAAGATTTTAAAAGTGACAGTGTGAAATTCATATACATTAATAAAGGTTCCCTTGGCTTTGTATGACCCAAGTGACTGGGCAGCTGGCCACTGAGTCTCTCCGACTCAATTGAGTTATTCATGACCAGTGGACAACAGCAATACAGGAGATGTCACTTCCTGATTTGATTCAATTTCCACAGCCATAACAGCCAAATCAGTGGTTTGTTGGCTTTTATTGACCCATGCACAGTTCTGGCTTAATTGACCTTGCCATTGAATAAGCAGGTAATATGGGATGCTGTGCCAGCAAAACCCTGGAGAGGGAGAGAAAGAAGGAGATTTACACTTGAAATACACAAATGTCGCAAAGCCAGGAACTGTGCTCACATAATGGGTGTTAATCTTTGTGGGCTTAATTTTTTTTTGTTATACTCTACATCTGATCTAAGAATAATAAAACTGTAAATAGTTTCTGTGAATAGAATGCTGAAATGAGTGTTTAAATGGTGTATTTAATTTATTAATTTCGGTAAACGCAGGAAAAATGGTATTCAGATGAAAAAACTGTTTTTTAAAGGGAAAAATTTCTGATTAATAGCAAATTTGCAGCACCTTACAACAGACTTACAATTATAATGGCACATATTTTATTTAAACTGTATATTTTTCAACCTACTGTATAAACCACCTTTTCTCAGTACATACTACTTGCGTGTGTTGTTGTGCATTGTATTCACCTATGCCCCGCAAATGACATTTAGGTGTTTATTTAGTAACTAGAACCTGCACAGATCTATAAACAGAATTATATATCTATGTAAATATACATTACAGTGCATATCAATTAAAGTCTTAACAGAAAAAGTAAGTTCATTTATCAAGTTGTCAGTAACTTTTTAAATATGACTACACTTGACCTTTTGAAAATCAAGTGCATTTTAATTTTTACAAGAAAATAAATTAAATTTAAACACCATTAAATTATAGCCTAAAGGAAGCTACTTTGGAAGGCACAGTGGTGCAGTCGGTAGTGTTGTCACCTCACAGCAAAAAGGTCATGGGTTAAATTTTCAGGCGGATGGCTAGAGGTCTTTCTGTGTGTAGTTTATATGTTAAGTAAGTGTCTTCAGTCTTCAGTCTCCAGTCACAATACAAAAACATGTACACCCACCATCAACTTTATTAGGTACTCCTTTTAACTTTCACATTCATTGTTAATTTTATCAGTTACACTTACCATAAAAATGCACTTTGTAGTTCTACCACAGACTGAGGTCCATCTGTTTCACTGCATGTTTTGTTGGTACCCTTTACAATGTTTACTAGTAATCGGGAGCCCCACAGGACTACCACAATTTAGATACTATTTGAATGATCAATCATTCTCAGCAGTGAAGTGATAATGACATGGTGGTACTGTGTTATTTTGTTTTGTACTGATATTAGTTAATAATAAGCAACATTGCTTCTATAATTTAAAAGAAAGTTGAAGAAATAAAGTAGACAGGTTTAGAGTGTGCAGAAGGGAAACGCAGTGTTTAATGAACTAAAGTTCATATTCCTATTTTACAGACCATTTGTGCAAACACATTTACAGGTATGTTTTGCCAAAAAGCCAGATTTTGTCTTTTCTGGTCATAAAACATAGTTCAAGCTTACAGTAATATCTGGTGATCTGTAGCTGGTGGTCAAAAAATTGATGCTGATCCTGTTCAGATTCAAAGATTTCAAATTAATGTTAGCAAATAAAACTGTGATTAGTGAAGATTCTTTGGCCAGTTAAAACATCTCCTGCTTCTTAATATCTGTGGTGTCTGTACAGGCATTTATCCTCATCCGGACAGATTGTTGGTATTTTATTGTGTTATCTTTTTCATTTTAGTTAAACATACTTTTGTAAAATATCATATATATATATATATATATATATATATATATATATATTTATATATATATATATATATATTTATATGTGTGTGTGTGTGTGTGTGTGTGTGTGTGTGTGTGTGTGTGTGTGTGTGTGTGTGTGTGTGTACAGTCATAGTCTTGAGTAGAAAAGTGACTTTGTCTTTGTTTTGATTCCTGGTCCCATGAACCCACCAGGTACTATGGCTAAGGCACCTAACCCCAATTACTCCACTGGCACTGTATACAGGGCTGCCCACCGTTCCACTCAGTGTGTGGGGACAAATTTCACTCAGAAGGACAAATTCATCTGGCAGGCAAAATTTTCACATATTTACATATATGACAATGATGTGGTGAGGGGGTATTAGTGCTTATAGATTAGTTCTGCTGTAGCGTCATTTAAACACCTCTGTGAACTATATGTGATATATTTCACTTAACACTGTACTTTTACAATTACAGACTCAGACTAATCAATTTGTTTTCTCTACTATGACTATGTATGTGCATAAAAAATATTGACAATAAATGTAAATAAAAATATATTTATTAAAAATATATTTATTCAGGCCTTAAATAAAGCAAACGCATACTTGGTTTACTTACTTTAACATCAAATAAATGTAAATGAATCATGTTAAAATGTTTTTTACAGCAAGGCTTTAACCACATTTGGCATTTTGTAATGGCAATTACAAGTTTTAATTATCCTTAAATATCAATCAATCAACCAATCATCTTCTGCTTGGGGGGGGGGTGTTCCCATGGCCATCCAGATGAGAACTTTTCAGGTGCTAAGAAGATACACCCAGGACAGGGCACCAATGTATTGCTGGGCACTCACACAGACACACAAACACAGGCTACAGTATATGGGGCAATTTGAAGCATTCAATTTTCCTTGAATCCATGTTTTTCCCTGTTCGAATCCCAATCTGGGTGGAGTTTCCATGTTCTCCCGTGTCCTCATGGGTTTCCTCCGTGTTTCCTCCCACAGTCCAAAAACATGGATCAAGATAAACTGAATGCTCCAAATTACCCATATAGAATGTGTGGGCTCCATTGACTCCCTATAGGACCATTTCTGATCACCCCAGCTTGTTCACTTTGCTCTAGTGATGATTGTTACCTGGGGATTCCACCTCACTGAGTATCTAATTCTTACTCCATGGTGTTAACCACTGCAAAATGGTGGAACGATTTTCCCCACTCTGTCCGTAAGGCAGTCACTTGACATTTTTAAAAAACTACTGAAGACGCATCTTTTTTTTAACAATCTTCTGTTGTAAAAAAAAATTTAAATAAAAGGGGAGGGGGTGCAGATAATGATCAGGGTGGGTAATACTACAGTGTAGCTGGTTTTTACCATAACCACTGACTTATGGCGTTCTCATTTGTAAGTCGCTTTGGATAAAATGACTAGATGTCATGTAAATGTGTTTGTGTCTGCGTGAGTTAGTACATGCCCAGTGCTAGATTGGCACCCTGTCCTGGGTGTATCTGCCCGGGCATGGGAGACCCCACCCTCCTCCGCCGCAAACCTGGTGGAGAATTAAGTGGAAAATAATGGATGGATGGATGGATGGATGGATGGGTAACTGCGTGCGCCCTTTAAGATCGTGACGTAGATTTGTGTGTGTAACTTGCAGGTCAGATGAATGAATAATCGACCAGTTTGTAATAGCAGCGCACCCCCATTTGTTCAGCTTCCGTTTTTTTTTAAATGCTGCCACTTAGTAATTAGTTTGTCGTACGTTTGTTTAGAGAGAAAAGGGAAAATTGATGAAATCGCCGAAGCTTTTCTAAGTACACGCGGTGCTGCGGCCAGAGCCATGAAGGTTTTTCTATTGCGCACATTCCCAACCAGTGACGCACTCCAGCTCCTCAGTAGCGCGTTCGCGTCAGCATCTGCATCCCCTTCAGAACGCACAGATCACACTCGTGATAGAACTCTGCTCATTCTGACAGGTGCCGCAGAGGGATGGATCGGGGGTTATATACCGTGTTGTGGCATGAAATTAGATCCCGGCCACGGAATACCCTTATATGTTCGCACTGACGCTCGGGAAGCCCCGCTGACAGATGGAAACGCTAGAGGCAGTGGTGCAGCGCCACCACTCACAAGCGCAGCCAGGTTGCGCAACGTCACGATCACACGCTTCTCCCTGTGCCGCATGTTCTGCCAAACCCCAAACATCAACGCCCAATTTTAAAGCGTGTCTTTTTTTCCTACTATTTACTTAGATTCGCAAAACACGCCACGTCTACTATAGAAATCCGAAGATCCGCCATCCCCTCGTTTCGCGCGTCATCCCGGGATATTATTACGGCCGGCATTCCAGCATTTTTCAGAATCAGATAAGGTGGGAATAAAAAGATCGACCATTCGAGCATCATGAGTCCTCATCAGTGGCCCATCCGGCGCACATTATGCGTTCTCTCGTGTCTAGCCCGCTCTGATCTCTCGTTTGCAAATGCGTTTTCTGAATGACTGAATGTGTACAAAACACACACAAACACACACACACACCGAAAAGTTCGATCGCATCGGAGGGAAAGCCTCACGAACGTAATGAGCCGAGATTTTGTCTCCCATCACTGAGCCTGCACTGCAGTAGTTCTTTCTACCCACTATTTAGCCATACTGCTCCGTTCTCCAGGTTCTCCACAGTGCGTACGCGCCTGGCTTGAACGGGGAGGTGGGTGGAGCCTGGCGTTCACGTGGGGAGGGTTTGTTTTCTCCTTCTGATGTGCGTTTTACTATCTCAATCCCTCCGACCAATGAGCCGAATAACCCGATCAGATAGGCGGATACGCCTTCCCCTATGGTTGCGCCTCCTCGTAGGCGAGTGCGTGTGTATTTTTTTCTTCCTCTGTGTGTGTGTGTGTAAGAGTTTTTTTTTTGTAACCGTAGCTGGATGTGTAGGACGTCACATGTTTTTTTCTTTTCCCCTCTACACTCCAGCCACTTAGCGATATGGGTTATTTACTGTTTAACAGCTCTGCACACAGGACACGCACGTCCGAGCCGGGCCACAACTGAGATCTGGACAAGTTAGAGCGAAGTAAGAGTTGTTTGCTTCGCCGGGGAGGAAGGATGGAGAGTCCGCCGGCTGCGGCCGGCCACTCGCTTTCCAGTCCGCACGTCAGCGGCAGCGTGAAAAAGTGCGGCTACCTGAAGAAGCAGAAACACGGCCACAAGCGCTACTTCGTGCTGAGAGCGCCGGCTGACGGCTGCCCGGCGCGCCTCGAGTACTACGAGAGCGAGAAGAAATGGAGGAACAAGGCGGCCGCCAAGCGGATCATCGCGCTGGAGTCCTGTCTGAACATCAACAAGCGAGCCGACGCCAAGCACAAGCATCTCATTGCCCTGTACACCAAGGACGAGTACTTCGCCGTGGCCGCCGACAACGAAGCGGAGCAGGAGAGCTGGTTCGGCGCGCTGACGGATCTGATGAACGAGGCGCGATCATGCGACGGCTCGGCGTCCCACTCGGCGTCGTCGCTGCTCGGCTTCGACGAGACGACCTACGGCGCGGTGACTCCGCTGAGCGCCGTCTACAAAGAGGTCTGGCAGGTCAACCTGAAGTCCAAAGGACTCGGCCAGAGTCGGAATCTAACCGGGGTGTACCGCCTGTGTTTGTCGAGCCGCGCGATCAGCTTCGTGAAGCTCAACTCGGACGTGGCGAGCGTCAGCCTGCAACTGATGAACATCCGCCGCTGCGGCCACTCGGACAGTTTCTTCTTCATCGAGGTGGGCAGGTCGGCTGCCACCGGACCCGGCGAGCTGTGGATGCAGGCGGATGACTCGGTGGTGGCGCAGAACATCCACGAGACCATCCTGGAAGCCATGAAGGCTATGAAGGAGCTCATGTGCGAGTTCCGGCCGCGCAGCAAGAGCCAGTCGTCGGGCACCAATCCGATCTCCGTGCCCGCCAGGCGGCATCTCAATCACCTGCCGCCGAGTCAGACGGGACTGCCGCGGCGATCGCGAACCGACAGCGTAGCCACGGCGTCGCTCGGTCCGAAATTCACATCGTGCCGGATGCGGGCGGCGAGCGAGGGAGACGGAACCGGCCGCCCCGTCTCGTTATCGGTCGCAGGGAGCCCCGTGAGCCCCGGCCCAAACCGGACACACCTGAGTCGCTCCAACACGGTCGCGGCGCGCCCCTGCCGGACGTTCGAACCCTCCCCACTCCAGCATAGTAAGTCCATGTGCATGCCAGTGTCTCGTTCCCCTCCCTCCACTGCTGCCAGTCCTGTCACTGTGCCCAGCACCACTGCCCGCCCTGCCAGCTGCACTGCTTCCATCGCTGGCTCGCCCAGTGATGCTGGTTTCATTTCCTGTGATGAGTGTGGATCCAGCCCTGGTGATGTGCGCCATCCTCTAACCACTCACCGCAGCTCCACGCCAGAGTCCTTCACTAACACGCCCCCCTCACAAGATGGCAGTGACTTGGGTGGCTACATGTTCATGGACAAGCACAGTGTTCACGCCAAACGCGTTACCCGGACAGTGGAGGAAAGCATCCTGGATCTAGAGAAAGCATACAGGAAGAGGACGTACTCGCTCACCATGCCTCACCTGAAGAGGGTACCCTCGCAGGTGTCCTCTGTGTCTTTAGATGACTACACACTCATGAGGGCGACCGTTAAAAATGGGGGGCATCCTGGCCACGCCGCGTCTCCCAAACTGACCTACCCTGAGGATTACGGTGACATTAAAATTGGAATCTCACAGCAAAGCCCAAGTAGCAACCTGGGTGACGACGGTTACATGCCAATGTCACCTAATGTGGCACCGCTGGGTAACAGGACTGAAAACTACATGCCCATGAGTCCCATGTGTGTCTCCGCGCCAAAGCAAATTGTCAACCCGAGGATACATCCTCTGACAATAGCCAATGGCTACAGAGCCAGCTCACCCAGCAGCTGCTCTCTGGATGACAGTGGTTATATGAGGATGCTGTGTGGCTCCAAGCTCTCCGTTGACAGCTCAGATGGGAAATCCACCCACAGCGAGTACCTTAACATGTCGCCTGTGGACCCATGCGTTTCAGCCACGCCTCCAGAATTCTTTCTTACTACAGTGGTTGGCACAGAGCAGCCACCTCCTCTTCGGCAGCCCCACACTTACAGTTCGGGAATGAACAGCTATAAGACACAGCAGAGGACTGATAATTCAGACAGTGACCAGTACGTTGTCATGAGCTTACAGAAATGGAAAATAGTCGAGGAGCCAGAGAAAGAGGCATCCAAAGCTGTTTCCTTTCCATTGAAACAGAGCAGCTTGCTTCACAGAACCAGGATGAACCGGCCCACTCGTCTGCCGCTGGATTCGCTTTGCATGCTACCCAGAATGAACGAACATCCCTTACCTTCTGAGCCGAAAAGTCCTGGGGAATACATAAATATTGATTTTGGCCACACCACACCGAGGTACTCGTCCCCCTCTACTGTAAGTCCTGCTTCTTCCCTCGGCTCTTCCAGTGATCAGCGGCGGTCCCCACTTTCCGACTACATGAACATCAATGTGAGTTTGGAGTCGCACAAGTCGCGGGATGCCACCTCCTTTAGCCCTCTAAATGTCATCTCGGAGTTGGCAGCTGACCCTGCCCCACCTGAGGAGGAGGGAGGTGGAAATTGTTTTCACCCCGCATCACAGGCGACACCCACATCTCAAGATCGCAAAACCAAGGACGATTACACTGAAATGACATTCTGTGTGACTGCCTCACTTCCTCAGCCTGCACCTCAGCCAACCGAATTTGCACGGCCCTCCAGCCCATCACCTTGCATACAGAGGTTAAACGTAGGCGACCCCTTAGGGACACGACCCGTCGACTCCTACCTGCTGGCAGGTGCCAGCACACACATTGTAGACCCCAACCAGGGTGCAAAGGTGATCCGAGCAGACCCCCAGGGACGCAGGCGGCACAGCTCGGAAACTTTTTCCTCAACCACCACCGTCACACCTGTTTTCCCCTCATTTGCACACAATGCCAGACGGCTTGGCTCAGCATCCATGGAGAATGTTTCGGCACTGGTGCGGAACGGCGAGGGTTTGGATGAGGAAAACAGCAGCCTCATGTGCAGAGAGACATCTATGGGCTTTCAGAACGGACTCAACTACATTGCCTTGAACCTGATGGACGAGGGACTGGCCAGCTGTGATGCTCTCGTTCAATTTAAAGCTGCCAGCTGCTGTAAGCGGGGAATCAGTGCAATACATGCCAGTTTGTATGGATTCAAGGACACCGCAACAGCAGTAAAGGGTAAGCTGTTTTTTTCTTCATAGCTTATTTATATTAATTAATACTTCTAATGCATGAAAATCATGAAGCAGTAAGGGCAACGGGCAGGTATTCAGTAATTTTCTTGCCTCCTAATGATCACAGAGGTTTTAAAAAAAAGAAGATACAGGCGGTAATGTTTATTTTTATATTTACAGGGCAGTCATCAGCATCTTCTTTGGTCACAGCATGATTTTTCATTACCGCTGCCATGTTGGTTTCTTTCCTCAAACATTCAGATTTGAGAAACTAATAACCATATCTGTCTTCACATCAAACTACTAGTTTATTTTTCCTTTGTTAGTACCATCAATACCTTTCTGTCCTGTTTATTTTAGAAAACAGACGCCCAGCAACTGATCTTCTGTAGATCCATGCTAAATATATATGTTGTATACAATTGTGTTTTTACTGAATAAAGGGGAATGTATCATGTGAGGTGCAGCATTATAAGTATAACGCATGGGGCATCGTTTTGGTGTGAGGACTATTCGCCCAACTATTATATGAGATATATTCAGTGCACTTCATATCTTATGGCGTGAAGAGGGGATCACTTTCCTAAACATGGAAAAAAGTGAATTAGGTCTCTGTATGTTCAGCATCATACCCTCCCATCTAGAACAGTGAGGTTGTTTATCAGTTGTCAGGTGCTGGGTTTCAGGGCAGGAATGCGGTCTGTTCACAGTGCTCACTCAGGATGGAATGCCTGCTTGTTTTTTAAAGTGCATTTTTGAATGTTTATCTGTAAAGTTTGCGAAAAGTGTTTCTCTGTTTATGCACAGCATTGAGTCACAGAAAAATAAGGTTGCTTTGGTAGTGGAGCTTTGAATGTAACTAAAGAATTACACTTCCAACAATGTGTGTGTGTGTGTGTGTGTGTGTGTGTGTGTGTGTGTGTGTGTGTGTGTGCGTGTGTGTCTGTCTGTGTTGAGACTATGAGAATACATGGGTAGTTGCACGCCTGTAAGGATATCCTAGGTTATGATGGCTTAATGACACTCTTAACACTACTATGGCAAATATTTGTGCAGTATGATTCAGTGAAGGGGGCATTGTATTCACTTTTAAACCAAGAGTCTGTAATGATCATTTAAGGGAACAGTCACACACACACACACACACACACACACACACACACACACACACACGACAACAATGCTCACATGGGATCGATCAAAGGCCCAGACAGTGCTGGGCTATGTGGGTGTGGATGTCTTTGTTGTTGTGAGTTGTGGGTGAGTTGGGATGTTGTTAAAGCAGGTGTACCTGTATCACTGTTTATGTCTTATGTCTGAGTAGTAGGATGATCAAAAAGATGTAGCCCCTAGATTTGGAAGCTCAGGAAAGTGGGTGAAAATAAAAGCAAAACACACAAACACACTTATCTAGTTAGCATGTATTGGTCAGGAGCAGCATTCCACATAAACAAAAGATCAGACAGAATGAAAGGACAGTGTTTTTTTTTTCTGGAACAGCCTGATGGGGACTAGAGGCAGCTCAGGCTAATCAGCACAGTCCATTGACTAGCGATGAGGAGAGTCTGTTTACTACCACAGGAGTGTCTGTCTGGGGCATCGCTCCACCCCCCTTCTGCGCACACAGAAATCAAGACAGCAAATCTCAAAAGGAATTCACGTCCAAACAAGCTCACGTTTGCAATTTGCCTACACAGATACATAAACATATGTGAGGCATATTACTCTGATGTATAAACCAGCTTTATGAAAAAAGATGTAATTATATTTATGAATGAATGTTTTATTGGTTCCTCCCAAATGCCTAAATCATCACTCATGAGGACATGCTGATTGAAAATGTTTGTACGTCATATGGCTGCTCTATGTCCTTTCTTGCACATATAAAGTGCTTAGTATTAGTAGTCTGTCTAAGGATAAATAAATCAATTTCAAAAACATTTCAAAACATAACTGGTAAGTCATCTAATTATTGTGCTTGGCATTTTATTAGGGTTGAACATGATGGGAGGTGCTTATTTGTTTTGGTGGGGTTTTTGTGTTTGTTTCTTTGCACTTACGATAAACCAGAGTAAACCTTATTCAAATGTGAAGCGCTCACAAAATATCCTCAATGACTGCGCGTGTGGGTGTGGATAGTAGTAGTAGTAGTAGTAGTGGGCAGGGCCAGCAGATGGTGGGGGCCAGGGTCGTGCACCTGTCATTTCTAGCAGTGCTCAGTGGTTATCAAGCCCAACGCAGGCACTGACAATACATAAATGGCCACCGACCATCTGCTCTACACCCAAGGGCAGAAAGAGAGACACAGGATTAAGTAATTACCATGAAAGGAATTGCCTAAAATTAAGACTTTGATACTTCTATTTATATTCTTTTGCTCTTTATGTTGTCAGAAATCACTATGTATTTCATATATATATATATATATATATATATATATATATATATATATATATATATATATATATATATATATATATATATGCTGTAACATGTTCCATTTGATAAAATTTTACATGTAGACCCAGTGATTTAGCATTCAAAGAGTTGTCATTGCTATACCAGTTTTTTCAAAAAATGTTTTTATAAATGATAATGTTTGTAGAATTTTAAGTTCTTTTAATTCAAGCCTTTTGATCTTTTTGGCCTCAACGATATAAAAATAATATTAATTTTGCTGTCAGAGTTTTTGGCACAAAAAAAACAGAATGACCTCTACAACTCTAACACATACTTTTCAACACAGGAAATGCTCAAAAGGCTATGGGTTGTATTATGCTGTATAACATTGAACCCATGAAAAAATAAGACAATAAATTAATTATATAAGGCCAGAAGTGGCTAATTAAAAGAATGAAAAGTGCTCTAATTGGAGCCACTGGCTTTCTGGAGGGGGTAGGGACCACTATAAAGCAGCTTGTCTTGTGTTTATTTTATTGCTTTCCGGAAGCTATTTGCCAAGCAGCATATGAAACTAACTGATGTTACCATGTTAAAAATACAACTTGATTGAGAATTAAGTTTCAGCAGTGGTCAGCAACAGTAGCACCAAAGTAAATGCATAAGAATGACATGCATATGCTTCATAGGATTGCATAGTAACACCATAATATATGATAGACAACAAGTCTTTTGCATGTCTTTCTCCAAAGCTGGTTTCCTGTCTAGGCCTGTTTGTTATTGTTGTGCTAATTAGCCGTAGCCGTGTTTGTCTACGAGAGTGAGGCAGGTAGGGCTTCCGAAAAGGCCGGGATGTTCTGCTAAACGTTACTCACTTTTAGCAGCACAGTTAAGAAGGATTACTTACTGCTACAGATTACACATTGTGGAGCAGCTTTGTTTAGTGTCCAGAAGTGTACACACACACACACACACACACACTTTCCTGTATTCCACACATGTTTCACACGAAAGCAAGTTCTCCCATTTTCTGTCAGACTTACCTTTATCTTTATTTCAAACTCTGCCATGATCAGCTGTAAAATCTTGACATGTGTGTGTTCTTCTTCAGAGCTACTTCCTCACTGCTTTAAGCAAATTGTGAAATAGACCACATTTCTGTTATCAAAGCAAAGCCATTTAATCTTTAGGATGCACATATGTGTGTGGTGTGTGACATTTCCACTGGTGAATGAAACAGGGGGGGTGCACCATGGCTTTAAGAGACTGCTTGGTTTTAGTTTAATTGTAATTGTTGGCATGTGCACAGCTGAACACATTTGCCTTGTTTCCTGTTGAGCAAGAAGTCATCCTGTGTGTTTTGGGTTAACAATTATGACATAACATCATATCAAGGAAAATATCGCATCAGATCAGTCTGCCAGCTTTTGCTTATGCAGGTTGATGCATAATAAACAATTTGGAGAGTTCAGCTATAAAAATGACTGGCTTTATTTAACAAAAAGCTATACTGAAATAATTGCTTAATATTAGTGCGAATAACGGACAGCGTGGAGAACATGACCTTTACATGTGAATATCATTTCCGAGTGGTTGTCGAATATAATCTCCCCACTGCATTTGCATGGAAAATCTAAAACAAATAACCATGTCTAATAAGATAAGGGTAACAATGGTTATCACAGTAATTCAGTTCATACAAAAAAAAGTATGTTCTTGTACCCTTACCCTTTTAGATATTTAAGAAATAAAGTCAGTTTTATAGGTTTATATGTGTTTTCTCAATAGCCATAACTGTAATCAGCTACTGTTGCTTGCATAATAGAGCATTTTCTAGGCATCCTACAGAGTGTGTGCATATGTGTGGTGTGTATGCCTGTTTGTGTGTGTGTATGTGTGTGTGTGTGTGTGTGTGTGTGTGTGTGTGTGTGTGTGTGTGTGTGTGTGTGTGTGTGTGTGAACATGATTCCTAGAGTGAAAGCACTAGGGGGTGGTTCCATGTTGTGATGGAGTTGTTGTGCTTAAACAGAGTTAAAAGAGAAAAGAACAGAACCTTTCAGGACACCAAGAGTGGCAGTGTTGAATTCTCCTGAATTATGTTAATTACTCCTGCGGTGCGCCTTAGGTTTGTACACCCTTCCCCCTAACTCTCCCCATAGCTTTCTTGTGGAATAATGGCCAAATAAATGACTTAACACTTGATCATGTTTACACTGGCCCTTGTGTTAACTATTTAATCCGTTCATGTGATTGCATTATTGTTACAATACAGTCTGTTGGGTTGGTGTTGTTTATTTATTTATTTCCTATGCCGTATATTACGATCAGGATCGCAAGGGTGTTGAACCCTATCTTTGTGCTCACTTGGCAAAAGGTGGGTAGATGGATACACTGGACAGGTCATCAACTCATCACAGGATACACACTCAGCCAAATACATTTATGCAGGAATTCACACCCAAGGGCAATTTAGAATCACAAATTCACCTATTAGCATATTTTGAACTGTGAGGGAAACTGGAGCTTCAGGTAAAAACAGGACATAAAACTCAACACAGCAAGGACTATTTTGGGCTGAATGCATGTCAATATAGAGAGTATTTAAATTTCGATGTGAATTCAGCAGTTGTCTGTTACAGTGGTCAGTGGAGGACACTGCAGCTGCAGTTTTAGTAGGTTCATAGACATCTTACTTACATTTAATATCTGTCATACAGATAGGATTAGAGCTTGTAGCGTATGCATGCTAAATAAATCAGCTTATGACCACTTTATTCTTAACAACTCAAACTCCGCTAAATCTCTACAGGTATAATTTGGCTTTCAAATCTAGTGTCAGCTAACCTATCTCACACATTATTCATAAAACAAATGCTTGATATTATGTCTGTTTTATAGTGGATAAATTTATCAATTTAAATGCACTGCAAATTTCTATACATGTGTACATAAAAATTATATAAAGGAGGCTATATTTAAATAATTGGGAAATATATTTATATATGTATATTTTTCAAGGTTCTGCATGGTGTGCATGTGCACGTGCACATGGGTCTGTTTTGGGGGAGGGGTAGAGTCAGTGGGTTCACTGGCCGGTGACTTATGGTGTGTGTGCGTAAGTGCGTGCCTGTGTGTATGTGTGTGTGTGTGTGTGTGTGTGTGTGTGTGAAAGAGAGAGAGAGAAAGCAAGAGATAAAGAGCGAGAGAGAGGATCAGAAGATTTAAATATGCTTTCATTGTAAAAATGGTTGTTGGCTTCCTTGTCTGTTTTAATTTTCTCTAAATGTAATCTGCATTTAATACAGTATACAATTACTTGTTTTGTACACACACACACATATATATATATGTGTATATATAGGTACCCCAACATTTTCTTATTCGCATACCTTGGTCCATTCAGGATATTCCTAATGTGATGTGTGTCCTTCTTGGAGCATATATTTTTTTAATTATGTGTTTTAATTTTATTTAGTATTAATTTGAACATCTTCTCTGCCATTCTCTGTTTTCATAACTGGCCTTTTGCTGCTGCCTTTAAAACAGACCCATGATCTAATCGATCATTCCTGGCTTCACTGTTCCGTCACTGCTTTTTCCACTGCTCTGCAGGGGAGTCGTGGCGTCCATTGGATTGTCAAGCTTTTTTTGCTTAATTAGCACTATGAAATTTAAACTACCCTTCTGATCTAACCCCCCTCCCCCCACCACACACACACACACACACACACACACACACACACAAACACACACACACACACACACACATAAGTGTAACAGACAGGACATCCTCACTCATATGACCTGTTGTTCCATGACGTTAGCATGTGTGTTTGTGCGCGTGTCTAAAGGCTAATGGCTATTTATGAGAAAGAAAAAAACAGAGCACCTGTCATGTCATGGTTGATAGAGATGCACAGATCTGATACTGATGCGAAAACTGGTGGGATTCTATTGGACATATTTAAATGATATTTAAATGCTTGTAGATTAGTTCACAACACAGATTGTGCATGTGAAATCAGGTCATGGATAGTTTAAAAAATCTGCTTTCAGAGAAGTTAAAATTTGGATTGCGGTGAGTCCAGTGGGCCTGATATTCGTGTTCAATCGAAAACAGAGTACTTAAAGCACTATTTGGAATATCAGTATGCTTACTATTATTATCAAACCTAAATATGAGTCAACTTTAGGTGATTTCGGGTGCATTATGCTGTGTGTTTTTTATTTATTTTGTTATAATCATAAAACAGGCAGGCTTAATTAATAATGTTTACCTGATGCTCACTCCTCTGTGAATAAAGCTCCATCTTAAAATGGAATAGCTTTTAATGCTAGTTCTAAATCTTTTTTAGGTTTCCTTTAAAGGCAGTTCAAAGAAAACACATTAGTCATATTGTTTACCAGTGTTCAGTGACACAGAAATCACATTAGGAAGAATGACAGTCAGCCATGTCTGAGAGTTTGGGAGGCTGGATCATGCATTTCTCAAAGCAATTGAAATTGTGGTTTCTACTAGACACCAGCATGAGGGATAAAATGAAGACTTAAAAGACTTGAGTTTGGTTTGCCCCTCTTTAGGAGATCTCGGCTATTACGTTGGTGTACTTTAAGTGGTTGACACTGCTTGTACATTACGACTCCCTTGGATTGCGATAGAAGTATGCTGATGTGTAGAAATTGGCTATAAGGGGCAGAAAACACCAGGATAGAACCCTCTTCATAGAAAGATAGTGTTGCTATATGGAGTTACTGTATTGTAGCAGCTTAATCAGGTCTATAATGGTTAGGCTAAGCATGAGGATGTTGTGATACCACTCTGCCACACAGAAGTCTCAACGTCTCGTGTGTGGGCAGGCGAGATAATAGTAGTTATTGTTAATGGCTGTGTAGTTAGAGGTGCTAAGTCAAAGGGGGGGGGGGGTAGCTGCTAGTTCCTTAGCTGCTTTCTAAGAAAAAAAAAGCTGTTGTGGGGGTTGAAAACGAGTTTGTTTCAGGAAGCAGAGGCCTAGGATCTGGCTGAGCGAAAACTTCCTCCCTGTGAGGGGGCCTCCATGCAAATGAAACCTCACACAAAAAGTAGCAGGGTGAAAGGTCAGGTTAGTGATTCCCTCTATGTCACAGGCTGGCATGTGTGTTCATATTGAGGAATGTTTATCCTCTTGTTGAAAATTTTTACATTGTCACATTTACATTGTAATTATTGTTGAGAATAATTGGATACATATCCTTTGCTATGTCTAATGGAATCATTGGTTTTGCTTAAACCAGAGTAAGAGGGCTGGTTCACAGTGTACCAGGACAAGAGTGAGCCTTCTGTCAGCTGTGGTACCAGAAATGCCAACGGCTGTGTTCTCTCAGAGCACTTGCCACTTCAGTTGCTACTAGCATGTAGTGTGCATTCCTTACTTGGTAAAGGAGAGCCATAGCGAGGCAGAGGGAATGAAGTTGGAGGAAGAATGCTTAATATTTTTTTTATTTCTCAAAAATAAATCAGTTTGCTGTGTAACACACAGATGTTTTAAAAGCAACTAGGCTAATTAGCATGTAGGCCATAAAAGGCAGCATTTCATGAGTAAAAATGTTCTTGGTGTTGTCAGTATAGTCTTTGGAATGAAACACTGCTTCATGATTTATTTAGTAGGTCTGAGTCAAGCAGAGGATCGTCTGTGTCCGTATGTGTTTATGGTCATTAGATTAATCTGCTGTCTCTCTTTCTCTCATCAGACTAAACAGATCCACGCCGCACTCCAGGGTGGTTTCTTTAGTGCTTCAGGGAGAAACAATTTGAAGAGATGGCCGGCTCGGACATATGGGCCCCCTTGCTGCTGCTGCTGCTCTCCCCTGATCTATGACCCTTGAACTTGTTTGAATGGGTTTCGTCATGGCAACCAGGACACTTGACCCGATTGTCCCCTCCCCACCCCAACGAGGTCTTCTCTCTCTGTGCTGCTCTGAAAAACAATTCGAACTCTCACAGAAACAACGGCTGGACCCTACATCTGTCTGGGTGTCCCTCTGCCCTCACACCCCTATGGATTCACGCTTCACTGGTTTTTGGCAAAGTGTTCTGGAGGCCAGTGTCCACGACATCCAAAAACCTGTGAATCGAGCCTGGAGTGTAACATCTGCACATTTTTCACACAAGCCTTACACATGCACACCCACACACATACACACACACACACACACACACACACACACTTGTTGCACATGGCAAGTATTTATATATTTATGTATATGTGTGTACTAACAGTGTGTTCATGATCCTTGTGTTGGTGTGTCTGTGCATATGTGGCATTTCATCCATCTCTTTAGCGACCACCTAAATGACTTTGTCATTTAAAATCCCTACCTCAAATTAAGCTAGGTTTTGGCCTGCTTCCGAAAATATATTCGTTTATTGACAGAAAGTCCTATTTATTCTCAGTGCTGAATGTTGTCATAAATGCCAATCCAAAGCCTTACTGACTGTCAAACAGTATTTTCTGTGTGGACCGTTTCTTTTGGACATATACATTTTCATGGACTATCAAAGGTATCGCCATGTAACCTGAATGTCGAAGTGCAGCATGATCGAGCTTCACCGTGAAACGTAAATTCCTCTGCAATCAAAGATTTCTTAAAGGACTCTTAATGTTCTAAGTATTACACAAATGTTTAAAGGAGTTTAATATACATCTATTTATTAGCGGGACTAAATGGCAGGGGAAGTGGCATTGTGCTGCCTTACACATTACTTACACATATGCAAAGCCGGCTTCCAGAGAAGAAGATTAGCTTGGAAAGAAGCCAGCTAGAAACAGATATACTCACTGTGCACACGAGACAAGCTTCAAGTGCATTTGTTTTGGTGTAAGCGTGTGTGTGTGTGAGTGTCCACCAAAGGGACAAGCCTAGGCACAAAGACACACTTTATCCTGCCACATGGTCAGCGAACAGAGAGTTTCTCCTGATTCTTCTTTATTTGTCACTTCATATCGTCGCCTTCTCTTTGCTTCAACCAGGACGCCCGCTCAGCTTTGACTCCACCCACGAGTTGTACGCAACATCTCATTGGCCCCGAGGTGGTTCTGTGGAGCAGGTGGTGGACGGGAGAGATGCATTTTAGGGATCATCTTCAGAGGCTTCTAAGCATTGCTGCTGCACTGTAGTGCCGAATAGTGACCATGTCAATACCAGTGCTTGATTGTAACACAAAGACAGATTTGAATGTGGAGTATTCTGCAGCGCACGAACAAGGCATGGAAAAAGCAACGACCCAAAACCAGTTGAAAGCAAGATGGACATAAAATATTTTACAAACAAGCAAAAATGCACCATACACAAAAGCATTTGGTTTAAAGCTGTATATATGCAGAGGATACAATTGATATGTACTTTTGGAAAGTTTTTAAGTTAAAGATGGATTTTTTTTATGCTTTTGTACACAAACAGTGTATGTTTGAATACATTTCCCCAACGGTTAAAGCACTAATGAAGGTACTGTCAAACACCAAAGTTTGGCCTGGAGGCTTTCCAATTTTGCTAGGTTTGTGTGAACACTGTATTGTAGACACCACTAAGAAAACATTTTTAATGCTGGAACAGAAACGTAAAAACTACGCCATGTCAAAATGAATAATCTAAGAATACATGAATTTACATAGAAAAAGATTCTTACATGGCATATGCAATATTTACATTTTTGAAAATTAGTTTACAAAAAGAACCAAATGTATAAAGAAATACTGTGTTCATAAAATTTGATAAAATTTTTCGAAATGATTTGCTTCTTGCTGTAAACATTTTTGCTGCCAGCTTTGAATGAAATGAAATCTTTTCTCTGTTTTTATTATTGGATCTTTACAGTGATTTTAGTAGTGTTCTTATAATGTTTTTTTTTTTTTTGCTGTGTCTTCCATTGTAAATTCTTCATATAGTGTGCATCGTGATGCTTTTAATAATTAATTTAATTGTAGTATCATTAGTATTGCTTTAGAAACTATAATGATTCTGAATAGCTAAATGCAATAAAATAGTAAAATTATTTAAGAACTAAACTGTATCTGTGTGTTCAGTTGTGTTTATGAAGTCATTAAAGAGTTTGTAAAAAATTTCCCAACCTATGAAGACAGCAGATGTGTTCGCCCATCACCCCCCCCCCCATACATCTTAAGACCCACCACACATATAAACACAGGGTTCAGGCCTTTATTGTCTAGTTAATGAAACTAATGGTTCAGGGACTGAGCAGATAATGTGTGTAAGCAGAATTAGTTGATAGTAAGTGTCTGTGAATGCACACAGTGAGGTCATTATTGCCTTGCACATTCAATGATGACAGAATATGTAATTGTCTAGCAGATTATCATTTTCTGCCCTAAACCATATGTTGAAGGATTATTAATTTTCATGGTCATGCTAATTAAAATGGTAATTAAGTTTGAAATGAAACTGAATCATTGTCAGCTTTTCCATGAGGGAAGTGTGTGGGCATATGGTGGTCAGTTACAAAATAAGAAAAAGAAGAAAAATGGCTAGTGTAGCCTGAGGTCCAGGAGCTTTTGCTGTGTGTAATGAAGTATGGGTTAAAAGCAATTCTTTTTTGGCTCTAGAATGTGCTATGGTTTATCTGTCAGTCTACTTAAACGAAATGTTTCTGGATCATTACAGAGCCTGTTTTGTCGATGGTATAGGCACTGTGACTTTTCTTGCCCCCATGTCTTATTAAATGACATGCCTGCCTGAACAAGTGCCAGTCCCGATGAGTACAAATATCTGTCTCTGCCTGTAAAAGACTCAATTGACAAAATGTATTTAGCACAACAAACACCTAGCCTTTAAATCCTAGCCCCAAACCAACTTACAAAGATTTCTAAGCCAATCATCACTTCTTTCAACAGTGGGGTGTTTATGTGTAACAGAAAGACAAGAATGAAAATCTCCTGTTTATTTCTCATATCTTCTGAAGTGGAAACAACACAGTTTATGCCAAAACACCATGGTTATAGGGGATTATGAGTCTGACAGTTCATTATTGGTCATAGAGTACATTTATCAAAAATAAATTAAAGGTCTCGAGTAGTTTTTCCGGGTGGCACAGTGGCTTAGTGATTAGGGATTCCTGGTTCGAATCCCCATCTGGGTGGAGTTTCCATGATTTCCCCATGTCCATGTGAGTTTCCTCCGGGTTCTCCGGTTTCCTCCCACAGTCCAAAAACATGCATCAAGTCAATTGAGTTCTTCAAAATGCCCCATATAGTGTTTGTGTGAATGAGTGTGTGTCCAGCAATAGATTGGCGCCCTGTCCTGAGTGTATCTGCCCAGTGTCCAAGACGTTCTCCCCTGGATGGGCATGGGGATCCCCCCCGCGACCGTAATAGAGGATAAAGCGGAAGATAATAGATGGATGGATGGAGTAGTTTTTCCCTTGCATTTAGTAAATGGTTTTACTTCATTAACAAGAGTGAAAACAAATCAGTGGGAAGCCCAACAGTGTTATCACAAAATACTTTCTGTGGAATGGTTCCATAATCACGCTTCTTTTTTATGTAAATATTAATTCCATCCATCCATTATCTTCCGCTTTATCCTCTATTAGGGTTGCAGGGGGGTTCCCCATGCCCATCCAGGGGAGAACGTTTCGGGCGCTGGGCAGATACACCCAGGACAGGGCGCCAATCTATTACTGGGCACAAACTCACTCACTCACTCACTCACTCACACTCTATATAGGAAAATTTGGAGAACTCAATTGACGTGATCCATGTTTTTGGACTGTGGGAGGAAACCCGGAGAACCTGAAGGAAACCCATACGGACACGGGAAGAACATGGAAACTCCACCCAGATGGAGATTCGAACCGGGAATCCCTAGTGGTAAATTTGTGAAGTTTTATTAGTTTATTTATTCTGTATATTATTTAATTAGTTTGGCATCACTTTATATTTGTTTAGACCCTAAGATCCAAAAAAGCTTCACGAGTACATCAAGGCTCTGGGGATCCATCTTCATTGATAAAGCTTTTAGCATTAACAAGGTATAGATTATATGTAGAAATTTATATCAACTGGCACTAACTACGTTATAACATCAGCAATGATTCATAGTCATTAAGATGAGTCATTAAAGTCTTGTTGTAAACAATGATGAAAGGAGCTCATTATTATAGCATAGTGGCAGGAAATCCACGGGTGGGAACAGCTTGAAACAGAAATTTTGTAAATCAGAACAGTACAGCACACATCTGAAATAATGAAATAGCTAAAATTGGACAATCAGGCGGCACGGTGGCTTAGTGGTTAGCACGTTCGCCTCTCAGCGCTAGGAATTTCCAGTTCAAATCCCCATCTGGGTGGAGTTTCCATGTTCTCCCCGTGTCTGCGTGGGTTTCCTCCGGGTTTTCCGGTTTCCTCCCACAGTCCAAAAACATGGATCAAGTCAATTAAATTCTCAAAATTGCCCCATATAGAGCGTGTCTGTGTGAGTGAGTGTGTGCCCAGCAATGGATTGGTGCTCTGTCCTGGGTGTATCTGCGCAGCGCCCGAGATGTTCTCCCCTGGATGGGCATGGGGAACCCCACCGCGACCCTAATAGAGGATAAAGCGGGAGATAATGAATGAATGGACAATCAACCGTGAATGAATCAATATGTTTATATTCATGTTATGAAGGCACGGTGACACTCTCAGGGTTTCAGATCCTGATATGGCTGGAGTTTCGATGTTATCCCTGTGTCTGTGGGTTTTCTCCAGGTGCTCCAATTTTCAAATAAAAAAAGAAAAAAGATTTAAGGTAAATTGGCTGCTTTTAATTGCCACTATCTAAATTGTAGTGTGTCTCTTTGTAGTGTGTGAATGTGTGGCCAGCGATAGATTAGTGCTGTCCTGAGTGCCCAGTCTATCTGCCCAGTACCCAAAACATTATTTCCTTTATGGGCATGAGAAACCCATCTCCACAACACACACACATTCGACCCTAGCTCCTAGCATTTGATTAAGTTGAAGATGATAAGATGAGATATCCATGTTAAATTCACTACTGTCATGCTACATTCATTCATTCATTCATTATCTCCCGCTTATCCTCTATTAGGGTCGCGGTGGGGTTCCCCATGCCCATCCAGGGGAGAACATCTCGGGCGCTGGGCAGATAGACCCAGGAAAGGGCACCAATCCATCGCTGGGCACACACTCACTCACACAGACACACTCTAAACGGGGCAATTTTTGAGAATTCAATTAACTTGATCCATGTTTTTGGACTGTGGGAATCCCTACAGTCGGAGAAAACCCACGCAGACACGGGGAGAACATGGAAACTCCACCCAGATGGGGATTCGAACCGGGAATCCCTAGCGCTGAGAGGTGAACGTGCTAACCACTAAGCCACCGTGCCGCCCTGTCATACTACAAGACACTTAATTATCATGATGTTTGGAGGTCAATAATTATGCTTGTCATGTACTTTATTCACTCTTAAACTATAAATACCATAAACATCAATTTACAGATTGAATCCTCCAGTTAAATAACAGTAGGAATTTGAAACATGACATCATTTCTTTTCAAAAATAAGGTGTTAGCGCTGATGTCAGGTCACAAGAATTGGCTTGTAGCTAAGGTTATAGTTCTGTTCAAATGTGATTAATAGAATAATGATCTGTGAATGATAATTAAATCATTTCAAACCACACAAAAGGATTATTTATTTTTAATATTGGTTGTTTATATAGGGGCAGGAAATGTATACTAAAACAGAACAATTAAATAATTGCTATAAAAATAAAAGACAAATTAAAAAAAAAAACATTCTTCTCCCTCAGTAAATCATTCACACCAAATGCAAAATTTCTCTTAGCTTTGCATTTCTCATGAGTGTTTACTTGCTTGCTTTAAGATGGCTGGGTTGCTAGCTTGCTAATGAGCATATATAAACACCTTATACAAGCCGTTTGTCATTTTCTTGGATCATGGATCAGTGTCAGAGAGTCTGTGCTATGGCGGCACATTATTCTTACTCTAATTAAAAGTCCCACCGGACACAGTAAGTAGCTTTTGCCAGGCAAAATTTAACTTGAATTAAACATTTTTTACATTTACAGTCTGCCGATTTTGTGTCGCTTGCAGAATCACTTCATATAAGGCCGTATATTCTCATCTTAACACGAAAAAATTATTTAATGTTAACATGGTGAACAACTATTGAATGTCTTCAAATATCTTGCCATGTATTGTGCGTTTTGTGTTTAAAAAATGACATAGAAAATAATTTAGTTATAAATAAAAGTTTTTATTACTTTTTTTTTTCTCAAATGAATGTGACAGATTGGACAGACACCTGCTGCTGTTTGATGTTACTTTGTTTTATTCCCTTAGGACGGTTAAAGTGTATGAAGTGTGGGCTAAGGTCAGATTGATAACCATCCTCTCCTCTGAGGGGCCTCTGAAGATGGAAGTGAGGGAGACGATATAAGGAAATGGGATGTTTCCAGTGATTTATTTCATTACATGTATGGCAGTTCTGTGTGAGAGTCTGGGTCTGTGTAACAGTGGAGAACATGTGAGTGAGTCACATGTTCTCCACTGTTGGTTGGATGGTTGGTCGTTCTTGTTTTGCTACCTCTCCTGCGACTTATACAAATCCCAATCATTTAAAAAAAAATTGTGACATTTGTCACGTGAACATTGTTACAAGAATGGAGTGTTCTTCCGGTATTATCTCTTTTTCTCTTTCTTTATTCCTGTCTCTCTCTTTCTCTCTCTCTCTTGCTCTCTCTTTATCGCTATGATAACCCATAGATTTCCTAAACCATTATTCAAAAGACAATAAGAATTATAATAATAATTGTACAATAATATTATAATATAATTATAAAATTATAATTTCTTTCACTCATTTTCTTCTGCTTAATCCTCTAATAGGGTCTCTACATATATATATATATATATATATATATATATATATATATATACAGTACAAATGATAGAATATCATATCTCTACAAAGGAAAAAAATTGGCAGGAAAACATCCATGTTTAAAATTCTGGTGCACTGAACTTATTCAGTATAATTAGACTTTTAAATCACGAACCTGCTTTTAAATTTGGTTTATAAAAAAAATTATAACATAAGTTTTAATAATACGGGGCAAACAAATGGCACACACACACACACACACACACACACACACACACACACACACACACACCTGAGTAAGTCCTGTGTGGGATGAGTCACTGTCAGTTTGGCAATGATTCAGTAGATGAGCTCATGCCCATTGCCTTTATTCCCATCTCTCTCTCTCGTTCAGTTTTATTCCTTTGTTGTTTTTCCCAGAATGAGCATCATCAACAGGAAGGGGCGTGCCTGTGCCAGGATCCACTCACACCTCACCTGTTCACTGAACATACAAACAATGTGGTGTGCGTGTGTAGTCAGGGATGTGTGGGGGTGTGCATGCAGGTGTGCATGTTTACCTCCATCCATTGCCCCACTTTTTGGAACAGTCTATGTAAATTGTGTGATTATGCAGACGATGTGCCTGGTTGGTAGAATTGGAAAACATGAGCAAAAAAAACACCCCTATTGGGGTTTTAACACAATAAATAGGAAAGGAAAACAATATATAAATAAATATATCTTTAGACCTATGACATGTCCATAAGTCATGAGCTCCCATGTTGTTCTGATGAGAGCCAAAAGCTCATCAAGATAATAAATGGGTGGGGATTTGGTCAAAAACTTACTAACTGCCAAATACTTCACTGGAAACAATTGTCCTCCTGAGAAATATGAACATAATGTGCGTATGAATATTGTACCTGGTGTTTTTTTCACAGCCTCTTGCTCAGACAGGCCTGTGGAATGTTTGCTCTTTCTTCCTCAGAACTGGGTCTTTCCCACTTGTTTACACTCAGGTACAGATATACTTAACACTTATAGGCTAAGCTTATATGGTCTTGTCAACTACACAGACAAGTTCATAAGCATATAATTAAATACATAATAATTTAATACATAAATACATATAAAAATGTGTACTGACACAGAGTCAATTTAAAATGTTAAGATCATGCCATTCCAAACGACACAATTTTCTTTTAAAGTAGTTAGTCGATACCTTTTTCTGGTCATATTTGCCTGTAACAGCACAGTGTATAGTAACACATACAGTATCTTTTAGATTTATTAGGCACCATTGTGGCACAACTGTTGCCATTCTTACTTACAACAAAAATGCCCTAGGTTCGATTCCTGATCAGAGCAAACAAAAAGCTTTTTATGCTTTTCCTGTGCCTGCATATGATGATTTTTAAATATGTGCTAAAAAGTAATTGAAAATAATACATTGCCTTATGACTTCATTGCTAATATCTGTTGCTTGGGCCTTGATTCTGTCCAGAAGTTAAACTTTAAAATGAAACAAACAAATGTAAGGCTTATAAGGAAAGAGCATTTAAAAATATTGTAAACAAAAATTATACTATGAGAAATTAACAGCATCTCTTTAAAATTAAGCTTTGCTGAAATGCAATTTTTTGATCAGTAAAAGTTTCATTAATATAAATGTGGCTGAAAAACCAATAGCCATTTAAATAAAGCATGCAATGTATCTATAGATGAATGATTTCTATTCTGTCTGTAGTTCAAAGATATGTTTCTTTTGTTCATTTTTGCGTGAATACCTTTTACAATTGATGGCTCTGCTTGCCTTTTGTTCTTTTCAATGTATTTTCAGTAAAGCAATGACTCCCAAAATGATCAGAAACTTAACTTGGGTATAAACAAATCTCTAGTCTTGATTTGCATGTTTGGTGATTTTAGTTAGGTGACAATGAGAGAAAATCTGTTATGCTGTTGCTATTAGAATAGAGGAGGAGGTGAACAGAGGCAAGTGAGGTAGTTAGGGGGTGGAACTAACTCTGACTGGTGTGGAATTTAGGACCCTGTTCCAAAGCTGGTATAGTGGTCATCTTGTCCATTCCACCGCCTTGTGAAATCAGAGGAAGAAACCATGCTCCAGGAACGTGCTGAAGCCATGCCACATGAGCTGAAAAACACTTCAAGACAAGACACTTCAAGGTCATTTCTCTTCATGCTGACTTGAAGCTTTGTGATCATTGTTTGCTCTTTGAAGTTTGCCTCTCACAGTCCATTTAAATGTCTGAGCTCCGGAAAATCTTTACTAAAATAAATAAAATTAGTTAAAAAAAAAACCTAAAGGAATTTGAATAAAATATAGTGGAAGTAGACAAGACAAGTGATGAACATCACAGGAGTGATATTACTGGAAATATGCCATAGTAAAATAATACATATTAGTGTGGTTGTGGTTGTGGGAGAAACTCATAACTATTATACAATAGAACTGTATTGTTTAAAAAAAATGCTATTAATCTGGGACTGTTTGTTAGACTTCGGGACTAAATTTTGAATTTGCATTAAAACATTTTAAAAGCAGCAGCATGCAATTCCTGTTTTGGACAATTTTCTCCAAAACTCTAGGACATTTTCTTGCATGGCAAAGCAACCAAGTGCAGAAAGGTAAATGTAACAGCTGATAAATGGTTTGGTGGCACTACATATTACCATCCATGATATTGGATGCAGTGTTCAGTTATCAGATTTGTAAGATTGTGTATTATAAATTTTATGATTACATGAAACATTGATTATATCAGCTTTGACTTATGAAATATTAAATATTAGTTAGCTCCCTCCCCTAACTCATCCTTGAGGTTTATAATATAAAAACTACATTTAAGGTGTTAAACAACCAAATTGAACTATTTTCTTTGAAAACTGGTTTATGTGAAAATGCTTATAAAATTTGGACACGACTACAGCCAAGAATGTAGCAAGTGTGTGGTCTAGTGCCAGATGGTTTAGCTTATTGCACACTACTGTCAAGGGTGGGAAGGATCTTACAAGCAGTCTATGACAGCAAAGGCAGCTAAAAACTTTTGTGTTTTTCTTTTGCTTTTGTTTTATCTGATCGATTTATAAGCCATGGACCAGATGAAAGGATAGTGAAGATAATGATGATGATAATGATGATGACCAAAACATTTACTGGATAAAAAGATTTTGAAACTCACAGTAATACATGTTTTACATTCTTGCCCCTTCATGTCCTTTATTCCCTTTAACAAAGTCAACTAAATATGACTGGGTTTGTGTTTGTATTTATGGGAAATGTCCTTTTGCTTTTTTCCAGGATCCAACAGGGCATGCACTAATAAGGCTTAAAGACCATGAGAGTCTACAACTTCGATAATTCCCTGACCTCTGCTATTTGGCCCTATTTCTCCCCTCCTTCATGCCTTCCTGCTCTCATTCTCTTCATTTGCTTGCCTCTTGTGATGTCTCTGCACTATCCTCAGCTTTTAATATATTCTCATCTTTCTCTAACCCTGCTGTGCCCCTCTATCTTTTTGAGTACAGTGTGTTCAGCCTAGACTGCACAGGGAAGCCTCTAAGGCATCTAGGTCAGATCGTGTAAGATGATCTAACAAATTGACAGTTCTGATATAAAAGACAACGAGATATTAATCTTGAGCAATCAGGTACAGTACTGGCTCTCTTCTCCTCTGGACCTGCACAATTGCTTTTTCTAGTAGCGGTGATTTGTAATGTGACAGGAAAGTTATCAGAGAGGTCATGTACATTTGTATGGATACTATGTCCTTATCGCTCATGGCTGAAAGGTGCCTCTGACGTGTGTTCTTGGGAATTAGTCAGGCCAACATTCCTGCTGGATACATTGACTTCCCAACTAGGCATGTAACATTTAGTAGCTCATCAAACATCCATCACACAGTAGGAGAGGTGATGTGTGTGCTTACGTGTGGCATAAAAGCTACATGCGTAAAAGAAAATCTTCCCTGGTGATGGCCCACCTATCATATTTTTCAATAGAGCATACCACTTCCGTGTACATTTATAAACTGACAGTACCTGGCTAAGGACCCACAGTAGTGCATGTGAAGTTTGAAAAGCCTTAAGTATCTTCTAAATTTTTACACAAATATATACATTTGGATTACATTTTTACACAAAGGAGAACCAAATTTAAAAAATCCTACAGTATTATACTTCTTCATTCATGTATTGAGGGAAATATTAGTTTATGTAAAAGCATAAACTTTTGCTTTAATCATCTATTGTGACCACTTTGTGGAGCAATGACTACAGCTGCAATGAACTGCTTGCTTTACTTTTATAGTTAAGACATTGAAATTGAGACATTAGGGAGTGGTAGCGCAGTAGTTAGGGTTGGGCTATCAATCTGAAGGTTGGCGGTTCAAATCCCAGGTCCACTGAAGTTACCAGTGTGGGTCCTTGAGCAAGACCCTTAAGCCTCATTGCTCCAGGGATGTTGTAATTAACCCTGTGATCACCTTGTAAGTCCATCCATCCATCCATCCATTATCTTCCGCTTTATCCTATTTCAGGGTCACGGAGGGGTTCCCCATGCCCATCCAGGGGAGAAGGTTTCAGGTGCTGGGCAGATACACTCAGGACAGGGCGCCAATCTATCGCTGGGCACACACTCACTCAGACAGACACGCACACAAACACACTCTATATGGGGCAATTTGGAGAACTCAATTGACTTGATCCATGTTTTTGGACTGTGGGAGGAAACCAGAGAACCCAGAGGAAACCCACGCGGACACGGGGAGAATATGGAAACTCCACCCAGATGGGGATTCGAACCGGGAATCCCTAGCGCTGAGAGGCGAACGTGTTAACCTTCAAGCCACCGTACCACCACCTTGTAAGTCGCTTTGGATAAAAGCGTCTGCTAAATGACCAAATGCAAATGTAACATTTCTTGGGTTCAAAACAAGCATAAACTATGAAACATAAACTAAACTTAAAAGTTTCTAGTTTAAATAATATATATGCTCCACATGTGTTCTTAGAATATATTCTGAATACATTGTATTCGGTGTCCGAAAACTAGGCCTCATGCGCCACTTTGAACTTTTATTTTGACACCATCTCTCTTGGTGTTAGGTTTCCCTGATCAGCATGCCCAGCTAGTTTGTTTTCTGTTTATTTACTTGTTTTGATTGTTTCCATTTTATTTTATAAGCCTTCTGTTTATCCCTTTTTATTAATTTATTAATTTAATAATGTGTAATGTGCTGTGGATAGTTTCTATCATCTTCCTCCTCCTCCTCCTCTTCATCTTCCTCATGTAAGTCTTTCAGCTTGTTTGCAGCCTGCTTGCTTTCTATCAGCTTGATTTTTCCTTTTTAACTCTTCCATCCCATATGCGTTTGTTTTGCTATTTTGTCATTAGCTTTTCTGCAGTGCTGTGTTGTGTTTCAGGTCATTTTTATTTATTTATTTTTTATCTTGTTCTCTTAGCCTGTTAGAGTCTTGAGGTTTATCCATAGTTAGTGTTTTAGGTTTATGTACTTTCTAACTCACACTGTGACAAAATGTTTGATTAAACACATTATTTTCCCCCAAAACCCCATCAACTTGTATGGTTTTATGCTTGCATGTAGCAGGTGCATGTATCCCCTGCCTATAGCAGCTCTTGTCCATTTTATAAAACCATGTTTTGACTGCATGGGCTGCATTCCACTTTTATCATCTTTAAAGGGAGTCTTATGCAAAGTAGGTTTAAGAGTTTCAAATACATGCATGCATGTATACGGAGGCCATATTTATGCTAGCTAGCTGGATAGATACTTTATTGATCCCAAAGTGAAATTCAGGGCAACCAGCAGCTGTTCAATATTGCACAAGTTAAACGAAAACGTAAACATAGATATATAAAAACGTATGATAAAATAAAAATATAGTGTGCAAAAAAAAAAAAAAAAATTTTATGTAAGCAACTAACTGTGTATGGGATAAACAGCCAGTCCAGCAAAAATGCATGTATCAAGCAGGTTAGCAGTGCAAATTGCAATAAAAATCTGTACTATTAACATTAACATGTATAGACTGTATACAATTAAATGTAAAATAATAAGCATAATGCAGTAATAGCCCTAGTGTACATAATAAGGCTTGTGATGTTCCACATGTGGCCACAATTTAGGTTGCACATAGGTATATGTAGGATCTGCCATTTTTGGGTGCAGGTGCAAAGTTGGCAGGTTACCCTGCCAATGGGAATTTGCCCCATGTGTTTTCCCGGGGTGCTTTGCGTGGTAGGGATATAAGTGAGGGGTTTCTGTGTCTTCATGACTTTTCGGAGTTCTAAAAGGTATGTGCTTGTTAATAAACCCTGTTATTAGTAAAATTGCTTCCCGAATTTGTGTGAATTCTTCGTCACTGATACAATATATACATATAATGGATTAGAGTATAATATGGTGTTATGCAGTCTAAATAGCTGATAAATGGAAATGTTGATTCAGTTGTACAGGCTTGTGGTTATTATTTCTTGCTGTGCTGTAATGAGTAAAACAAAAATTGGTCAGTTCTACATGGTAAATTTGACCAATTTGACAGTGTACTACAGCTTTTCTATCTATTAGAATGACTTGAAACTGCGAGGGAAGAGTCATCAAATTTTGGCCATCACACAGATTTAAGCAGTACACTTTGGAATCCTTATTCGATAGTTAAGACACTTGTGTTTCCTTAACCATATTCTTATCAGGAACTCTGTCACTACCGCTTCTGTCTGTTGATGCCACTTTTGCAATTAGGAGGCAATGTTACATGCATGTGGGTGCATATTCACAGATGCACACCCACATATGGTGAGAAAGGGGGTTGGGGGAATAAGGCTCTTTGGGGAATTAATGTTTCATTGTGTGAGGCAGTCATTGATGGGGAAAGGGGGGCTAAATAAATAATTAGGTAAACTCAGCCGGCGGCTGCACTCAGGGGTCTGTCCCAGCGGGGAAAATAAACACATCTACAGACAGCAGTTTGCAAAAAATATAGACACAAACCCAATGCCCATCCATAGTTTGTCACTGTTTGGCCCATCACTCATGTTGCAATACCTTCATATGTCTTCATTGTGACTTTTAGTTGAAATATGGACAATGATACCATATTATTATTGTACTGTACTTTGCTTACAAACCCATTTTTTCATGTAAGCACAACTATTTTTATCCATGATAAAATAGACAGACAGCAAATTTTTACAGAGTGGCTATTTTCTGCCATTGCCCTTGTGTTACTTGCATATCAGCAGTGATTCTGAAACCTAGACCTGCTGATTTCTCCCACAACAAAATGACTGTCAATGCCACAGTTATGACTGTCTTGTTGTATAAATAAAGGTCTGATGGAATTACAAAGCCAGTCCAGCATTAAAAACTAGGTTGGCATGAGTGAGACAGACTCCCCAGCAACACAGAGCCAAGTTTATGTAAGCTGATGTAACATCATGACAGCGAGTCTACAGTCATGCAGCTGATAACGACCTGATAAAATGATGGACAGTAAATTACAATTATGCTACTCACAGTCTGAGTAGTGATTTTGCTTATTACCTATTTTCCCGAAGAATGCATAACACCTAAAATAGTAGCACATAGGCCAGAAAAAATGTAGTTAGCATATTGTCATACTTTACATAACATACCAGTTTTATGATTGCATTAACAACCTGGTCACCCATATAAATGTGCAAAAAGTAGTTGTGGATATTTCCATCTTAGCCATCCGTTTTTCTAGCTTGTAATTGGTGTGTTGTCATTACATACGATTAGAGATAACAAAGATCACATTCATTTCTTAGAATACCTTAGCCTTTCTCAGAGGGCCTAGAGGGCATTGATGGTTCCCAACTGCAGTATATACATGACCCTGCAAACACACTAATCAGACTTGTCAAGTTGAGCTACAGCTATGTTCAGTATGTTATGAATAGACTTATCACTATAGTGTGTTCATTGCTGTATGAGTAGGTGAGTGAATGTGTGCGCCAGGCTTTGGCTGTTGATTGCCTGTCAGACTGCACTTTGTGGACATAACAGCATGTTCCTGTTGATATTATCTTCGGGTCTGCACAAAAGGCAGGTGACCTAGAGATGTTTGAATATCAAATGGGCTAGAACAGTCCAAAATAAACAAGCGTATTTATTTTCATTCACACACTACACTAAATGGCCACTTTGTTAGGAAAACCGGCCCAACTGCCAACACCTATGAGCTATAAAAACATTATCTAGCCAGCAGAGATTTGTGATTAAAAATTGTAGCTAAAGGCGATGTGTTAAACAGTGGCCAGCAAATTTATCTAAAAACAACACACAGTGCCATGCCACAACAATAAAGCCATCCTTGCTGTGCAAAGAATGGTCCATCATATAAGCAATGACAGGAGTGTTGTGGCCCTGTAGTGTTCTGTTCATGTTAGGATAACAAGGGTGAGGTGGCTATTATTAATTGTATGTATATATAATAAAGAAAGTGGTAACTAAGTACTTAGTGTATGAGGCTGTGAATGGAATGGCCAGGGATTCAAATGCAGAATCTGACAATTTGCTATTTCTGACCTTAAATTGTAGTTCTTCTTTGTTTTTGTGTATCTGTATCATGGCTGATCCTGATGTAACTTGGAAAAAAATGCTTTGAATTACTCTTATATATATATATATATATATATATATATATAATAAGAATAAAAAGTCATCTTCTCAATACAGATAAACCTGGCAAAATGGCTGCACAATGTATATGTTAACTTATAATACAGGATGACTCACTGGATGCACTGTCACAGCAGTGAAATGACATTTACTAGCCATCCTTTCAAAAGGTTATTAATTAGCCAGCTTATATGAAGAGTGCCATAGTAACAATAAGTATGTGTTTATGTTCGGCATTCCTATATTATTGTTCTCTTTTCAACGTAGTTAAAATCATTATTACCACCTCTGGCCATCGACATTTAATGTTGTTTTAGAAAAAAAAACTATATCCTATGTTAATAAGGGAGTATATATAATGTTTATAAACATTGTCAGCATAAGTTTAATCAATTAATTTATTGAGTATCTTTTTTCTTTCTTCCTTAGAACATCATTTTACTATGTGGGATGTCTCTTGTAGTTGTAGGCTGAAATCTAAAAACCTAGGCTTATATGTATGAGAATATACTTTATGCAAGGAAACTCTGGCAGTATATCTAAACTTTTTATGTAGTTTTGTGGAATCTCTCCACATGTATGTTGTAATTACTAAATACTGTTCTACAAAAATTTATGAGCTACAGAATAACATCTTTTGTTATGGTGTTTTATTTAAACATGCTTCTATATATCAACTGGACTTCAACCATCACCAGACTTCAAACTCCCACAAGTAAATCCTCTTGATATCCATGTAAACGTAGTAATTATTACAAATGGCTATCCTTACAATATGGACTTAATAAATAAAATTTAGATTTTTCAAAAGCAAAATAATAACTCAGTCTCTCCATCCTAAGACTTTTTTACCGTCTTTCTGTTTTCTGCCTTTATTATGTTGTCTTCATTTTTCTAGTTCCATTGTCACATCCTGGTTGCTTCTGCTTTTGATCTTGCTAATCTGTCTAGATTCAAAATATATATCTGACCTAGATAACCTGGACATGTTTTGACCTTGCCCTTTCTTCTCCCAAATGAAGAGCTAGGGTTGAATAGTGTGTAACACACATATAGAGTGCTTAATGACTGCATGTCATGCATGATGAGAGTAGCGATGACAGACGAAATGATTCTCCACTTCCATGTCTGTCACACTCTCTCTACCACCCATCCCCCTCTACATGTCCATCTGGGGCATCCCTTGAGTAGAGAGAAAGACAAAAGCAGCTCCATCCTTCATATGACTCTACCTGCCAGGGACAAATCACTACCTCAGTCTCTAGCGTACTCTTCATCGAAACACACTGAAAGGATTATAAGTTGTGTTTAGAGCAGGCAGAGAAAATGCTATCTACTACAGTAGTTATATAGTATGTATTGACTTATTTGATATGGGGTCTACATTTTTAAAAGGTTGGTTTTCAAGCAAAAATAAAATAGAAAAATAGCGTTTGTACATCTAAAGTGGGTGCTGCATTGCTCTTTAAACAAAATGATGGATTTATTATTAAATACTTTGATTGCATTTGTTTGTGTGAATTAAGGTTCATATTAAGGCTATATGTTTATATTGTGTGTGTGTTTTCGAAATCTAGTTCTTTTAAATTCAAGTTTGTGGACCTTTCCGCAGCTGTCACTGTGCTAAATGTGAAATGACATTAAAAAATGAAGTACATCTTATTTGCCATGTATTAATATGTTTTTTTAATGTTAAAATTACAATTGAATTAAATTTCTCAAAAACAAAAACTATAAAATAAAATCATGTTATAATCAACAGAAAGCGAGAGAATGGCAAAGACTAGGATCATGAAAAGATTGTGGTTGTGTAAAAACAACTAACAAATAAGATGTAACACTAGAAACTGTTTACTTTGCCATGTACTATTAGTATAAAAAGGTATTCAACTTGTTAATGGTTAACAAAGGTTAATGTCAGTTGACCAGTCAGTAGAAATGCATTTATAGATATACTCTGGGCTTTTAATCCATTAAAAGATATTAAAAATCGATATTAAAAATCTAGTATAAATTTTCATGTTTTTCTGCTTTATTCCTACTATCCAAAAACATGTTTTTTTTTTGGTGAAATTAACTGCACCCATAGGAAGTGACTAACTGTGTTCATGTGGATGTGTCGGACTGGGGTTCCAGAAGTCCTGTGACCCTGAACTGGATTACTGAAAAGCAAAATGAATAAATGAATGACTGCAAGCTCTATTGCTCAATTTATCAAGAAGAGAATTTGGGATACACACAGTTCTTGGCATGTAAGCAGAGTAGGAATGGAACCAAAGGGCTCTGGAAAACAAGAGATATCACAGAGGAATGTACTGTAAGTAATTAGTATTACATTAACCTATGACTCTGAGCACACACATAAATCTCCCTTACCTCCTGCTCCACCAGCACACATTTGACCAACTCAGCCAGACTTTTCAAAACAGGGTCAAAGCAAAGTCACAGACTAGCTCTTAACCTTGTCAGTGCTTTATGGAAAACAAACAGCTGAGCGCAGAGGCTGAAAGGAAAGCACAGTGTATAAAACACAATGTACATCACACACATGCAGGCACACATGCATAACAATCTATATACAATGTTGATTTATTGTAGATACAGTCATAGTCCTGTGGAAGAATATAATTCTCTAGTGGATTCCATGCCATGTATGCTGATTTAGGTTCATCATGCTACTAGAGGTGTGTCTCTAATAAACTGGCTAAAACTGGCTAAACATATTTTATATATAGGGCGGCACGGTGGCTTAGTGGTTAGCACATTCGCCTCTCAGCGCTAGGGATTCCCGGTTCAAATCCCCATCTGGGTGGAGTTTCCATGTTCTCCCCGTGTCTGCGTGGGTTTCCTCCGGGTTCTCCGGTTTCCTCCCACAGTCCAAAAACATGGATCAAGTTAATTGAATTCTCAAAAATTGCCCCATATAGAGTGTGTGTGTGTAAGTGAGTGTGTGCCCAGCGATGGATTGGCGCCCTGTCCTGGGTCTATCTGCCCAGCGCCCGAGACGTTCTCCCCTGGATGGGCATGGGGAAGCGGGAGATAATGAATGAATGAAGCGGAAGATAATGAATGAATGAATATATATATATATATATATATATATATATAATGTCAGTGACATCAACTATAATACTTAAAAAGCGAAAGTTTTAAAAGGACTGAGTAGATAGAGTTCGAACAATGTTTTTCTGCAGAAAATATAAGTGATTAATAATTATTTGCTTAGTTATATTTGCGGGCAGCACGGTGGCTTAGTGGTTAGCACGTTCGCCTCTCATCGCTACACAAAACATGGATCAAGTCAATTGAGTTCTCCAAATTGCCCAATATAGGGTGTGTCTGTGTGAGTGAGTGTGTGCCCAGCGATGGATTGGCCCCCTGTCCTGGGTGTATCTGCCCAGCGCCCAAAACGTTCTTCCCTGGATGGGCATGGGGGACCCCCCCGCGACCCTAATATAGGATAAAGTGGAAGACGATAAATGGATGGATATTTGCCTCAGTCTTGAAGTCTTGTTTTCCTTTTTGTATACAACTTGGCAAGTAACACATAAACATACCTTTGCATAAATTGTTGCATATGTTACAGTCAGAACATTACAAAGCCATTTTAGTTTTTGTCAGTCAATGTGTAATTGAACTGAGATTATGCTTATATATATATATATATATATATATATATATATATATAGTATATATATATATATATATATATATATATATATATATATATATATATATATATATATATATATATATATATATATATATATAATATTTGTTTATTTGTATTTTTTTTATTTGTATTTATGTATTATTATTTTTTATTTTTTTTGTATTTGTATATTTATATATATATTTTCTTTTTTTTATTTTCTTTTTTTTATTTTTTCTGCTTTTAGCTTATGTAGATCCCATAAACATCATTCTATAAAGTGATTGCTAATGCCGATGATTTATATGGTTCAACACTCCAGTTATTAAAGCGTATTATATATTCTAAACACAACATAGTTTAGAGTTACAATTATAAATAACAGGAAATATATACATCTGCTTTCACTTCATCATGTATTTTTTAATATTTTAATTTCTTCTTTTACCTATAACAACCTCACTTTTATTGTTATTAAGTGTTCAAATCTATACTCTACCAGCTGCCATACAAACATGAATTGACGAACACAAACACACAATTTTAGAAACATCTGCTCTTATTTGTTTTCCTCATTTTGCATATCACTTTGGGACAAGAAAAGAGAGACACTATAAATGAGAACTGGGAAAAAAGACACTGTGGGGAGAATACACTGTGCTGATCATTCACTAGACCCAGGGGATAGATGAATAAAATGAACTGAAGCTAAAATAGTGCTCTTCAACTGCCAAAGGCCAGCAGTTTCTGACAAGATCATACATGGAGGCTGGTCCTTTTAAAGCACAGTTTAAGTGAAAAGGGCTTTTCATCTTGCTCCCTGCATTTCTGTAGTAAGAGCACTATTCAAGGTTGCTTCTACTCTCCCTCTTATCTCACTGGATGTCCAGTGGATGCAACTATAATGAGAGGAAGGTTTTCATACATAGCTCATAGCTGTTGACTGCTGCTTCTACATTTGCACCATTAGTATAGGCATATACAGCAGGACATGTATAACTACATGTTCAGATATGCATTCACAGACACCTACAGAAATAAAATGTAAAAAAAAAGTAGAAAAAACACTGAAAATTTTAAAAGGAATCTGTAATGTATATTTATTTGCAGATTACATGGTGGTCAATTGTGATGTATTGTTTACCATGCAAATTCTATCCTACGGTTGTCACAGTTAGTTTCACACTTGTTTTAATACTGTGTTCTCTTTTAAAAGAACTAAACACACTTACCACATTAGCACACTATGTATGCTAGCTGTGTATATCTTTGCATTGCTTTAATACACAAGGCATTTAATTACCGTTCTTTTAAAATCCAAGAATACCTCTCCTAGTCAATATACATCGAACTTCTGTACAGTTACACCAAATTTTGCAAACATTTAGATACTCATTTTAAATCAAAATTCTAATCATAATGGATAAAAAATCTTGTGTTTTGACAGACAAATAAAACTATACACTTTAAATTCACCAACCAATTAGGCGTGGCGGCGAAACTTACAGCAGGTTATGGTCGCTACGTTGCTGGATGTCTAAGTGGTGCTCAGAAAACAACATTACCTTTATCGATAATTGGTCTACTTTTGAGGGAAGGCCTGGCCTTTTGAAATGGGACGGCATCCATCCTTCCCGGGAGGGTGCTGCGCTCATGTCACATAACATAGCCGATAGGGTTTTTATCTACAGATAGGAATAAAAATTGACAATTCAGAGCCAAGGCCAGGCAGCAGACAGTATGGCCTAACCAACTGCCTGCGAACTGCCAGGAGTCGTCACCCACAATAATTAGGTTCCATACCATTAAGACAGTTATCAAGTATCGCAGTGAGCAAAAAACAAAAAGAGTCCAAAAAGTGTGCCAAAAAAATCTCATTAATATCAATACAACCTCAAGTAATG
>JAFMOD010000701.1:334769-357600 GCA_019802435.1 Corydoras maculifer | reverse complement strand
CCTACATTGTTGTTGCTGCCTGGCCGCTCAAGGAGGATGAGTCCCCCACTGAGTCTTGGTCCTCCCAAGGTTTCTTCCTTGAATAACAACATAAAAGGGAGTTTTTTCTTGCCACTGTCGCTTCGGCTTGCTCTTTGGGGGTTTAAAGGCTTTTCATTCTGTAAAGCTGCTTTGTGACAATGTACTGTTGTAAAAAGCGCTATATAAATAAATAACTTGAACTTGAACTTGAACTTAAATCCATAACACTGTCAATTCTGAAATCGTAATATTTTACTTTTTGTTTTATTTAATTTTTTGCATGGTGTATGGATGTATGGGTCAGGCCAACAATACACTTCTGATACTGAGAGGCAAACAATATATATGAGAATTATTGTACATAGTTAATAGATATTGTACATAGTTAATAGATATACATAGATATTATATGTTATGGACTGTATTGCATGTTAAGTAATAGATTGTATGTTTTATTTTCTTATTAGCAGTAAAATTAATAAGCAGTGCTGAATTAACAGACTACTGGAACTTTGAAAAATAGCAGATTTTTAGTAGACCAACCTTCACCTTAAATGCAGACATAGTCAGGTGCATGTACTTATGATAAGGGACTCGCTGGATTAAGTATTCTAAGTGGAAATGCAACAACATACAGGAACTGTTTACTGAGTTACTGAGGGACCAAAACTATGTCTTCATGACTGATGACTTCCAGGGGTGGATACGGCATGGCAAATATTTCTGTCCAAGATGCAAAAGATGACATCACACTGTGTATTTTTATGTTTTGTCTTCTCTTTTCTGGCTTTTTTTCTGTATTTACTTTATTTGTGTATTTACTTGTATTTGTACTAATATGGGCCACGAGGCTATGAATGTTGAGTTTGTTGCACATTTACAGTCTTTTCAATTTTGTCATGAACAAGTAAATATCAGTACATTCACACTTTTTATAATATTAGTTGACCAAAAATGGACACCTTTGTCATAAAAACAATAAAATTAGTGGTTGCCAGTACAATCATAAGAATGGAAGGTCATAATTTCTATTGTTTGGTAGAACTGACACATAAAGTGCATTGCTGTTCCTGTTATAGCATCAGCTGTTAGTATTTTGACAGGACATGTGCTATAATTAACCAAATGTTTCTTTCGAAGAGAAAACATGTGCAAGTGTTTTGAATGAATTACTTGATATTGAGCATTGGTTTGAGTCATTATATAAATATCATCGTTCACCAATATTTGTTGCCAAGAGGAGTTAGCTTTATTGTGTGTGTGAGAACATTTTGGTGATGTGGAAGTTGTTTTGTTTGGTGTTTTATTCTCAGGTAGTTAAATAATTTTTTTTAAATTTACATGTTAACTAATGGCTGAGAAATGGCTAGTGAAATTTAATGCTGATGTGCTCAGATGTGCATTTCATGATCACACTGTATAAAGTTCAAGTCCGTATATTTATTTAAATAGTGTTTTTTACAATAGTTTAAAGCAGCTTTATGAGTCTGAACCTGCAAGGAGCAAGCCAAAACAATAGTCATAAGGAAGAACCTCCTGGTGTTTGTTGAGGTTTTATAAAAAGAAACCTTTTGAGAAACATGGCTCTGTGAGGGACTCATTCTCCTTGGTTAACAGGTGCAAAACAATAATAATGTTTATATATGCAGCTGGAATGGTGGTTTAGTGGTGAGCATGATCAACGCTCTAGGTTTGACTCCCATAGAATTTTCATGTTCTCCCAATTTCCGTGTGGGTTTGCTCCCACAGTCCAAAAAACATGTATTCAAGGTAATTTGGCTGCTTTGCATTACAGTGTGTGTCTGTGTGTATTAGTGAGTCTGTGTCCAATCTGTCCAGTGCCCAAAATGTTGCCCCCTGAATGGGCATTGGGAACCCCCTTATGATCCTAGTATAGAATTAAGCAGAAGTTGGTGGATTGAGTAGCAGACACAACTTAACATGTTGCTGCATGGGACTTCAGCACCGCTGACCAGAATCAGTCAAGAGGGCTCTCAAGACTGTCAGGATTTAAACACCATACTTTCTACTAATGGTGAGCTGGGTGAAGAGGTGAAATGCCAACACTGACTCAACCTTTATGGAAGGATGATAATTATATAACAGTAAATAAATGTTTTAACTCTGCTGTTAAAGTAATAGTAATTAAGAACCATAAACTGTGACAGGAGTGCTGTTCCAATGTTTAGTAGCTACAGTATATAGAAAACAATGCACTGCCACCCTCTCCAGTAATTTAATGAATTCTAGGGACCAAAAGGAAAGCTGCACCTTGCGAGCATATAAGTCTAAAAAAAAGATTTTTAATAGATTTTTTATTATTATTATTATTATTAGTACTAATATTATTATTATTATTATTATTATTATCCATCCCATCCATTATCTTCCGCTTTATCCTATATTAGGGTCGCGGGGATGGTTTCCCATGCCCATCCAGGGGAGAACGTTTCGGCCGCTGGGCAGATACACCTAGGACAGGGCGCCAATCTATCGCTGGGCACACACTCACTTACACAGACATACACACTCTATATAGGGCAATTTGGAGAACTCAATTGACTTGATCCATGTTTTTGGACTGTGGGAGGAAACCGGAGAACCCGGAGGAAACCCACACGGACACGGGGAGAACATGGAAACTCCACCCAGATGGGGATTCGATTGGGAATCCCTAGTGCTAAGAGGTAAACGTGCTAACCACTAAGCCACCGTGCCGCCTATTATTATTATTATTATTGTTGTTGTTTTATAAATATAGGTCAAACGTTATGGTATTAAGCAGTTAATTTACTTGGAACACAGGTGAACATAAAATAAATATTGCTGGATGTTTTATTATGAAAGAAAAAAAATAGCCTACAAGCACAATTACAATGGCAAAATCAGTGTCTGTGATCACTATTACATGTGATGATTCAGGTACATACTGTTTCTGAGACCTGAAGACAATAAAGTTGTTTATAATGAAAAAAAAAATCTAAACTTTTTAAAGACATGCTACATTTGAGAATTTAATTATTAGCTGAATTATTTACACACTTCTGTAATAGTGTTTGAGGTTAACAAAATTTTTCACTCATCAAACACAATTAATTTCATGAGTCTGCTTATCAATTGGCTGATTTGTTTCCAAGCATGTAATTAAAATGCTATTTAAAAAAATCTATGACCCACAGGGACCAAACAAGGGAAACCTGGAAACTTAAGAAGTGGGAACCATAAGTATGAAATTTCAGACTTACCTTAATGAGTTTGCTCAGGAAATACAATTTGCATAAACATGTAAATCATTCCAAATACAAATATATTCCTGCCCTTGTTTGTAGCTCTAGAATAAATGTAGGTCAAAGAGCATGTCAGGTAGTAGTTTGACCTGTTTCCTTCCCCTGCTGCTGTTTACCTATTATGGTGAATTTGAGTACTTCAGTTTGTTTCCACCTCAATTATATTTTTATTGAATTTCCCCCAGGTAGTTTTGAAAAAAAATGTGTACCTGAATAACAAACTAGTACCATTTGCTTATTTCTATGTGGCTAGTGTTTCCAGGGTGGGAACCATTTGGACCGCAGTAACATAGTTCATGTTAACAAGGTTAATGTGGAATTGGTACCTTGTGTTAATGGCAAACATACTGTTGTGCTGTGAAAAAAGACTATGCTGTAAGCTATGTACTGTAATATTTAATCACATCAACTCAACATTTAGATAGGACATTTTTTTTATAGCAGCAAAAGGTTTTATTATATATTTCATATATTGCATATTTTTAGCAACCCATATACGGATCTAGACTTGGCACACAGGAACTATTGGATGGATGACCACTTGCACCTATGTGGGTTTGTCCAGATTTAAAATGTTTGTCAAATTATGTCAGCATGATTCTATTAACTTACCATGGAGAGTTAATGCTTGGCCACTGTGCAATTCTCTGCCCCGCTATTGATGTAGCGTTGCTATGGTTTTACTAGGAGCTGTAATAGATTCTGTTTGTTCTAAACGGATGTGAGCCAGCACTTGGGGAGACCCACTGCTGGTTGCTGTAGTGACTAAGCTTTGACATAACTGTTATAAAGAGAGTTAGTTAGTTTTGCACTTTAAAAAAAAATGCCTATATGGTTTAGCTACATGAACAGTTCTAATAAAAATGGGCTGTTTATGAAAAATAGGAGCACTGTAATATTTCAATCTGCTGAAATCACCTCTTTTGTCAAATTTAAATAAATATATTTTAGTTTTTCGTATACTAGATGTGTGTAGTAATGAAGCTGTGACCAAGGAAATTGTGTTAATAATATTAATGCTTTGCGTGAGTTATTACAAATATTTACTGCCCTATTTATGTATCTAACCCAGGGGAAAGTATATATGTAGGTCCTTGTGATTTTCTTATAAAAATCAAATGCTATTTATTTAAAAGAGTAGTATTCATATTTATCATATTATTGTAACTTCATTACAATTCATCACAAACACTTTATATAAGTTCCATGTGACCTGTGACATAATGTCTGGTAAATGAGAGTCAGTTGTTGAGTGTCCCCGGTCTAAAAGAGAAAGAGACATAACAGAGAGGATGAGTAAGTCTTAATTCACTTGGCTTATCTGTCCTTTCAGTCTTTGACAGGCAGCACCAGGCCAGGTCTGATGCAGCAACACTGTACCATTTAGCAGCAGAGGCGCAAAGGAGAAGACATCGCTATTTTTAGCTACCACCATTGCCATTAATCTTTTGACAAATAAACGTTCAAAAGTTTATTTGGAAATAGGAACTGCACGTGAAAAAGAATTCTGGTCATTTAACACAAGAATTACCATCCATCCGTCCATTATCTTCTGCTGTATCCTCTACTAGGGTCACGGGGGTGTTCCCCATGCCCATCCAGGACAGAGTGGCAATCTATTGCTGGGCACACTCTCACTCAGACAGACAGACACACACACACACACACACACACACACACACACACACACTCTGTATGGGGTAATTTGGAGAATTCAATTGACCTTGATCCATGTTTTTGGACTGTGGGAGGAAACCAGAGAACCTGGAGGAAACCCACGCAGACACAGTGAGAACATGGAAACTCGAACCTAATGCTGAGAGGCGAACGTGCTAACCACTAAGCCACCGTGCCGCACAAATTACATTCCAAATACTTAGATTTACCATTTCAAATCTATTAAGGACATTTCTCACATTGTTGCATCTGCATCAAAAAGCTGAAGGTTCTTAACCCAGCAGGAAAAACAATTAAAATCTACAAATGCGGAAATCATGCTTACAATGTCTTGGGTTATTGACATACAATACAATACAATACAATGCAATACCAATTCATGATATATATACAGTATATTTAAAACTATCTATGTAAGCTGCCTTCCTCCTCAGTTATAGGCTGTTGCAGTAATCATCTGCAAGATTTTTATTCACACATGTTCAGTTTCTTAGGTTTTCTTGTTTTTGACTTCTTACTGCTCACAAATATAAGGTACCTTCTGTAGGTGGCAGATCATTCTTTGCTTCTGCTCACAAACTCTGGAACTACCTCAAACAATCCATGACTTTCAAACCATCTCTCTGTTCAAAACTCAACTAAAGACTTTTTCTCCTCCTAATGGTGTTTTTTTGTGTATACACTTTGACAAAGTTTTACAGCACACATACCTCTTGATGAAGACAATTAAATGTCTTCATTTTAACTAACTGAACACCCTAAAACATGCAGACATGGGAAGGACATGCAGACTTAAATGCATTCTCTCCTCAGGTAAATTGAATCTACTAACCCCTTTTCCAACCTTTAAAAAGACAAAGTCAACCTAAAGTTATGTCACTGTATCTTTGATCACTTATTTATCAGGGTAAGATTATTTCCATTTTTAACTAATTTCCATTCCTAAGGTCAATTAATAGTAAATTTCCACAGTAAAAGCCTGCATGTCTGCAGAGAGGCATCTTCTACAGTCCTGCTCTGACAGTTCAAAGTGTATAATCTAATACACATTCAAGATTTTAGAAATCTTATGTTCTTGAGTGAAAAATAAAAAGGTTTACTAAATGTATTAACAGCAACATCAAGTTTAAAACAGCAACAAAATTCAAACTTTGACACTTCCTAGATTGATGCTGTCTAAGATCATTGCTGATGGCTTTCCTTATTGGCTTTGTCTTAACACACACTTGAATCTTTCAAACTAACAATGTGCCTCCACTGCTGCTTTTATAAAGGTGATCACTCTTGCATCACAAGGCATATGATTAGCAGTATCTGGCTGTTACTTACCCTTTTATCCTATCTCCCACTGCTTTTGCATTTTGGCTTTATTTTTTTTAATAAAGTCTTTTCAGTGGAAGACTTATCTTTGGGTGGGCAGCACTCAGCAAACCCATAGATGAACTCCAGCTTTGTAAACCAGTTCTCTTTATTTAAATCAGGTACACTCCCTTTTGGGCACAGTTGTATTCCCATGGATGTGTGCTTGGGTTTCCAAATGTGTAGCTGGACCAGGCTGATAACATGTTCTCATTCATAATGGTAAACTCAGCAATAATTTAATGGATGAAACCTAGCATTATATTGAAATGGTGCTACATTTTCAATGAACTCAAGCTTTTTAAATAGGCAAAAAAATGTGCATAAGACAGATAATTTAAGGGGTGCCTCTTTTTTTAGGCGACAATTTTTTAAATCATCTTGGATTATTTTTTAAAGATAAAACAGAAGCTTTAATTATTTTCTTGATGAATGTAAATAAAACACATTTAATTATTGATAAGGTTTCGATTGTAGCAAGTATCATATTAACTGTTAATTGTTAAATGAGTGTGACATTCTTTTTTTCCCTTTTCTTAAATGTTTAGCATCCAATGGGCAGTGTTGAATTAGAGGATGTCTAACACACTGTTTAAAAGCAATAAGCTCCTGTCTAATTTTACATGTACAATATGGAGCAGTAAAGTAGATTTATTATCTAATTTCTTATAAATCTAATTATATAATATTTTCCCCAGAACATTGTAAGTACAACATAGGTCAAAGTATTTCGCGAAACAAATGGACTTCAGTCTGTGAATAGAAAACTCCAAAGTGCATCTAAATATAGTAAGTGGACTTCATAATATAGCTGCGAAGGTGTGTGTGTGTGTGTGTAATATATATATATATATATATATATATATATATATATATATATATATATTACACACAGTATATACTCCGTGGCTTAGTGGTTAGCAAGTTCGCCTCTCAGCATTAAGGATTCCTGGTTCGAATCCCAATTTGTGTGGAGTTTCCATGTCCCCGTGTGCGTTTCCCCCGGGTTCTCCGGTTTCCTCCCACAATCAAAAAACATGAATTAAGGTCAATTGAATTCTCCAAATTGCCCCATATAGAGTGTGTTTGTGTGCATGTCTGTGTGAGTGAATGTGTACCCAGCGAGATGGCACCCTGTCCTGGGAGTATCTGCCCAGCGCCCGAGACGTTCTCCCCTGGATGGGCATGGGGAAACCCCCCGTGACCCTCATAGAGGATAAAGCGGAAGATAATGGATGAATGGATATATATATATACATACATACACAGTGCAAAGTATTCACAGCGCTTCACTTTTTCCACATCTTGTTACGTTACAGCCTTATTTTAAATTGTATTACATTAATCTCTTTCCTCAAAATTCTACACAAAATACCCCATTATGACCATGTGAAAAAAGTTTTCTTGAGAGTTTTGAAAATTTATTAAAATTATAAAACAAAGAAATCATATTTACATAAGTATTCAGAGCCTTTGCTTAATACTTTGTAGAACCACCTTTGGCAGCAACTACAGCCTCAAGTCTTTTTGAATATGATGCCACAAGCTTAGCACACCTATCTTTAGGCAGTTTTGCCCATTCTTCTTTGCAGTACCTTTGAAGCTCCATCAGGTTGAATGGGCGATGTCTGTGCACAGCCATTTTCAGATCTCTCCAGAGATGTTCAATCGGATTCAAGTCTGGGCTCTGGCTGGGCCACTCCAGAACATTCACAGAGTGGTCCTGAAGCCACTGCTTTGAGATCTTGGCTGTGTACTTCGGGTCGTTGTCCTGCTGAAAAATGAACCGTCGCCTGAGGTCAAGAGCGCTCTGGAGCAAGTTTTCATCCAGAATGTCTCTGTACATTGCTGCATTCATCCTTCTCTCTATCCTGACTAGTCTGCCAGTTCCTGCTGCTGAAAAACATCCCCATAGCATGATGCTGCCACAACCATGCTTGACTATAGGGATTGTATTGGCCTCGTGATGAGCAGTGCCTGGTTTTCTCCAAAAATGACGCCTGGCATTCACACCAAATAGTTCTTCTATTTTCTATCTTTGTCTCATCAGACCAGAGAATTTTGTTTCTCATGGTCTGAGAGTCCTTCAGGTGCCTTTTGGCAAATTCCAAACGGGCTGCCTTGTGCCGTTTACTAAGCAGTGGCTTTTGCCTGGCCACTCTGCCATACAGGCCTGATTGGTGGATTGCTGCAGAGATGGTTGTCCTTCTGCAAGGTTCTCCTCTCTCCACGGAGGAACGCTGGAGCTCTGACAGAGTAATCATCAGGTTCTTGGTCACCTCCCTGACCAAGGCCCTTCTCCCCCGATTGCTGAATTTAGATGGCCGGCCAGCTCTAGGAAGAGTCCTAGTGGTTCCAAACTTCTTCCATTTACGAATGATGGAGGCCACTGTGCTCATTGGGATCTTCAAAGCAGCAGAAATTTTTCTGTATCCTTCCCCAGATTTGTGCCTCGAGACAATTTTGTCTCGAAGGTCTACAGACAACTCCTTTGACTTCATGCTTCGTGTTTGCCCTCTGACATGCAGTCAACTGTGGGACCTTATGTAGACAGGTGTGTGCCTTTCCAAATCATGTCCAATCAACTGGATTTACCACAGATGGACTCCATTTAAGCTGTAGAAACATCTCAAGGATGATCAGTGTAAACAGGATGCACCTGAGCTTAATTTTGAGCTTCATGGCGAAGGCTGTGAATACTTATGTAAATGTGATTTCTTAGTTTTTTATTTTTAATAAATTTTCAAAACTCTCAAGAAAACTTTTTTCACATGGTCATAATGGGGTATTTTGTGTAGAATTTTGAGGAAAGAGATTAATGTAATACAATTTGGAATAAGGCTGTAACGTGTATATATATATATATATATATATATATATATATATATATATATATATATATATATATATATATATATATAGGCTTAGGATGATACTACAGGTAAATGGATAACTTGGTTTGAGGAAGAAACGTCCTAGTGATCTCATATTTCATATTTACATATGGCATATAAATGACATATTAAGGCATTGAACCCAGAGTTTCCAGAATAAGCTCCAGACCCAGAAAACACTAAAGACTTTTTAGAGAAGACTAAAGCAACAATTAAAGTATAAAAGAAAACAACATTTGAAAATAAAAGTCACAATACAATACAAAATTAGGGTTGTTGTTATAATAAGAACAAAAAATACATAACCATCTGCAGTAAAATGCAAGAGGAACTAATTAAAACACAATACCAAAAGTTCTACCCTGCAGCTTTGTTTTGGCACTGTGCCAGCTCACCAATGCTATTCTCTTTACGCTCACATACCAACGTGTAATGATGCAAGATTTAACATTGCTTTTGTAACATATATTTGCAGTTACCACATTCTGACTGAGGTCATTCTTACTTTTTGTGCATTTTTAGATTAATACAGGTCATCCCACATCAAAGTAGCTATATCGATTACATTATATTTTCTCATTTATTCACCTATTTTTCACAAAAGTTTTTAGACCAACTGATAAAATATACATTTATAGTAAAGTAAAATTTACATTTATGTATACATTGTAAATAAGGGAAATAATATTATAAAACCAATCAGAGGAATAATCCTAATTTACTTCTCTTCATTTCTGTTTCAAAAGCAGATCATAATAGGCACAATGTAAAAGTAGGTGACTGTACTCAAATCATGTTTAAAAAATAGTACTGGCTACAATGTAACACCACAGAAAACAATAATGAACAGATTTAAATAGGGAAACAAAAGACTTGAATACAAAATGAATTAAAAATAAAATCAGGAACTGTTTAGGACAATGAACTACTGAACCAATGAGTTGTAGGAGATTATGGTAAATAATAAACAGAACTATGAAAACAAAACATAAAGACGTAAACTGCCAACACAGCCATTATCGTGACATAGCCATCTTCCTAATGCATGGATTTTGGAGCACAAAATGAATAAAAGTTGTTTTGAACCTGAGGGCAAGACATTCGGTCCCCAAATAGCAAAGAACCCAAGAGCAAAAAAGGTGCTTAACACTGATCGCTGTCAGCTTATGAGGCATGGTTGAAAAAAATGATGGACCAATCTACATGATATAGACATAACAACTGGCACAAGTATAAAACAAAGATTTAAGGTTAACCTTAAAAAATACATGAAAGTATCGCATATAACGAACATTGCTAAACTCTGAGGTGTATCTCAGGATGGATATATTCCCACAGAAATTGAGCAGAAAAAATGAAAAAAAGCAAAAGAAAGACGCATTAACTAATGCTTTCTCTAGCCTGGCCCATGCATCATGAAGCTCCAGGGGCAAATTTTCATCCCAAGCTAACCAGATTAATGAAATTAATACTTGTTATATAGATATAAAATGGAAATGTGTCTGAAACCCAGACAGAGATGGAACAGCCATCTGAATTTCTTGAACAGATCCCAACTGAACAAAATTGGGCTATTTGTACTACAGAATTGCTTGTTTCCTTATCGTGAAAATTTAGGTTGTTGTGGTTTACACACACACACACACACACACACACACACACACACACACACACACACACACACACACACACATATATATATATATATATATATATATATTCTTTATAATAATTTTAGCAATAGTAATAGTACTAGTACTAATAACAACAATAATAAAAATAATACTAATATATCACGAGTTAATATAAGCAAAGCAGCATTTGCTTACCATTTAAACACTATGTTCACTATGTTTGTATTACAGCTATAGAACTGTGAATATGTCAACCATTGCCTTGGTGTGATGTTTTAACCACTGCACCTGAATTGGACTACTTTGTTCTGAATCAACCAAAGGTTAGAGTATTATTAACCCTGTGTTTACACCTTAAAACTCTGATGGCTAATTTCTTAAATCATCCTGGTAAAATTAATTACATGGTCTGCCAGAGGGTGATTGAGTAAATGGAAGCAGGAATCAGTTTGTTTATAAAACAGATTATCTATCTACTTTCCTTTAAACCAATTTAATCTTTTCCTTTGGTATAGTACAGGGTAATATGTGGGTTTTACATAAGTTTAAAATATTTTGATGTTCATTGCTATTTATTTTTAATTACAACTTTTGCAATTTTAGTGCAGGTTTATAGTAACATTAAACTTTTTTAAACGTTTACTGTGTTCTAATAAAATGTGTAAAGCATTAGACTGTCACCATTTTTCTAAATCTAATTTTAGAAAACTTATTGTGCTTTTTTTATCAACTCAAAAGGCTGTAGTCATGAAGTAATGGTAAAGATGGAAAGAGAGTGATGGCATATGAGGTGAAGATGAAGTAAACTCATGCTATGAGTCTTCGCCCATTGTGTCTGGTGTGTCAATTTAATAGAATATTTGAATGGAGGGCAAGGGTGGAATCTGAGTAGCTTTTAATTTTTAGCCAGACTGCTAATGCATTTTAGTCTGGCTGCCAAATCCATGCCAAACGGGCCAGGCTCTTTTTACTACAGTTTCATCTCTAATACCTCTTCGGATAGTCTGTGTCTGGTCCTCGCTTATGCTAATTTCCCCAGTGTACCCTTTCTCTACTGTTTTGCTTCTACGTAACACATCTAATCCCTGATGGGTTCCATATATTTGCAGACGATATCTATGAGGTATATTCGAAACTGCTCTCTACATCTCTGCTATATGTGCAACAGACATGAAAATATGTGTAAGGTCAATAAATTCATTCATTCATTATCTCCCGCTTTATCCTGGGGTTCCCCATGCCCATCCAGGGGAGAACGTCTCGGGCGCTGGGCAGATAGACCCAGGACAGGGCGCCAATCCATCGCTGGGCACACACTCACTCACACACACACACTCTATATGAGGCAATTTGGAGAATTCAATTGACTTGATCCATGTTTTTGGACTGTGGGAGGAAACCGGAGAACCCGGAGTAAACCTACGCGGACACGGGGAGAACATGGAAACTCCACCCAGATGGAGATTCGAACTGGGAATCCCTAGTGCTGAGGGGCGAAGGTGCTAACCACTAAGCCACCGTGCCGCCCATCAATAAATTACTTTTCTTTAAAAATAATTTACATTTTTTATTTTTAACACCACATAACCCTATGATACATTTAGAAAAATATGTAATTTTGGTAGTTTTACTGGTATCTTAAAACAATAATAGATCAAGAAATAAAAATAAATGATCTAGCTGGGTTAATAAGCATTCCTTCATGTGGAAAACACTTGCATCTCTTTTTATTATCTTCTTCTAGGGTCGTTGGGGGGGTTCCCATTCTCATTCAGGGGAAAAAATTTTGGGCACTGGGCAAATACACTCACTCATATACACACACACACACACACACACACACACTATATTGACTTCATGTTTTTATACTGGGTAAAAACTGGAAAAGCCACGGCGACCCACAATTTATTTGATTGATAGTTTTTATTGCATTATATTTGGCTTAATACTTTAAATGCATACAAATGAATACCGATTTGGATGTTTACTTCTTAAGTCCCTTAACATTTTTTTTTTTGCTACAGGAGGGACACAGTGTGGATATGCATAATGATAATGATGGCATCTGCTAGATTCTAAATGGAGTTAAACTCTATTTACACCTGACACTAAATGTATTATCATCAGTAAAACATCTGGAATATGTTCCTTTAGATTTTTTTTGTTATCTTGAAAACACATTGCTATCAGGTTATATAATTGGGTTTTTTTTGTGTAAATGTTTGGTCCAAGAGTGTAATTTTTACAGTCTTCCAACAGTAAACACCTGCACTAGCAGTGTTGCACCTGTTGTCATGGATACGGACATGCCAGTGGGAGAGAGGAGTGCCTGGCTGTTCTTGTTATCTGAATTGCACTAAAACCACAGGCTTGCTTAAACGCAACTTTTATTTTAGAAACAATAAGACTTATATTTTAGCTTTAAGAGCATAAAAATCTTCAATATATCAGCACTACCTATTTGCCATTTCATTCATTTCATTCCAGTCTTCCCAGCAAATAAAGTAAACTGCACTGGGTATTATTCCTTTACTTCATATCCCCAACTATTCAATGCAAGAAAAAGTTAACTATTAAGTTTCTATATTAAGTATTCTTAGCTTTCTGCATTAACATTTTGTATTGTATTTGGAGAACAGTGTGTACTAGCATTTCATACTGAACTAAAAGTACCAGAGTTTAAAAGTGCTTTGTTCTGCTCTGTTTCCTTATAGGAACACGGTGAAACTTCTGCTAATCAAGGGCACAGGCTACAGTCCTGTCAGAGAGACAGCTTTTCTGCTTAAAAAAGTGTTTAAGGTAACTACCATAATTCCCCCATAAAATGCTATTAAATACAATATTTTATCAGCCTCACATGCATACACACTGCATATTATAAAGATGGTTGATATGAACCTAGCATCATTGCATCTTTTAAATTCAGTGCATGTCATAAGTCATTAAACTCCCTGCAGTAATTCTCACTAGAACAGTATGTACTGGAACTTTTTTTCAAACATTTGAAATGATTAAAGGTGTTAGTATGCTTTAACAGCTCATAGAGCGTATTTAGCAAGAGACATCATGTTCCCTCAACTAGCACACCAAGACCACCTGAGGCATAAATTAACAGAAATTGCTAACTCATCATCTCAAATGAAAGAACAGTAATTTAAGTGTCCTCATTTGGGCTGTATCTTAAAACTTTTTTTGAGTTTGCTTTTGCTATTTTTTTTTTAGCATATTTCTGGCCACATGAAAATAAAGTTAGCCTCTGTTGCATCAATTTGAAATAATTTTGTGTTTTGCTGCCTCCTCTATAATGCTTGGACAAAGAACATATGGAAAGACACAATCTGGCTGTACTAAACTTTTTCACATCCTTTAAATTTCACCACTTATCCTATTAAGGTCATCTTCAGGGTTCAGGTCAGGAGAGTTGAATGCTTATTCAAAATTAAACATGCTAAGTGTCAGATCCTTCATTAATCTGTGCAAGATGAAGTTAACACATCAACTCGACCAGATAGCAACATAATTGTGGTCTAGATCTGGCTAACATCCCAAATTTTAATCTGGCCCTTGATGGTACTTGGGCGAGCTTCTCTCAGTTGTTACATGTGGCCCATACAACAGCCAAAGTGGCCCACATTCAGGTAGCACTGCCAAATCATTCCCAGATAAGAACTAGATGTATTTTGGGACATGTGGGTCAAGATAATATTTGCATATGAAGGCCACCTTTGGCTTAGTGCAATGTGCCAGCGTTGGCAATGAGCCAGAAGTACCGTATCTTAGCCCACATCCATATGTTATTTGGGAATAAATATTAATAAATTAAAAATAATTAGCAAATGTTCATATTTAAATGTACAAATATGGGCAGTGGGGTGGTCCTTATGTCACTGAGGATATCAGACCTTGTCAATGAGGCCAATTGCATCAGTTGGATGATACATGTCTAATTATAGCTTCTAGCAGAGGCTATTAAGTTTGAAATTTTCTATCTACTGGTTTTTCCCACATATTTGAAACTGAAACTTAATCGTTCTTAGTTAAGCTTTTTTTATTAGAAAGAGAACAGTATTTATTGGAATAAGCATTTTTAATATAAATTTTAATTAAATTCATTATCTTCATCTTTACATTGCATTTACATGTAAACCTTAAAAAAAAAGAAAAAAATTATACATGTTGCCTGAAAACACATCTTCCAAAGACCTATGAAGTCATTACACATGCAATTATTTGCATATATTGCACTATATTTTACACAATTCTGAGCTTAAATAAAGAAATTGCCTACAAGAAAAGACATTACGACCAAGAACATCTAACATTTTGCCCCCCCATACTACTGTTGAATAACGCAATTTTTTCAAGACAGCTTAGGATAGCTCAAATAATTACTTCCCTGTGTGATCTATAACACACTGGGCACACCAATAGAGTACTCATCACTCATCACAAAAGTGCAGTAGCTGATTTATTGCATACTGTGCAGGAGGTACTTTTTCTATACTACAAAGGCTGACTTATGTCAGCTGTGATTTATCAAATTTCTTTAAGCTATAGAAGTGAGGTAAACTTAAATGTTCTAAATTTTGGAACACACACATACATACATTACTTTATTATGGTTAATGAGTGAGAGGGAAACAGAGAGTGAGGAAAAGAGAGAGAAAAAAGATCTTGAAATGCTTTATCACTGTATTTACATGTACTAGAATTACATTTCAAAAGTGACTTAATTTGATTAGGAATACAATTCTATTTTGAGTTCAACTCAAAAATGCTGTGTTCAGAATTAATATACACAACTGAAAATGTTTAGGAAAGTCTACACTGGTGTGGCCCCATTGTTGCACCATGTAAGTATTAAGCCAGTTCTATTTTGTGGCTTATAAATGAACAGTAATGAATATAGTAATCCCATAGACCAATTGTTTATCATAAATTAAAACTTTTATCTCAAAACATTTTAAAGGATTAATTCTTAAAACAATTACTTAATCTGTGTGTATATACATCTGTTTCTTTTTTGTAAATCATGGGCTGACTAAACAACTAAATAGTAACATAACCTGTATTGTTGTTGTTGTTACTTTAATTTTTGTTACTATTAATAACAACAAAAATGATGATATTGGCAAAAAGTATGTTAGGAACTTGTGTTAGTTTGAGTTATTTTTCATATCATCTCATTTTATCTCATTATCTTCCACTTAATTTTTAATACTAGGTTCCTCATGCCCATCCAGTAGGGTATATGGGGCATTTCAGACGTTGGGCAGATAAACCCAGAACAAGACGCTAATCCATCACACACACACACACACACACACACACACACACACACACACACACACACACACAGGGAGAACATGGAATCTCCATCCCAAACCTGAATCCTCAGCACTGAAAGGTGGATAAGCTAACAACTACACCGCCTGAGTTATATGTCAAACATAGGAAAAACATGCTCGACAAAAAGGACCTAGGCCACTCTGCCTAGAAAGTGAACTAAGTACATTTTTGCTATGAGGTGACCAGTGCAACCCACTGACACATTCCATGATATAGCACAACAGCTGCAAAGACATTATATATCTCTTAATCATTTAACTTCTAAACCGTATGGCTGATGTAATTAGAGGTTAAAAATATTTCTGACAAATGGGATTGTGTGTGTGCCAACTGTGATACTTCCACCCCATATTAGCTTCATTTCCTGAACATTCTTTTTCTCACATGAATCAATGTTACATTACAGAAATGGGTATAGCATTATGAAAAATATTGTTATTCCACATCACTTCACAAATTCACCAACTACTTTAGTATGCACAGCCCCCACAGTGCTGCGTGCAGCTATATTCTATATCAACATTTGACATGATATAACCAACAATAAATATCTGTCGTCTGCTGACGGTCTATAGTAATTTTGTCTGTCAAATACTTTAGTATACAAGAAATTGCAAGCAGGTCCTTTATTTCTTTCCACCACCAATTCAATAATGCCATTGTGAGCTGTTAAAGCATTCATAAAAGGTATATTCAATATATTTTAAAAGCACTTAATTTGCAGGCAATTTCAGATATCTGTCAACTTTGTAAATGCCTTAAGGACTGCATTCATCTTATAGACATTTACATTTTTGTTCAAATGGCAATCACCTGTCACACTGGATTTTCAGAACTATTTGTTACCAGCTTGTCAGTGGAAAGTAGCTCCTCGTTTCCACTTAATTTGCCTTTTCCGATTAAACAAATTATATCAGTTATCTGTTAACCAAAACCCATTGGTTTTCTGTGGGCAAGATATGTTTTTTTAAGCAGCTTGTTTAATTTGGAACACACTATTGAAATGTTCTAGCTTACTGATTATTCTTTAGTGATTTTGATTCCATGACTTTTAAAGGCTTCTAATTACGTATTTAATCCAGAAAAATATTAAGTCTGTATGCTTATTTATTCAGGAGTTATAACATCTGGACAACTTCAATGGCCATTTTATGACAAATAGTTACAAGCAATACAGCGATAAGTGGTCAAGACAATTTAATATGTACAGAGTACCGAAAAGCATATCTTAGGATCTTAGGATTTTGCCTTAAAGCATATGAGTCCTCACAGAACAACAATGTTTAACACCCTTGAACCTGAACCATTTTTTTTAAGGCAGAGATGCTTATGCTACACCAGTCTCTATTTTTAATAGGTTTATTCTGGCAGATTTTAAGTCTAGTATGTTAAATGGCATACACAAAGTCTTTATAAGTTGCACACTAAGATTACATTCTTTATTGTTATCAGAACAATGGTACTTAAAGCACTCTCAGAACACAAAGAAGCATGGAATATTGAAAGGTTCTTAAAATGTAGAATTCCAAGAATGGAAACAAAAAATGTTTTGCTTACAGTTTGTGCTCACTTTCCAAAATGAGTCCTGATTCCTGGAGGCATTTACCTGTTTCACTGTAACTCTGTAATACTTAAAAATGAGAGGAAACATTGTATGTTGTGAATAGTGTCTGAAAATGACTGAACTGTCATAAACCAAGATAAAAAAACCCACCTTTAATAAAATATTATTCATTCATTCATTATCTTCCGCGTATCCTCTATTAGGGTCGCGGTGAGGTTCCCCATGCCCATCCAGGGGAGAACATCTCGGGCGCTGGGCAGATAGACCCAGGACAGGGCGCCAATCCATCGCTGGGCACACACTCACTCACACAGACACACTCTAAATGGGGCAATTTGGAGAATTCAATTAACTTGATCCATGTTTTTGGACTGTGGGAGGAAACCAGAGAACCCGGAGGAAACCCACGCAGACACGGGGAGAACATGGAAACTCCACCCAGATAAAATATTATTTAGAAATTTTATTTAATCATAAAATAGCAATGTAATATTTTATGTTGTTTATAATTTTACAATTACTCTTAATGTATTTTAACACAGAAAGACTGACCACAATACCAGCATATACACACATTATGTTCCAACTATGTCTGCTATTTGGCCATCAACTGCTCTAGGTCTGGTACTATGAACTCAGAGTTCATCTTGATATGTTTGGAGTAAATATTGGCACATGTATACATCCAACTTATCCACATCAAGACACAAAAAAGAGTGAAGGAGAGTCCAAGAATTGTCAACAAGGGCTTGTGGAGTCAGAGATCAGTCTGGGAAAGGTTATTCTATTGATAAGTTGGCAATGACAAAGCAAAATTGTATACTTACCTAGTTCCTTCAAATTTAAAGAGACACTGTTAGCTTTAAAAAGGGCTATTGCTTTTTAACTAATTTAGAAAGATTTAGGACCTCTTTGTCTTCAATTTCTCCCCAGCCTAGCTTTTCAACAGGCAATAAACATAAATGACTCAAGCACTTGGATGTCATCACACAGACACAGTAGCAGCACAATGTGAGTTTGTAACAGTAGGTCAATGTGGTGGTACATAAGGTGCCTGCTGCATACTAATAAATGTACTGTATTGCAAGTGTGTTTACTTGTGGGTGAGTAAGAATGAGGTGATTGTGGTAAGATCAGAGAGCACTACAACATTTGTTTGCAAGTAACCATGTCTGAAAGAATGGTAATTTCCCAGACAGTAGGCAGTGGGAGGATAAGAGAGGGAGGAAAGGGAGGCGGAGAGTAGGATGCTCATTAACAACTAATGCTTGTTTTTAAAATGCATTCATTCCACCAATCAATCCTCAGAATTGAATACTTTACATACATTTTCTTTCACCTTCTCCAGGGCTATTTAATCTTGTCAAAAACTCAAATTTTGTGAGCTGACCTTTTCTGCAATTTACAAATGATCAAATTATTGTTAACCAATTTAGTAAATACTGGAACGATGTCAATGTATTGAGCGAAATGCATGTCTGCTGACAAAAGAGTGATCATTTAGAGATGATAGGCAATTACAGTCAGTTCTCAGGGGGATTTTTTAATTAACGGACACTGATGGATCATCTGTTTTTCTTATGCACCATTACAATGTCATTAAAGCAAGAGAATGATTTCCTATATGGCTGCCTATGATAGACAAGCTGATAGTAGTCTTTGGGATGGTACATAGAAATGGTGAACTGGTGGAACTAAGGAATATCTGATTCCATGGTAAGAAAGATTATCTTTACCTATACAGGATTAACTTGAGGAACAACTGGATTAGTCAAGGACGTGCATTGGTGGGTTCATTTAAAGGATAAGTGTAATGCTGGAGCAAACCCCCCCCAACACATACACACACACATACACTCACACTAAACCAATCATCATTATATATATAATGATGATTGGTTTAGTGTGAGTGTACATAAGGTTGCAATTTATAAATTTCTTTATAATAGACTCCTTATTATATATTTAAGTTCTTCCTTAAATATTTTTGGGTGGTGATTGTTGCAATAATCGAAGGTGGATAAAATAATTGTGTTAATTGTTAATGGTCAGGCTAATTTTAAAACATATCTGGCGTTAAAAAGGCAGTTGGTGTTGACCAGAAGGAAGTTAAAGGAAGAACAGTGGTTAGGTGATTATCCAGCCAGTTGTTGCATTTCCTTGTAATTCTAGCCCCAGGATAGTTGTAATATTTCCTCTTTAATACATTGAGTTTAAAGCATGGTGATAATGTAGTCAGTGTAGTTAATCTGTTGTTTCTCCTAAACATGTTTATTTAACAGCAACAATATTTATTCAGAACGATTTTGCCAAGTCATATATTAAAGTGTTGAATTATATTATAAAAAACTACTGACTTGTGTTGTTCTCTCATTTGTAAGTCGATTTGGATAAAAGCATTTGCTAATTGTAAATGTAATGTAAAAATATAATGTAGTATAATAAAATACAGATTTTCAAAATAATCATTGTAGTTATTAATACTATGTAGAATGTATAAATACATGCTTATGTTTGTTAAAAATCTTCACCAGTAATGGATATGATAACAATAACATTACAACAATAAATAAACAAAATTGTTATCCAATACTTCAGTATTTAGTGTCAAGAAAACAAAAACAAATGAGGGTCCCACATCTGCAGTGGTGAGAGACTACACCAGGGGTGCTCACACTTTTCTGGCCCGAGATCTACTTTTCCATTGGACAGGTCATCGAGATCTACCAGTGCTAATAATTTTTTTAGGCTTTTATATTGAAACCTGTTTACACACATCATGTTAGTATTGGGGGGGGGGGGGCACGTTGGCTTAGTGGTTAACACGTTCAGCTGTAAGTGGGTTTCCTCCTGGTTCTCCGGTTCTCTCCCACAGTCCAAAAACATGGATCAAGGTCAATTGAATTCTCCAAATTGCCCCATATAGTGTGAGTGTGTGCACAATGATAGATTGCCCCCCTGTCCTGGGTGTATCTGCCCAGCGCCTGGGACGATCTCTCCTGGATGGGCATAGGGGAACCCCCTGAATGGGCATGGGGAAACCCCCCCCCCCCCAGAGAGGATAAAGCGGAAGATAATGGATGGATAGATGGATGTTAGTATTGTCGAATCAGCATAGAAAAGACGGCTTCAGATTGCCATTTTCACAGAAATTGCAGCAAATAGAATGGCGAAAACTTGGTTTTAGTACACCCCAACGACTAAACACAATGGAAGTGCAATGGCTACTTGGCAAATCAAGCAAAGGCATTTTGAGTTTGACATTGCAAAAAAATATTCATCCTCCCACTCTGAATGAAAGTGGTAGTTCAGTTATTTTGGAGCGAAGTCCTTCACTCGTCTTGTCAGTCGAAATAAAGAGCAAAAACTAAATCTAATGTAAAAAGAAACTATCTAATGTACATGATTCGTGATCCAGTGCTTCGGATTTAAGCACAGAGGTGTGGCCACGGGCCGGTTTTTGGGACAGCGAGAGAGATGGGGGGGGGGGAGCAGACTGCTCGCTTGCAGAGATTGCGATTCAGAATGAATCACATTGTGTGTTAAAATGCATGCGCGCGTGTGTAAGAGTGCTTACGATACTGTGCTGTAAAAAAAGTGCTGATACGTGTTTTTTTTTTCAAACCTCCATCGCGATTGACCTGACACCCCTTCGACGTATTGAGCACCCAATACTGTCTACAGTATAAACTGGACTACACTATAAACGTTTACCTATATGGCATATGGACAGGGGACAAAGAAAAGGTTAAATAAAGCAAATGGTCATTCAAACAAACTGAAAGTGAACTTTTTTTTCATAGGATTGCTCTTATCAGTAGTTCACATGACATGACGGGTTATGTTTAACACTCAAATTGAATAAACATACTAACACATACAAAACTTGCTTTCATAGACCATATGCTATTACTGGGTCGGTTATGCAGGGAACATTGTATAAACATCACCAGATCGAACTTATAGCTTCTGTTTTCCCTCTTTGGAAATCCCCTTTTATCACCTGCCCGAGGTGTTACTATTAACTGCTGTTGTAGTCGAGCAGGTTTGAACGTTCTTTCCAACATTCCTCCTCTTTTCAGCTACTTTGTGTGGATGAGAAATGTTTTTAGTGTTAAAATACATACAAATACAATATCATTATTTATTTATTTATTTAAATAAGCATAATAAAGCAATACAAAAGACCTTAGGGTAGGTGAAAATCTACACACCATTATTGATTTGAGTAATACCTCAGATGCATACATGATCCTTACAACCAAACCATATCTCATGTGCCATGCGACTCTTGCCACTGTGCGAGTGCAATAGCGTTAACCTCAAAGAATGTGCGCACTCTACAAAACAAATAAAATAATCAAAACTATACAGAAGTGCATGTAGATTCGGCCCTGAGATCATTGTACCGACCATTTTAATATGCTGAGCAAAGCCCTTGTCCATCCCATACTCAAAAAGAACACTGTACACTGTGAAAATGTACCAGCCCAATTCTTATTCCAGCCAATGCTTATTTCCCTTATGAAACTAGTGGTAAATTAAAATAAGCTTTATCTGGTCAACTGAACAATGCATCAATGCCAGGCAACATCAAGGCTTCACCATGTACCTGTCTCATTTTATTTGCACCTTGAGTGACACATCGTTGCCTTGAAACTTGCTTTTGTGTTTGGTGGTGACAGGCCCGAGTAAATACCAGTGCCTGTCACCATTAAAAATATATACTGTATTTCACCCCCCTTTTATTTCTCTCACCCTGGTGTCTGTCCAAAATTAGGCATTAATGTACCAGTTTCTACTGACACCAGGTTAACCAAAACCCAAAGTAAACCTTCTCTTTGGCATTTACCTCTGCTGGGCACATTACAGCTCCTTTTGAGGAAGTTGCTTATAGTATATCTTGAACAAACACTCTGATATCCAATACAGAGAGCTGGTTCTGAAAGTAGCCAGTCACATACTATGTGCTATACTATTTATTAAATTATATATATATATATATATATATATATATATATATATATATATATATATATATATATA
>JAFMOD010000701.1:315308-329529 GCA_019802435.1 Corydoras maculifer | reverse complement strand
ATATATATATATATATATATATATATATATATATATATATATATATATATGTTGATAAATATTTTACAATTTGGTAGAAAGTACAATTAAATATTTTACAATTTGTAAAATATTTACCTTGCCTTGCCATAACATGCACAGGGTGCTGGATTTTAAATGAAGAGAACAAAACTTTAAATATTTTAACAATGTTTTTTCTACAATTACCTGTATCTAGACATGCTTGTATATATAAACACACACACACACACACACACACACACACACACACACACACACACACACACACACACACAGATAGAGAGACAGACAATACAACATAATGCTGCTCATCAGTCTAAAGGCCGGGAGCACAAACAAGTTACTGGTGTGGTCCCTAGAGGTCTTGTGCATTGGGTGTGGTAGCTCAGTGTTTACGGTTTGGCCTTTTTAGCTGAATATCCAATCCCAGGTCTACTGAAGCTACCAGTGTGGCTCCTTGAGCAAGACCCTTAATATTATACCACACTGGCATGCTTCACAGGCGGTGTAGCAAGCTGCTTCGGCAACATGGTATGAAGAGTTCTTTGTCGGTGTGGCTGCTGACAGACTTGAGGATGAACTAGCCAGTGCTGGGAATGCAGGTCTAGGTTTCCCACTTGGCCTTGAGTGGTTATGATCCATCAAGTGTAAGGCCAAAAAGTAGGATTGAGTGGTCACCAATCCGCTGACTGCAGTCATTAAAGTACTAAATTTAAACCAGTTGACTTGGCCATGATAGTAGAGCTCTGCTCTGTTACCTCGGCTTGATACACTTATTTACTTTTGGCTATTTAGCAGACACTTTTATCCAAAGTGACTTACCCCCCCACATTGGTAATGTCAATGGCCCTGGAGATTTGAACCCATAGCCTTCAGATTGATTGCACAAGACCCTAACCACTGCGCTATATTCATTTATTTACAGATATATGTAATATAGCATCACCTTTTTACCTGAATTTTTTTTTGGGCTAAACGCTTTGGACAGTTAAGTAACAAGGCAGAAAAACACAGTCAACATTTGTTTACACAAAGAGGCAATGTTATGCCCTTTATCTACCCAGCATGCCTTTGGACTGTGTAAATAGCTAAGAGCTCCTTTAGTAAATACATATTGTGACAGACATAACAAGATTGTGCAAACCATCCTTGTACTCACCACCTTAAAATCAAAACCATCACATTTCTAATATAAGGTGAGAGCACTAACCAGTTTATCTGGGCATTTTCCAGGTGTAAATCTCTTAAATTTCCTATATTCTCTTTAGAGCATATTAAATTAATTAGAAAGTTTAATTATGTGACAAGGCCTAATTATAATTATGCCAGTAATTTTTAACATATCTGGTAGCAAAAGATGGGGTTGGGTGGGAGTTTACCTATTATCAACCATACAGTTTAATATTGCACAACACCATGAGTTAAAGTCATTCATTCATTCATTATCTCCCGCTTATCCTCTATTAGGGTCGCGGTGGGGTTCCCCATGCCCATCCAGGGGAGAACGTCTCGGGCGCCGGGCAGATAGACCCAGAACAGGGCGCCAATCCACAAAAACACACTCTATAGGGGGCAATTTTCTTTTTTGAGAATTCAATTAACTTGATCCATGTTTTTGGACTGTGGAAGGAAACCGGAGAACCCGGAGGAAACTCACGCAGACACAGGGAGAACATGGAAACTCCACCCAGATGGGGATTCGAACCGGGAATCCCTAGAGCTGAGAGGCGAACGTGCTAACCACTAAGCCACTGTGCCGCCGAGTTAAAGTCATGTTCCACATTTAAACAATAACTCTTCTATATATTATTTAAAAATTATAAGCCTTTGTTTTCATCTTGGTAAAATGATAAATTCTCAAATCGTACCTTCACATTATACATGCCACATTTTGCAGAGTTCTTTTTAATCACTAAAGCACAATTCTCGCTCCCATTTTTGGAGCTTTTTACAGCCCAGAAATACATACTTGAACCCAGCCAATGCACCAATCAATAATTTAATTTCTGTACTGTCTCAATTTTAAACTACAGATGAGCACATTTTTTGAGTACCACTCCAGATAACCTTCAGTCAAACAGTGCTGCTAGCCTCCTTTATGGAAGAAATGTGCCTTATTGTATTTCACATTTTCTCTAAGAAAAAAAAATCAATAAAATAGTAAATGCATTTTTTCATTATCTTTGGTCTCATACAGTTTGCAAATTAAATAAGTCAAATTAAATTTTAGTTGATTAAAAATATGGATTATGGCAAATCCCATATATGACTACACCCTGTTTAAGCCAGGCAAACAGAACCCACCTTGTCCTGAGAACTCATATTAAACTATTTAATATGAGTGCATTGTCTATGCATTATCTATACAAAAATAATAATGGCTGATAATAAGTGTACAGATCATGTATAAAGGGTGAAAAAAATAAGTAAGTTGTGTATGGTTTTTATATGTCATGTTAAACAAAAAGGCAAAATAGAACAGGCACAAACAGGCACATGCATGGCAAAAAGTTATGTTTATCAGTAAGCTTTTAGTAGTAATTATTTGTTTATGTAACTCCAACTTAACAAGATAACTGTACGACAGCGCATTCATTCACTCTCCCTTTTTGAGAATGTTGTAAATCGTCAGCATCTTTGGTAATGTCCTGCTGATGACACCAATAATCAAACTAATTACCACAATGACTACAGTGATTGGATGGTTCTGAGGATGCTCAGCCAGTGGAACTGATGGTAAAGTCTTGATCTTTTTTGGCTGCTCATTTCAGAGCTCAGAAGGGAGAGCAGTATAATGAGGCTTAATAAGCATGTCCTAGTGTTACCAGTCCAATAAACACAAACAATGTAAAAATGATTTCAGATGCTGAGAGACTTTCTGGCGTCTTTAAAAATTGTGCTTTCTTATAGTCACAAGTTGCTTTGATTTTTATTTAAACAATTATATAACCGGTCTGATGTCAGCGCAAATTCAAAGTGTCTGAAAAGAAAAAGAAAATGTGTTAAAAGTCAAACTCTGGGCCATACATACTCACAGTAAATAACATTTGTATTGTTTCCAGGGAAACTGAATCTATGACACTCAACTATGTGTCTAAGCTTCTACAAAGCCTGTCAGCCCACTGAGACCTTTTATAAAGCATTTCCGTTTTAAAGAGGTCTCATAAAATGGACGAAAAACTTTATCCTGGCATATGTTCTCTCCTTTGTAATAACTGGTATATATTATATACCATAGCAAATGAAGCCTAGACCATAAGGAATGTACGTAAATGTACATTTGATTATTGTTCAAATAACCAAACAAACAAAAAAATTAAATTTGGAGCAACATCGCATGCAACTTTAACATTTTTCCATAGTTGTCACCAGCATGTTTTGTGTTGTTTAGTTCATCATATACTATTGTCGCCATGCCTTAATGTTTTGGAAACATTTCTATTTTTATGTTTCATTTAGTGTGTGAAGTGTGGGAATAAAATGAAAACTGTGACCAAATGTACATTTTCCAAGTTATAATGCAGGGACCATTATAACCATTGCCTTCTCACATAATCTCAGTAAATTAATTTGTTTACAATTAGTTCACAGTTTAATCAGAACTGCAATGTACACTATATTGCCAAAAGTATTTGCTCACCTGCCTTGACTCACATATGAGCTTAAGTGACATCCCATTCCTAATCCATAGAGTTCAGTGTGCAGTCAGTCCAGCCTTTGCAGCTAGAACAGCTTTAGCTCTTCTGGGAAGGCTGTCCGTAAAATTTAGAATTGTGTTTATGGGAATATTTAACCATTCTTCCAGAAGCACATTTGTGAGGTTACACACTGATGTTGGATGTGAAGGCCTGGCTCTCAGTCTCCTCTCTCATTCATCAAAAGATGTTCTATCAGGTTAAGGTCAGGATTCTGTGCAGGCCAGTCAAGTTCATCCATACCAGACTCTGTCCTCTATGTCTTTATGGACCTTGCTTTGTGCACTAGTGCACTGTCATGTTGGAAGAGGAAGGGGCCAGTCTCCACAATGTTGGGAGCATGGAATTCAATGGAACTAAGGGGCCAAGCCCAGATCCTGAAAAACAACCCCACACCATAACCCCCCTTCACCAAACTTTACACTTTGCTCAAGTCAGACAAGTACCATTCACCTGGCAGCCACCATACCCAGACTTGTCCATTAGATTGCCAGATGGAGAAGCGCGATTTGTCACTTCAGAGAACGCGTCTTACTGTTCTAGTTCTAGAGTCCAGTGGCAGCATGCTTTACACCACTGCATCCGATGCTTTGCATTCATGTAAAGATTTGATTTTTTAAATTTTGATTAACCAGTGGCGGCACGGTGGCTTATTGGTTAGCCCGTTCGCCTCTCAGCACTAGAGATTCCTGGTTCGAATCCCCATCTGGGTGGAGTTTCCATGTTCTCCCCGTGTCCAAGTGGGTTTCCTGCGGGTTCTCCAGTTTCCTCCCACAGTCCAAAAACATGGATCAAGTCAATTGAGTTCTCCAAATTGCCCCCTATAGAGTGTGTTTGTGTGAGTGAGTGTGTGCCCAGCGATAGATTGGCACCCTGTCCTGGGTGTATCTGCCCAGCGCCCGAGACGTTCTCCCCTGGATGGGCATGGGGAACTCCACCGCGACCCTAATAGAGGATAAAGCAGAAGATAATGAATGAATGAATGATTAACCAGTACCAGGAGAAATTGTGGTAAGCCATACGATTAGCAGATTGCATCTAACTTAAATTAGAAGAATATTATACTCTTTATTTTTAAATTACTTTTTAAAAGTCACAATCAAATCTATGTTTGAAATTAAATAAAACCCTAGAATAACAAAAACTGGGCAGCAGGGTGGCTTAGTGGTTCGCACGTTCACCTTTCAGCACTGGGGATTCAGGTTCGAATCCCAATCTGGGTGGAGCTTCCATGTTCTCCCTATATCTGCATAGGTTTCCTCTGGGTTCTCCCACAGTCCAAAAACAATTCTCTAAATTGCCCCATATAGAGTGTCTGTCTGTGTGAATGTTTGGGTCATCCCAGCGTCTGAGCGTTCTCCCATTGATGGGCATGATTCTAGCCTGATAAAAACCATTAACAGGTCAATCAGAGGTAGGCAGACACATTGTGGGATGAACAGATTTAGGCACACATTTACACCTTATTTTACCTACTAGCATGTTTTTGGACTGGGGCTCCTGAAGAAAGCCCACTGATACACAGGGAGAACATACAAAATCCACACAGAATAGACATTGTCCACATTGCCTCACATTTGAGTTTTGTGCACCTTTTTGCTTATCGGTGCATAATTTGTATTGTAGTTAAATGATGTGCAATGGTACTTTAAACATTCTGTCTTGTGCATTATGTATAGTGCAATACTGCACCACAGAGATTTGTAGCTCTGGCTAGAATTGACCAGGGCTGATATTTCAGCACTGACATTTACAGGTGATCTAACATATTCACGTAATCACCACTAAACACAATCGCTGGTAATAGTCCCCCAGGGAGTGATTATTATACCAGTTGGGAGAGCGAACCTGATGGAACACACCAAGAGGGGAAAGGCAAATTTAGAGCAAAGGTGACCTAGAGGAGAAGCTTCATTCTAGGGATAGAGGCGAGAAAATGGCCAGAGGTGGCCTGAGCCATTATTACTCTAGCATCAAGGGGTGGTTTGAGAGCAATTACATGGCAAACACATAACTCTCTCCCTCATGTCCCCAAACAGCTGTAATAGGAGACCTTTCAACCTACACAAAATGGCCTTCTAGTCATTGCCGTAAAAACAGATATTAGTCATATGAAAAAATGCCAAGCTCACACAGATGTGGTGTACTTATAGTTAAGTGTGCTTGTTTACAAATGGTAAATATTAAATACACTATGATAGGCAAATTTGATTCATTATAGTTAAAGGAAGGCAGCACGGTGGCTTAGTGGTTAGCACGTTCGCCTCTCAGCGCTAGGGATTCCCGGTTCGAATCACCATCTGGGTGGAGTTTCCATGTTCTCCCCGTGTCTGCGTGGGTTTCCTCCGGGTTCTCCGGTTTCTTCCCACAGTCCAAAAACATGGATCAAGTTAATTGAATTCTCAAAAATTGCCCCATTTAGAGTGTGTATGTGTGAGTGAGTGTGTGCCCAGCGATGGATTGGCGCCCTGTCCTGGGTGTATCTGCCCAGCGCCCGAGACGTTCTCCCCTGGATGGGCATGGGGAACCCCACCGCGACCCTAATAGAGGATAAGCGGGAGATAATGAATAAAGAATGAATGAATATAGTTAAAGGATACTGTGTCATGAAGAGCTTGCTTATTGTAAATGTTCATAATGTGAACTAACTTCATCATTTGGAAGAGATAAGAAGCAATCTGGAAATGCATTTAATTGTTACATACACTTTTTTGCAATAGTCAAAAAAAAAGTGCTATCTTAACAGGTTTTGCTCAAAATTTTGTTTAAATGTTTGTTTAAATACCTTAACACTCTATCAGGAACATATGACTATGACATTTAATGCTAATTATTTAAACTATTTTTTGCTAAACTATTTTGCTAAATTCACTGGAAACAACATGGCATAATATATTGAATGCAACATGATGTTTATACAGAACACATTTCATTTAGAATTTTTCCTTAGTATAACATATTCACTAAATAAAAGGTAACTATGCATTGAAATATGCAAATGTTTATGCCATTTAGAAACTCATTAATATGTGAAAGTTGAACAGGGGTGCCCAAATTTTGCCATATGACTATATTAATTTAATCCTATGGCCTCTTTACAAGTCTTTGTTATAATGATAATTGCTTTACTATTATATATAAATGAATAGAGAACAAGGAAAATGTCCCAACAACAGCTTTTAAATGAATATCTTGATAGCAAATCCCACTGCAATGAATTACCTTTGACATATAGATAAATAATCCTTGAAGAACATGGAGTAAAAAGCCATGTAGACTTCGAGTGCCTTTTGAGCTTAATGTGTGGACCTATAAGCTAAGTGCAGCTGTTCTGCTTGCTGGTTTAACCTCTCACCCACCAAGCTGCTTATTCTCTAAACTCATTATCCAACAGTGCAGAGGAAGCTGCCAGTTGAGCCAATGCAGTAGTAAGAGATGTACAGGTCAGAGGCATAGAAAAGGGGAAATTCAGGTCAGATTGATATTAGTTAGGTTCAATATAGCTTTTCTTTCTCAACCCATGTAGACTCAAGCTGCATAGTTTTTATCATGGAATTTAATAATAATTGTATTTAGAGGTATTATTGATTTTCTTGATGTTTGATATCCTGCCCTCATCCCATTTACATTGTTAGTCTCTCTGTACATACTTATATCAGTATAAACTCATCATTATTATTGTTCTTTTTTTTAAAAAATATCTGTACTTCCTACTCCTTCATACACTGAGCAGACAGTGTAATCACTGTAAGATTAACATCTTCATCTTCAGAAAGCACTTTTGTAGTTAAGGATTCATGGTCTGGAACTTATGTTGTAAATAAGGTTACAAGGTGAGGACACATCACAGACAGGATGTCCGTTCATCACAGGGTTTGTAATAATGCAGAGAAGAAGAAACAAAAAAGTACAATTCCACCTTGATACAATTACAACACTAATATATGAAACACGCAGCAAAATATTCACAAAACAATGTATTTTAAAACACATTTTTTAAACACATTAATTAAGATGAAACAGTTTTATTTGTTAAATGTATCCTACTTAGAGTTACAGGGTTACTGAGCCCAATTTATTTGCAAAAACAGACAATGTCCAAAACATGTCAGCATTCCTTTGCAGAGATTAAGAAATTATAAACATTATTTGTTGAATATTAAAGATGTGGCATCCTCGGGTAATAGAATCATGGTATTTATGTTCTTGGGAACAGGTTTTGTAACATCTCTGCCCCAGGCACATTACCTACAGCCCTCTAAGTGGTAGTGTACCACATTAAAGTGTATTCATCATCCAAACAGCCAGTAAATGTGTTTGTGTTACTATGGGTGTGCTCACTTTGCTGTCCATTTCCTCCCAAAGCCCCCCTTAGATGGTGTAAAAGTGCTTGTAAAGAGATGAGGCATCAGAGTATCAAGGGAAATCTAACTGATGAGAATATTCAGGAGACTTCCTGTGTCCTGTGAGGAGGATTTTTGATAACCAAGAGCATGATTAAAATAGGCTATTAGAGGACAGACCAGGGCTTCCTTATCCCCCCACTGCACAGCCAAAGCTTCATACATACAAGTGCCTATATCTTTTTCATGATCTATGTGCTGTGAATTATCCTGTCTTAATATACTCTATAATACTCTTTTATATACATGATATACTTAATTCGGCAATAATTGTTTAATAAATGCACACAGACACAACGCATTTAAAGATTTGTTTACTAGTATATTTAATTGTAACTGTAAATACATGTGTAGCCTTTGTACATATTCGGGGGGGGGGGGGGGGGGGGGGGGGGGGGGGGGGGGGGGGGGGGGGGGGGGGGGGGGGGGGGGGGGGGGGGGGGGGGGGGGGGGGGGGGGGGGGGGGGGGATATATATATATATATATATATATATATATATATATATATATATATATATATATATATATATATATATATATATTTATATGTAATCATACAGTGTAATCATAAATCAATACAGTGTGTATATTTTGAGAGTAGCTTGTGATGCAGCATATTGCTAGTCACACTCTTACCCTTAAGTAAACAATAATGTTCCTTAGGGAAAAACAGTAAAAACTAAATCACTAAAGCTGACATCTGTTGTTCGGGAACAATGTGATGTCACATGCAGTCACTGAAAACAAACAAGCATGGATCTGCTGTAGCCAGCATTACCCATCCCGCCCATAACAGTCAGTTCATGCGGTCATGCATGACTGATCTTGCTTCGAGTTTTTTTTTTTTTTTGACTAAGGTGAAGCTAAACTTCGCGATGACTTTATGATCTGAGCAATGACTCATCTATAAATAATGTTTTTTTTTTTTTATTAAAACCTGTTTGTTGTAATGATGTTCTCACGTGTTGTTCTACAACAACAATAAATAGTACATTTTAATTTTGTCGAGAACTCTTTAGTGTAGTTGCTGCCAATGGTTTGTGGACATGCAAACAATCAGCTACCAGAATGTAAAGTTTGTCTTCCTGGTACAACACCATACACTAATGACTTGTATGGATTATTTATGTCAGTTAATTTGCCATTTTGGTGTGAAAATCAAATCAAGTTAATTCAATTGTAAAGCACTTTTAATAATACTACACTGTCTCAAAGAGGCATTACAGGTTATAAGCCTGAACCCACAAAGAGAAGCAGAGGTGACAGTGGCAAGGAAAAAATTCCTGGTGGTGTTGGGTTTTAAGGAAGTAATTTGATGAGGGCCAGGGCCCAGTTGTGGACTTATAAAGTGCAGCATAAACTCCACAACTAAAAGGGTTAGAATACTGCTGATCGCCAAGTAAAGAGAGAAAAATTGTAAAAGCGCTATTGTTCAGCGCTGTAATCTTTATAAAAGTGAGATGAAATGTCAGCACTGACTATACCAACTCAACACAGTTGAATCTGAGCTGCACATCTTTATCCAGCCATCCATCCATCCATTATCTTCCGTTTTATCCTCTACTAGGCTCACGGTGTGGTTCCTCATGTCCATCCAAGGGAGAACGTTTCAGGTGCTGGGCAGATGCACCCAGGACAGGGGGCCAATCTATCGCTGCTTTTTTGCCACACAAACACATGGGGCAAATTTGGTGAATTCAATTGACCTTGATCCATGTTTTTTGACTGTGGGAGGAAATCGGAGAACCCAGAGGAAACCCACGCGGACACAGGGATGAACATGGAAACTCCACCCCCAGATTGGAATCCCTACTGCTGAGAGGCGAACGTGCTGACCACTAAGTCACCGTGCCGCCCACTACAGAGATTAATCAAAAAAAAAATAATTATGTTTTTATTTTTAAAGACAATAATGATACAGAATTACAAACAGTAACTGGTAATTTATTCCACAGTTCATCAAGCGCAGAGCTTACATGCTGGCTTATGCAACTGAATGGATTTCCTTAGATATTGTGAAGCCTGATGTAGTATTCTATGTGTTATTAATAAAATTTCGTACTCCAAGCGAAACTTACTGGGTGCCAGTGCCAGTTTGATAACACAGTATTAATATGATAGACTTTCTGGGTTTAGCTTCAACATTTCAAAACCATGTATTGATGTATTAAAACATTTGGTCAGATGTAAATTAGAATAATTTAACCTTGAAGTTATTAAAGCAAGAAATCTTCTTTTCTGCATCTTGGAAGAAGAGTATATTTAACTTTTTTTATATAAAAGTGTATGAATCTATACAAACCTCTGGTCATTTACCCCCCTTTCTTTCTCTTTTTTCTCATTCACACACACTGTATCAAAGATCACTCCAATGAGACACAGCACTGTATGTACAGTCAAATGTTTTTCATGCAAATATGTACAGACGGAAGTCATCTAAATTTCTGTTTGTATGAAAGACAAGAAATTTCAATACTAGTGAAGTCATTAACATTCTGCCTACTTTTCATGAATTTAACTACTCAAAGGTCAAAGAGCATACACAGCACACATAACTTGTTTTATAAGGAAAATGGCCATTCATCACAGATGGTTTAACAGATTATAGTGCTTGAGTTTTATCCGACAGGCTGCAAACCTTACAGTGGTTGACATTTGAATTTCTATAAATATGACATGTACAGATTAAAGATGCGTCAGAAGACTTTTTTTAATTAAACTACAACCAAAATGCTAACTATGCATTTAGAATTGAATGAAATGCTTTGCTGGGTCCTGCATCACCCTGGTAGGATATATTTTTTAGTAATGACCAGCTCTTTGAGTATTATCGCTCACTAAATGGAAGCTGTCAGTTTAAGTGTAGAATTTAGAATTTTCAAAAAATAAGAAGTATTAAATCCAGCCTGTAGAAAATCTTAAAGCAGACACGAGTCATCATTTTGCCTAAAGTTGGAGGTTTTACAATGAATATGTTTGAAATGTGCATTCTGTGTACTGTATACTGTCGCAGCCTGAACCCTATAAAAGCAATCTGTAGCAACAAAGGTATAAAATACTTCCTGTTATTTGTTTGTTTTTTTTTAAAGGAAAATCCTTTTTTTATTTAAGGACCAAGGGACTCATCCTTCTTGAGGGGCCTGGAAGTGTTAAGAGGTACAAATCAATAATAATATACAGATTATGTACAATATGTGAATAAGTGCTATAAGTGTTTTTTCTTCTGTGTGTCTTCCATGTGATGGAGTTGCAACCTGTCAGTATATTTGCTAAACACACTGGAAAATACCTGATACAAAGCTATGCAACCAGTTACACAAAGTGGCTTGTTAAAACATTGTAGTTTGATATTTTCTTACATGTTTAGTTAATAGTTATTGGGCATTTCATCAGGTTCATTTTCCAAGTCAAGTCTACTCTGTACATTGATGGACTTGTGCCATCAACCTATTGTGATTGTAAAGAACTACTATAAAGAACAGCACTGATCTAAAATTGGGTTTTTAGACCCAAGTTCAAGCACAACTGACAGTGACATATTTATATTTTGTATAGCAGTTTTAACTGGTGCATTTTTAAATGCATTTATTTAACATATTATTAGCAATACCTGCTTTGTTTATAGAGTTTAGGGATGTGCAGTTAGAATGTGAAATGGTTTACCTGAAGAAAATCTCAAATAAGAGTAATATAATAATAATAATAATAATAATAATAATAATAATAATAATAATCATTATCATAAAAATATGTATAACTTATAGACCTATAACTTTAGCTCTTGTAGCAGGAATCATTTTTGAAAGTTAAAGTCTGATCAGATAAAATATGTTGGACATTTAATGAATGAATTCCATTACACATGTGCAAACGAGTGCAAACTACATAAAAATACCTTCTTTTGCATATTTCAGCTGATTATTGTTAGGGTTGGAAACATGTAATTGTTTTCATCTCAAACTGACATGGATGTGAAATAAACTAAGAAAACAGACATAAAACTCACCATAAACCAAAATGTTTCTAAATAGTGATGTGTTAAAATATGAAACATGTTTTGGGATCTATATAATATCCAGATCCATACTGTTGCAATTATTGTTGTTCTAATAGTAGTATATACATTTATTGATTTTGTCACTTAGAAAATCTAAATAAAATAAAGTTGGAAAAGTTTTCAGATATTTATTTTAGTCTGTTATAGAGCTGTATATACATATATAAAGAACATCAACATCTTCAGTTGCTGACCTGATAGAAATGGACTTGGCAACCATAGTATAAACCAGCGTATGTTTAACCAATCTTTAGAATGACCATTTTAAATTTTCCAACGCCTACACAAACACACAAACAAAGGACATTTCTTCCGCTTCAAACCCACAACTGCACAATATTTAAAGGGAAAAAAAAAGAACCTCAAGGGCATGCTGTTTTAAATTTGGCATTCGGCACATGTCTACAGTATGTGTGCTTTGAACACCACATGCGGTCAAAACAAACTACTGTCCACATGGGCTAAGTAGGACACTCATCTGAGGATACTGTTTGTGAAAGGATGCGTTTCTCAGACTAATAAAGCAGAATCATTGTAGCACTACTAGAAATTTTCTATTTACTATCACACATCTGTACTGCACACATGTTTAGATTGCTAACTTATGCCTATATTTAAACTATTAACTATATATTATTACATTGATTATTAGAGGAACCATCAGCTACTTAACCAGCTTAACTAAAGGAATGATCCAATTTTTAATGTATAATTTTTTATTATAAATGTATTTTTACAATTCAGTAAAGATACACAGTATTTAAATGGTGTGTATGTTACTAACAATACAAGCAATTTATATATAGATATTGAGTTTTTTCATTTACATTTTCTGTGGAAAAATTTTAGATTTTTAGTAACATTTTCAAGTCCAAATAAAGTTACATGATTATATCAATATGCATACAAATGTGAGATATTGCAACCAAAAATCACTTTACGCATAGTTACAACATTGCACTATAATCCATTTTTATTTTATCAACCCCCCCCTCCCAAAAAAACAACAACAAAAAAAAAAACAGTGAATCCCACTCATCCCAGATTGTAACAATATTTATATTTTAAATGTATAAAAGATTCTCATGAGATTTATACTAATAATAAAAATTACTGGAATAGCTAAGCCATGCACTCATATTACTTTCAAGGTAAAATGCACATCATTTACCTTAAATAAGTTAATCATCAAATGTAAAATGTATGCAAAACGAAATTACTTTTTGCTCCAAATTTAATCAAACATTCCACTTGTTAATTAATATTCTCCACACAGACTGAAATCCACATGACTGCCACTATTTTAGCATTCTAATTCTAGTGAATTACATTATTGCATCCAAACCCTTGAAGCATTATGTCCCAGAAGATTCCAGGTGAGAACAGCCCTTTCACTGGAGTCCTATGTGTTTCAGTTTCAGTGGTTATTCCTTAGAGTATGGAAATACAGCAGTTAGGCAAGTGAGCTCATAATGTCTTGCATCAGCAACTCTGATAGTCTTCTCATGTGGCCTATACCACTGTTTTGTTGCTTCTTGATAGTCTAGAAGATCAAGGCAATAATTACATCATATTGCAGCAGCAGCAGAAGCAGCTAAATGTTTTATTTATATGTAGGAAACGTAGGGATTTTCCAACTGGCTGCCCCGTTTTTATCATCATCTGATTTATGTCCTTGATCCAACCTGTGCTTTAATTATAGCCAGCTGTCTATTTGGATTCATCTCTTCAAGCATTGTGCAGCTAGATAGTGGAATATTCAATGTGTGTGTGTGTGTGTGTGCACATACGTGAAATTTACTCAAAATTTATAGTGAATCATTATTTATATATATATATATATATATATATACAGTGGGTTGCAAAAGTATTCATACCCCTTGAACTTTGCCATATTTTGTCACATTACAACCACAAACATAAATATATTTCACTGGAATTTAATGTGAAAGACCAACACAAAGTGGTATACAATTGTGAAGTGGAATGAAAGTTATACATGAATCAACAATTTTTTTACAAATAAAAAACTGAAAAGTGCGAT
>JAFMOD010000701.1:256322-312678 GCA_019802435.1 Corydoras maculifer | reverse complement strand
GGATAAACCCCCCCCCCCCCCCATTTTGTGGAAGGTTAACAACTTTTAGTCAAATTGGAAAACTGCAGGGGACTTAAAAAATAAGATACATATATGCTCAGATTAATTGTAATTTAAATTTATTTATTGCATCATTTTTGGCTTGAAAGATAAGTTTCCAGCACATCTGATAACAACGTTTACTTACTGAGACTACATATTCTACATATGACTTAAGTTTAGCTTAATGAGTTTTCTTTGCTGCCACATGATTGCCTTAACAGATTACTACATAATTAAATAGGTGTACAGGTCTTCCTAAAGAAGTACTAAGCAAGTAATCTCTAAAAGGCATAAAGACATAAAGAAGCTGTGATAGAAAGACAGACAGAACCAATGACACTAGTATGCTTTATTGCTGTACATAAATTTTTATAAAACATAATTAAAACAAAATATGTACCAAGACATACATTATCCCTCTCACAACCACGTGTTTCGGCGCAATAGTTTGATGTATATATTTTCTAATGCACAAGAAATGTAACAAACATAAATAGAGAACAATGACTCATAACCGTAGAAACAGCCAGGATGAAGCAGAAATATACAGGATGAAATCATATTGATTAAGCAAGCACTGGAAATAAAGACTGTCCCTACCCAACTCTAAAACTGTGAGGTGAAGAAGACTATTCTAGTTTTCCCATCAGCAGTGTCTTTTTTTTATTTCTTTTGCACCAATGAGGTGATCACTCAGCCTGGTATTGTTGTTGCGTACAACAGGGTTTGTTTCACAACACATGAATATAACACAATGTCCACAATAGAGTCAGAAAGGGTTTACAGCACCAGATGAGATGACAAATTTCAGGTCCATATGAATACAATGCAGCACACTTAACATGAACTAAAGCTCAGTGTGCAGATCATGCTTTAAACTCTCTTTTTAAGCTGTAAAAAATGGATTCCTGCTGTACAATAATTGTTATTCTTGTTTTATATAATAGAGTACAAGTCATTACTTGGCATATAATGGGGTAAATGTATCTTCTCTATTTACCCTGTTTAATAGCAAAAATAGCAAAAAAACAAGTTGCATGTTGGCGTCCAGTTTCTCAAAAGCACTGCGATATGGATGTTAGCTTTAAAAATGACACATTACAGTCATATTATGCATTTGCTACATTGCATACAGTGCTTTAGGGAATCAGCTCAATTACAACTACCCCAAAATGAATAAAATAAATAAAAAAACAATAAGGAAGTGCTGAAACACCAGACCTGATTCTTTTAGTTCAAAAGTGCAGCCCAGCAAATTAAGTAAAAAAAAAGTATATTATTATTATTGTTGTTTTTACACTTTAAGACAAATTTTGTGTTTTTAGATTTAGCATTTTACAGAAAACATGGTTGTATTTGGAAAGGGCTATCATAACATAAAAATAATGCAACAACTGAATAAGATCAACTTGGTGTCTAAAATGCACTGATCAGCATCTTTTATGAAATCACCATGTGATATAAAGATATAAAGGACAGGAAAGAACTCTGAATAGTATGTTTTTAAAGACAAGCGGACTTTATGAAGACATTTACAATCATTTGGAATCTAATGGCAGAATGACAGATTATATCTGGACTAGGCAGTGAGTGGGTTATGCCCCAAGGGTCATTGAAGTTTAAGAGCTAGATCTGTTCAAAATGTGTTACTTTAAAAAACATTATAAGCATCGTACAGTGTGCTTTTTCCGGCATTTGGAAACATTTAATTTGGCCACATGCTGAATCTAGTGGGGATGCTAGAAGAACAAATTGTAGGTTCAATTCTGTCATCAACTGATGAACTGATCTGAACTCACAGGTGAATTGATGAAGGCCAAAGCTAAAGAAGAGATAAAACTGCATTTGCACATCATAAACGTATTAAACATTAAAAACATTTTTACAGACATATAGTAAATGAATTGTATTCATTCATTTTATAAACCTTGAATGTATGATTGCAAAAATAATAAAGATCAATCAACATAACAGGTTCAACCCTGGCATTTTGAAAACATTTCATTCAATTTCATTTATTTATGGTTAACACTTCATGATGTCCCACAAACAGTAACCATAAAAAGTAATGTCACACAGCATTTGCGAGTTATGCTGAATTTTTTTGAGTGCCTACCCAAAAGTGCTTATAGCAAAATGATGCTTTAATGTTCAAACTACAGATCTAACATTTGAATTTTCATCCTTTCCATCTGTTAGTTACAGCAATTTGAGGCCTGAAATAAGACCACAACATAAACAAAGCCCAAATAATTTTACAGTGACAGGATTTGTTGGTCTTGCAAGGGTGTACAAAAGCTAAGACTCTTATATTTTGTTTGAAAAGATATCTTGCATTTTTTAAATTTTACTTACATCTTAGTGGCACACAAAGCAATGGCAACAAAAAAACATGTCACTGTCCAAGTACCTGCACTGTGATGTGCGCACCAGCCATTAGAGTGGAATCAACCCCAAAGTCGAGGTCTTCTTTCACTCTTTAAAGTGCCGAGTCTGAGGACTGTACAGACCCTGAAAGTTCTTAATGCACATTTGTTATCAGTAAATGAATTACATTTGATTTTATTTTTGAGTCTTTGTCAATACAGTACAGAATTGTTTTCTGCCCTGTGTCTGTTGCAGGTCTTTGTTTGACTGTGTGAGCCTGTGTGCTATCTGTCTACCATTGTGTGAGCATTTTTCACCCAGTGTGCTTTGTGTTTGAAAGCTGGTGGTCTTTGTAGTGTCAGAGAGAAGTGCACCTTGGGCAATCACTGAGACTTTCCCTGAACCCTATACTTCATGAGAGTTCACAGGCTCTAGACAATAGCTGTGATCTCGTGAAGGTGGGTCTCAGGAGCACCTGAAATATCGTGACATAGCTGCATTGCTGAAGAGAAGACACAGCGATATGAGAGCACTGAAGCCAGCACAAGGACAAACACGTCAATCTTCCTGATTGCCATTCTGTACTCACGGTGGACCATCACTAGCTGCAGCAAAGGCAGGACAGGAGGAGTCAGCACCAGTCGGAGTCAAAGTAGCAACACTGACGTATGGTATACAAGCTCAGACAATAGTGCAGAGAGGTCCAGCTATGGGTGTACAGCCCTATGTTTAGACCTGCAGTCTCTGTGGCTCAAACAGCATTGTCCTTTACAGTGCACTTTCCTACAGAGAGCGCTTCAATGAGAAAAGTCAACAGAACAAAAAGAAAAGCGTAAGAGTAATATGAGTCCTACTTTCCTCTCGTTCCACAGGAATGCATGCTATGGTGAAAACCCACCACTTTCAACCCATGGGCGGATTTAAAATTTTTACTATTTACTTATTTTTTAGAATGATTTCTTGCTCATATTAATCTTGTGCTTTAGCTGCCGGCTTGGTGAATCATGTGTGTTGAGCCAGGCATTTTGCCATTCCGTATGTCCGTCACACACACTTCTTCTCCTCCTTAACCGATCCTGAATGGCACCCCTCTGATTTCCACATACACAGAATTGCCGTATCATCTGAAAATGATAAAAACAGAAAGACAAAGATAAGGATAGAAAGATACAATAACTGAGCTCATCATTTATGGTTGGTAATTTATTTTTGTAACTGGCAAGTCAACGTGTTCACTAGTCAAAATGCTGTCAGTATAAAGTTCTGATTCTAATTTGTCATAAGAATACATAAATGATTAGCTCCATTTTAATTAAGCTACATGTCGATTAGGCACTTCATCAACTTTAGGCTAATATTTATTCTTTTTTCTTTAATTATTTTTTGACTGGCCTATGCTGTCAGTTCCAAGCTTAAATAAATCATAGGGAATCAACCAGCGGTTGGCATGATAGCTTAGTGGTTAGCACGTTTGCCTCTCAGCGCTGGGGATTCCAGTTTCGAATCTGGATGGAGTTTTAATGTTCTCCCCGTGTCTGTGAGGGTTCCTCCGAGTCCTCGACCCTAGTAGAGGATTACGCGGAAGATAATATCTGGATGGATGGATGGAATCAACCAGCTGATAAAACAAAATGGACAGGCACAGGCCCCACCAGAAGTCAATACACACATAATGAACAATTTTTTATACCTGCATCAAAAGCTGGTGAGACCATCAGAAACAGTAAATCCATTATCTTCCGCAGGGCGCCAATCTATCGCTGGGCACACAGTCACTCACACAGGCATGCACACATACACACTCTATATGGTGCAATTTGGAGAACTCAATTGATCCATGTTTTTGGACTGTGGGAGGAAACCGGAGAACCCAGAGGTAACCCACGCGGACATGGGGAGAACATTGAAACTCCCACCCAGATGGCGATTCGAACCGGTAATCCCTAGTGCTGAGAGGCGAACGTGCTAACAACTAAGCCACCTGATGAGACCAGTCAATTCCAAATGATTTACATAAACGGTTTTATTAATGAAACAGTAAAACAGCAAAAAAAGGCATTTCATAAAAAACACAATAATATATAAAAACAAACCAACTCGACTATTAGTTTAAATTCATGTTTGCAAAATGTTTCTTCGCCTCTTAGTTAAAACATCTGTATTGTATAAAATGATTTGCTCACTGAAACTGCCTCAGCTGCCAAAGACTAAGGCATATATTACCCAGTAAGGCAGGACCTTGTCCTGACAGCTGTTTGACATAATGCATATGTATGAGAAACATAACAGGCCTCGTTGCACACACATAAGCATGGCTCCGATCCATCGGTTAAAAGCGATCAATAAACAGATAGATCACGTATTAAGCTGGTGGGTCAAGAGGTTTTTTAAACAAGGTGCGATAAACCCTGTCCATTATGTCTCCCTGTTGTCGCACTAAGCTTTGTTTAAGGAGAAGTCTTTCTGGTTTAAAGAGAGCACATGGCCAAATTGAATGCAACGGTTTATTCAACGTAACTCTAAAAGTGGTAAGCATTTATAGTATTTCATCAGGTGGCTGCTGACAATGCTGCTATTAATATGTGACAATATTATTAAATACTGAATGTCTTCAGAATTTAAAACATTTACACAAATAGACATTCCCTAAATATATAAAATGTTCAGCTTAACTAGATGTGAAAAGGATTTATGAATATCATCATATGTGGCTATGCTTCTTCGATGATTTTCTGAGAAAGGGTTCAAAGTCACAGGGTTTAAAGTTCCTCATTGCTCGAAGAAAATTCTATTAATTGGATTTCAGAGAGGTCACATATGAGATCAGATTGAAGCTTAATGAAAAGACATGCTAGCATAGTAAGAGTTGGTAGTACCAGATGATATATACACATTTATTTTTTCCCATGGGTACTCGTTTTATACTTTCAGTTTTAGTCTGGTGTTTCTTTCAAAATAATTATTTAATGTACTTCCCTGGACATGTTAATGATTCGATGAAAATACACAAACCAGTAAAAGCTGGTTCAGCAAAAATGTTCAAATAAGCTAGTTATAAGTTGAGCTCATTAAAGCCAAACTGTGTGTTACTGTAGCCCAAAAATACCAAACAAAGCAGCATCGCAATTTAATGTGTGCATCGTTAATTTTGACCATGCACACCACTTATGTGAAGCCCTGATAAAAGGAAGATTTGTAAATAGATGGATGTCACACAGATTTTAAAAACTGAAACATCAGCTCTACTTAAATAACGGCTAACAAAGCCGCACAGTGCAGGCTCTCAGAGTAGGCTTACCAAACAATCACAAATGAATTGTAAATGTGTCAAAATACCCTCAAATTATGAAAGCCTCAATGCCCAGTAAAGAATTGAAATAGTTTAAATAAGAATAACGATAATCATAGAAATAGCTGCAATTAAAGTTTGAGATGGAAAAAGAACAAACTAGCAAAACAAAGCACATTCACTACTATCATACTAAAGAACAAATTAATCAAGCACAAACATAAACCAAAAATTCATTCATATATTCATTATCTTCCGCTTATCCTCTATTAGGGTTGCGGTGGGGTTCCCATGCCCATCCAGGGGAGAACGTCTCGGGCGCTGGGCAGATAGATCCAGGACAGGGCGCCAATCCATCGCTGGGCACACACTCACTCACACAGACACACTCTACAGGGGGCAATTTTGAGAATTTAATAAACTATGCCATGTTTTTGGACTGTGGGAGGAAACCGGAGAACCCGGAGGAAACCCACGCAGACACGGAGAGAACATGGAAACTCCACCCAGATGGGGATTCGAACCGGGAATCCCTAGCGCTGAGAGGCGAACGTGCTAACCACTAAACCAAATGCCGCTAAACCAACTTCTGAAAGAGCTCATACATATTATTGTCCTTAAATACCATGTATGTCAGAACAAATAGCTAAATATTATGCACATAAATAACTCTTCATTGTCTAATATGGGTGTCATTTTTAATAACTATCTGAAGGGTTTTGCAGGACTTCAGTATGATATATTACAACATTCTTATTGTATTGTTTTTGTATTTAATTCAAAACAAAAATACAGAAACGTATTAAAAAAAACACCTTAACTGTTACTGTTTATTTACCTGCACTTTGGGAGTTATGTCGGCCATAACTGTGGATTAATCCTTACATTAATGTCTGTTCTCATGCCAAGTCTGAGGTCTGTACAGAGTTCTAAATATACATTTGTTGTTAATAAGTGAAGTTGTTTTTTCTCATTCAATACAGTACACTATTGTGCATTTGTTCTGTTTCTGTAATGTTTCACATGTCTTTGTCTAACTGTGGGTGAGTCTGTAATGTCTGTCTAACACCGAGAGTGCAGTACTCATCCGATGTGACCCACATGACCGATATCAGTCTCTAGAAAAGAGTTGCAATTTCAGAGGGTGGGTCCCAGGAGCCCTTGGAATGTTACGTTGTTGCTGCATTACTAAAGAGAAGACACATGATATATATATATATATATATATATATATATATATATATATATATATATATATATATATATATATATATATATATCTTATCATCTTCGAGTTACACCTGCCAACAATAAATTGGAAAAACAAGCTTTTATGTTCATGCCCCAGTTTGGCAGAAGGGCTAAAATCCATAGAAGTGATTACTGCTATCAATGTGACAAAGTCAGAAGTGATATAAAAAAATTAGAATTTTTATATAGCTCAAGCTGAGTATATATATAAATTCAAAACTATTCAAAGTTTTTATAAAATAAATTTGTGTAGAATGTAAAAAATATATGTCAACTTTGTTAAGCATAACTATTCTTCCTGAGTGAGGGAGTGTGTGTGTATCTTCCCAGTGATTGATTGGCCTGCACAGCACCCTCAATGTTCTCCTCTGGCCCCTCTTGTGACCCTAGTTAACATAGCGAAGGTAAATATTCTTAACAAAGTAATTTAGAACTAATCTGGTCTTGTGATCATAATCTAAAGAATTATTTAATATGAATAAAATCTGGTGTATACAGTGTATATGGATAAAAACTCAATATTACTTTGACAAAATGTGATTTGAATAAATATGAAAATTTCAAATAAAAAAGCTAAATTTAGTAAATAAATTATGTAGTGCGTTCGACAAGATTTAGTCCAATGAGTTTTTGTCCATTTAGAGTAGATCCACCTGCCTTAAAAGGCTTTACAGGCTGCGAGGAGACACCATAATCTCTGGCCAATTTTCTGTTTTACATCTAAAGACACATTGGCCTACAGAAAGAACTTATCCATAAGCATTGTTAGGGCAAACAGTCTTTAATTAAAAGCAGTGGGTTATTCATTATTTAGCCTTCCAAATATAAAATAGTATTTTTGCACCATTTATACCTCAGTAGTGCACTAACACTGCACAAGATGCAAATCAATCAAAGCTCAGTCACAGACAATTAAGTATTTAACCACACTGCCACCAAATTTAACCCCGGCTCATGAATAATCGACAAGGGTTGCCAACTTACTGACACCATACTGATAGAATATTCTAATTTCTTGTCAGTTGGATTGTGATCAATGCTCCCTTGTGTGTGAATGTCACTGCAAAGGCATTAGTGTTTTTTTAAAAGACCTTGTCAAGTCATTAATAAAAAATGAAACAAAACATGATAATAATGAAAAATAAAAAAAGTATAGTATTTTTTTCCCTCATGAATCCAAATAACATAAGTACTGTACTATAAACCGGGTGGGTGTGTAGGTAAACAGCACAAGTGGACAAAGATTTTTTTCTAGTGGTATAAATGCAATTTGCCACTATCATTCTTTTCAATTTCTAGTGATATGCAGCAGATACTCAATTCAATTTCATTCCTAACTGTCACTGCTCTGAAAGGTCACCAGGACATGCTGGTCTCATCAGAGCTTTATCAACTGTAGAATGTATGCTGATGCCCTGAATACATTAACCTCAGACTTATTAATCCAAAAACATATGCCAAAGGGCCCTAGAATCAAGAAGCATGATAATTAAATTATCCAGAATAAGCCAGCATTATTTTCATCAAGCAACCCATTAGCTCTTGTACCATATGAATTATGTCAACTATGACCTCTCATCAGTGCTAAAAGCATTCAACCATTATACATTCATGAAAACAAACATATACCAGTTGTGAAAAATTTCTAAACATTTTTGCAGATCTGTGTTTTTGAGTATTTTTTAAATAAGCTTTATTTTGTGGCAAAGAAACAGTAATCCACTGCTTGATGATAAAGGACCACTGATGTGCATAGGGAAAGAAGGCTAGCTGGTCCAATCCTACAAAATGATCAATTAAGCCTGTCAATTGTTTTGACACACTAAGGACTGCATATGCTCATTTTTAACAAGGTCAAAAGATAAAGATCAAATTAGGCCTGGAGCACGTCACCAACTCTAACTATAATTGGATCATTCTGTGTGCCGAAAAGAAGGAAAATCATCTGCTCTTTCTATGTGTATTTTTAAAACCTGAAAGGGAGAGTCATGGAAGAATGGTAAAAAGCCAATTTTACCTGTGACCTTATAACTAAACTGATCTATCAAGTTTGTGTTGCTGCCAGTATCATTGGTACTATTGTGCAGGAAGAAGGTTTTTCACAAAATATCGGCACATTCTGCAAGCAAGTGTCATCTCATCTATCAAAAGAATAAACATAAAAAGACCACAGCTTCCACCACAGACTACTTAAGAGGACACAAACTGCAAATGCACTTATACACAGACACGCACAAAGTGTAACAACTCATTAGATCTACTTTTCGTGTATCAGTAGCTAAAGACAGATTAGCCAGGCCTCTCAGCTTATTTCCTTTTCCTCATGTTCCTGGAAAGGCTTCAGGCCGAAGAGCATTAGAAGTTTACCTGAGAGATCTAGCATATGTATCAGGTCACCGAAACAAAGCATGTACTTTCACAGATCAATCCAGGCAAGCTTTGGTCGACTGAGTTCAACTTAGTCACTTCAGAACATTTTACTTTTGAAGCTGAAAGGGACCTGGGGTAAGAGATCCACTGATATAGACTCAGGTGCAAAAATATGTGATTGTACAAATAATAAGACCTGGGGTTCTTTACTGTAAAATTAACTTTGCAATTGTCCAACAGCATTATTATTAATATTAATATGGAATAGTTAGTTATACAGTATGTCATCATAGTTGAAATGTTGTGGCTATAAAAAAATTAGTAGTAGCACAAATAAAGCACTATTGTGCTGTTGTTTCTGTCTAGCTGTGTATTGCATTCTGGCTCATTAGTGACCTATTTACTAAATGCCCACCTGTTCCCCGTACAGTCTTCATTTGCTTCATATGTTTGCTTCGTTCGTCCATCTCTCTCTCTCTCTCTCTCTATATATATACATACATATATATATATTTTTTTTTTGTGAGTTTGTGACCATTCCTAATTATTAAATGAGTTTAGTCCAGGTTTTTAAATAATTTTAGTCCATATTAACTCCTCCCACAAGTTTACATTTTGTATTGTAAACTTGATTTTGTGTTCAGTTCCCATTTTAAATTCATTTGCACGTTTGGATTAATGTCCTGTAAGAAGATTCAAAAACTTCTTGACTGAAGCAAACCATCCAAATTTAAAATGTATTATTTCATGGCATCTGTTTGTACCCTAATATAGATCCAAGGGCATATAAAGAAAAAACAGCAAACATTTAAAGTCTTAACACTGCACTATATATAACAGTGTACATGGGATTATTCTCAGTGGAGTTGTCCCTTTTTACTTGCCTAACCAAACATGTGTATGTTGCTTCAAAGCTCAATTTTCATTTCATCTGACCATAGAACACGACTGGAATCAAAGTCTCTGTGGTTAAAGGACAGAATTGGCGTTATACTTTGTTAGTACCTCACCAACAGTAATCCTTTGGGTTGGTTTATTTTTCTTGCCACTTTACCACCGTCCTTACTGTTTAATTTTGTATTGCCATGTGAAGTTGCTGAGTCTTAAACTATCCAATTAACACATCAGAACATAACATTCAGTCCAAATGGCTACTTTAGGATACAGTTAAGCAGTCTGTCCACATACATAACATATAATTAATTCTAACTACAAAATAGCAATACCATTTTTATAAACTTCAGTCTAAACAGCGTCCCATGTGTTTGTAACATCAACTTTACTCGTACATTAAATAATGAGCGAAAATACTGTACACGGCTCTTGACAGTAACACCATGAGGCATTTTTCCAGATATTTATTCCTGTTTATTTAAATATTTGAGGCAGAAACTAGTCAGAGCACACATGCAGTTCCTGCCCACATATGGCATGATTCAGCAAGCAACAAAATGCATCTCAGCATGTGCACAAACTCTATAAAGAGCCTCTGTCTAAGGCACAAATAAATAGAAAATCTCAGAAAGTAAATCAAAGAAGCGATTGACTGAATGATGGCTTGAAGAGGTCAGCAATGAAAGAGAAAACAGCAGTGGGAATGGAGGAACTGAAGAAAAGCTGCAGCTCAGATGTTTACAAAGGCAATAAGATTTCACAGACTAGTGACTTCTAACTAGTGTTACTGCAGGCCAACTTATATAAACATAACTGACACTGTTAGTCAGGTATCTTTTACATTCTCAATATTAAGATAAAAGCTACTAAAAGCAAAATGATGGTGTTGGTCAGTTGTCTTTATCTGCAAGGTGCTGCAGTGTATCATGGTTGCCATTGGAACAAAATGTAAGACTGACAGTCATTTACGTATTAAGCTCATTAGTCGAACAAGAGGAATTAGATGCAGCACCTGCTTAAAGCACTTGAAAGCTTGAGGCTACTGTGACAGTGATGTAGAACATGGAACACACTGCTGTATTAAAAACTAATTTAACTTTTTGATTATTCCTGTAAAAATGTGTGGAGCTGCAGTTTTCTCTAAAAAATGACAAATGGGTGAGACCTTGGTTGCATGTGGGTAACGGGGCATCACTAAAGTGCCAACCAACTGAACAGACTCACCCCATCCCTACACAGACACTATGGCCATGCCCGGGCTACAGCGCTGCCCCTGCACCAAAGGGTGAGAAGTTGAGATGCCCCCTCTGAAAGAGAGGAGAAACGAAGAGACAAATACAGAGGAGGAGAAAAACGATGATAGTTTAGAAATACTTAAAGACATTGTAACAGCAAATATAACAAAAAGCATTTAATTAAAATGGTATGAACTATTTGACTGTGGTGGCATTATTGCTGTGTTATTAGGCATAGCCTTCTAAGAGTCTGTTAACATCAAAATGCATAACTGAATCCATAAATTCCAGAGATAGAAATATAAAGTGATGCTGAGGTCTAACTGTATAATTAATGTTTTTTTAAATTTGTCTAACTGATGTTTTTGATTTCTTGTTGTTTAATGTCTTTATTTGTAGAGAAAAATTAAAAGCTGGTAAACTATAACAGATTTTTGTTTAGAAACAAGTGGAATATAGAATCACTCGGCCACCCACTGAGTATTTTCTAAGCAAGTCATCAAGTTCAAGGCTGAACTCTGTCAAGATAGATAGCTCTTCATCTGTGACATGCAGCACAAGAATCCTCCATTAGTGAAAGAGATCAGTGGAAACACTTTGCTCTCCCAACTGTCATCTGTTCTCCCCAAGGGAATACTCTCTTCCTCTCTGATCGGAACTCTGATAAGGACGGCGCGTTCCCCGTACCAAGCACCTCCAGCCAAGACAAACTAATCAAAAATTAACCACCAGGATATTCCGCAGGGCAAAGGTTTTACAATTCAGATCAATGGTGAGTGGAGGGGGGGAGACAAATGGAGACATGTGGTACAGTCTGGCTATTGAAATATGAAGCACACATGCGGCTGGCATACTGGCAGCGAGAGAGAAGACTTGTGTGTTAAAAGGCCATTTCCTGCTTCCGAGTGCCATAAGGACATTATGGGATGGCGTGTCCTTCTGGAGATGACCTCGGTTGAGGTTAAAGTTTAGTAATGGAAAGGGTATATCACTGTAGCCATCTGGCTCCCATCCAACCAGGCCCTTTTAGCGGCGAGACGCCTGGTGTAGGTATAGTGAAGGTAGTACATAAAGCTTTGTGATCATGTAATTTACTTTATAGAGTTAACTAAGATTTCCTATGGGCACAGAATATAGTAACATCATGAAATAGTGTCTAGAACAGATATTGAAGACTACTACTTTGTTCTTTCATGGCTGATTATTTTTAAACCAGATAGAATACATTTTAACAGTGAGAAACTTTCATTCAAACCTTTTTCAATGGACCATAGAAGCTTTGTTTAGGTAAAAATTTTAATCAGAAAAATTGATCCACCTTAAAGTAAACCTTTGGCTGCCCTTGTAAACATAATTTTTAAGAGCTGGCTTCTCATTCACATTTTTAAAGAATTGACCGATTAAGCAACTGTGACTGATTTGTAATGCTGCTTTAAAAATGTCTTTATTGCACATCACTGGGTAAAATTAGAGACATTCCATGTCTTAACACTGAAGCTGAAAGCAAGTTACAGTCACCGGTGTGTCAATTCACTTAAGGTAATATCTTGATCATCATGCTTTAACTGAAACAATACCTGTTGTAGAGAAAAAGAAAAAAAAGGGGGGGGGGGGGCGCAGCATCGAATAACAATCAGGTTTGATGAATTTACAGTATAGTTGGTTTTCTCCATGGCTTCTGACTTGTGGTTTTCTCATTTGTAAGTCGCTTTGGATAAAAGCGTCTGCTAAATGACTAAATATAAATGTAAACAATGTAAGAAATGGAGATACTAGAAATGGGGAAACTTCAATGGGGATTTTCACACAAACCTCATATACACTCATATACACTCTCACTTTATTACGAGGAGCTGCAAACCTGCTTTACCATGCAACTATCTAATCAGCCAGTCATGTATTTACAGGACAATGAAAAATATGATTTTAGTGATTTTGACCATTGCTTGATTGGTGGTGCCAGACAGACTTGGTCGAAATTTTCTTTAACTGCTAAACTGCAAGGTTCTGGGGTTATTTAGACTAGCAAAACAATGAAACATTGCATTGTAAGCAGCAGGTCTGTGACCAGAAAGAGTTTGTTAATAGAAGAGGTCAGCAGCTAACAATGAGATTGATTCAAGCTGACAAGAATTCTACTGTAACTCAGATAACCACTCTGTACAACTGGACTGAGCAGGAATTTATAATAATTGCACAATGAAATATCAGTAAAACTGCATCACTACAGAGTTTTCAATAAAGTGTTCTTTAAATGCATGTTACTAAGAACATCTAGACCAAATGCCTAGTCGCTGGCACATAGTTGTGTCCACAATGTATTGGACATTTGGAGTAAATTAAGGAATGAAATACACACATATAATTTAATACCTACCTTTCAGTATTAGTTTGAAATCGCATACGCTGAGAAAGCAAGTGTACAGTGTGTTTGGGCCTCAGAGTTGTATTTGTGTGTGGACCTGGCACACACAGATGAGCTTTATAAAGTCAGCATAGAGTTACTGGCTCTGAGCATTAGTAGTGAAGGAATATGCTGACAGCTTATGCAGCTTAGTAAAAAGTGGGTTCAATTTCAGGGTGCTAGAATTTACTTCACTTGCATCTACAGCAGGTGGTTCTGTACTTGTGAATATTTCATAGCTGACTTGAATAATTAAAGCTATATTTAAAGAGCTGAAGGTGCATGCATCTGTACAACCTGTTCTTTGTTTATGATGGCTTTGGCTAAGCATCTCCTTCGGTTGACCACTTCCTGGTTTTCAGGCAATCATGTGACCCCTGGTGCTATCATGTGACAGAACAAGGGGATCAGAACTTGAATGGGATCTGGTAACCAGAGAACCTTTGACACTGTGTTCTTTTGAGGTAGGATTGGGTTTAGGTATCACAAGTGAAATGCTTAATACACGTCATCATTAGATTGGGTTGTAACAAAAAACAATTGCATGTAAAGAGGTACAAGTGGAGAGGAATTTTGTGAATTCATACTGAAATTTCAATGTCATATACAATTTAAATAAAGTAAATTTCAAATCTTATACATATATTGCCTTAACTGTACCTGTAGTTTTTCTTTGCAAAGCTTACAATCGTGGTTTGGTGAGTGAAATAATAACAGGCTTCATTTAATCCAGGAATACTAAGACAACCTGAACTGTACTAAATACGCAAAACACTTTGTACCATTTTAGCTACAACAAACAATCTCTCTTTCTCCAATTCCCTCTATTCCCTTTAGCAATTAAACCTAATGATAATGGCTCAGCTTATGTCATACTTCATACTTAATGGCAAAACAGGGTTTACTAGACCAAAGTGACCCATATAGTTTTTATTCTTAAATCTTTCTGATTCTATGCGTGTTGCACAATGTGTGCATGGCAGTGTATATTAAATAGCTTTGGTGCACAGTATAATCTGCTGGAAGTGAACTCCTCTCACAGACAAATGCCCACTCTTGCTGTCACTGTAAACTTACATAGTTGTTATTTTAAGTCCATTTGTTTTGGAGTGGAGACAAAAAAATATCTATGAGCCTCATGCAGATTACCCTGATGTGGGAAAAGGCTGTTGTCAGTTAAACCAGTTATTTCCAAAGCACTCTGTCTGCAATCACAAGGGCTTTTTTTAGTGTCCTTTAACAACTTCCTCCTGTTATTGATTTTAGGTAGAACACTGCCCTGACCATGTTAGACCACAGCAGCTAAAAAAACCACACTCTCTTTTTTGTTAATTAAGTTACCAAAGTTAACAACAAAATAGAACTTCCAATTAAAATATGTTGAAAGGCTACATATATTTATTAATGTTTAGGCAATTTAAATTGTTTCCTTTTAAATCCATATTCTAGCCATGCGCTTATGAACTCTGGCTGCTGCCACCAATTATATAGAAAAACTTATTTCCACCAATTAGCAATACTAATTTCCACTTTATTTAGTACACAACATGAGGTTTGAGTTAATTCAATTTCCCACACACGTGGGAAATCATTTGCCCCACTGACATTTAAACTGATGTGCTGGATGCCTCATTACCTCCATGTTTTTTTTAAATTCAATTTAAAATTTAAGAATTGTACCTTAATTTTTTTGTACTGGTACAATGATAATAAAGGCCATGACAATGTCAAGTATAAAATACTGACTAATATTTTTATACCACCTCTTGGTACTCTGTAAGGCATATTTGTAAACAGTTTTGTAATATGACTGCTTATAAAATCTATTGATTTTCATTGTAACTGTAGCTAGACTCGTGTACTTGTGTCAATGTTTTACATAGTTATTTATATAACACTTCTGAACAAAACCAATACACTTTCATCTTAGCCGGCGTTTTTATCCATTGTCAAAATTAAAAACATATTTGAATCATCAGGTTAAAATAATTAATTGTTACAATTAAAATGTTTTAATACATTACATAATATTACTCCTTTTAAAAAGGACATTATGAAATACTATACACAAAAAATGGTGGTTAGTTAATCTTCTTCATTTGTATAAAGAAGTGATTTTCGGTGTCATGACCTCGATTGTTTTTGTATGCACAAAAATAAAATTAAATGTGATTTCTTCTGAAATACAATGCAAAAAAGTCAAAACAGGATCCTGATAACCATTATTTCATCCCTTGAATTTTAGTTACAATTGTATTTGCTTAAGAAATTAAGAAGAAGGTACTAGTTTGAGATTTCTCCTCATTTCTGCTCAATAGAATATTTCAACTGTCCCTGCTGTCCAATTCTCCTTTTCAAGATGCACTATAAATTTTTAATTAAGAAAACAGTTCTGGTCAGCCAAACACACATGCACACACATGCGTACACATATGTATACATACACACACATATGTTGTATACATACATGTTGTAGCAAATACAAAATAAGAATTAAATAAATTAATTAAAATAAAAAAAATCCCAGACTTCCCAGAAAAAGACATCATATGTCTCTTTAAAATAGTTTAGAATACTTTCTTACAAAGCTTCTTAACAAATTTGGAATGGTCTTCCTGAGACTGTTTGAGATTCCAAAACATTTAATTCAAAAGTAGTTTAAAAACAACTATTTACTTAAGCATGCAGTTTAGGCTGGAGATGACAGGGTTCAAGGTAGCTGTGTTGGTAATTAGAGAGTGTGAGTGCTGCCATTTCATCACTAAAGTTAGGGTTAGATCATTTGACCATTAGCAGGGGGTGTGGCACTGAACATTTCAGAAAGTGTTCTTGATAACAAACTCTGCATGTTTTGTCCCTTTGGTTGTCCTACACAGTGCTACGCTTCACTATACAAAAAACAGAGATTATACTAAATACATTTATTAATTATAATAAAGGCATCAACTGACTATTTTGATACAAAAAATACAATACAGTTATGGGGTAAAAATCATTAAAATACTGCCTTAAAAAAATGTTTTAGACATTTGAACACATTGTAGATTTGTAGTCTTAATTGCTCTTTCTTTTTTTTTGCAAATGTGGTAGCAACAAACATTTGACACTGACAGACAGAAGCAACACAGATGAACCAACATACACTCATGTTTTAATTAAGCTACTGATTTGAAAAAGAGGGAGAAAAAAAAATACCGACATTTTTTCCCAGTGATATTTAGGCATCTTCTATTGACTTAAAATACGTGGTAACACACAGATATATGAAGATGTGCACAAGGTAAGAACCTCACATTAAGCTTTAATCTAATAGAGGTGTAAGCCATCAATGAACACACAGGTTAAGTGAGAAGCAATGTGATGATAGTTTTTTTAGCTTTGGCCTCTGTCGGCCGAGGATTCCCAACACTGGCCCCTTTCCACTGCAGGCAGTGAGTGATATGGCAGTAAACATAATCTCCAGATAAGCTTGCTCTCAACTCATTTAGCTGAGTGCTGGGCTTGACAGGACACTTTCATTACCCATGATAACCTGTGCCGCTGGGAGTCTCTGGACTAAATGATGGAGATTTGTGTGTCGAAACACATGCAGTTTACCTGAGTATGATGGCTGTCCATATGTCTATGTAGTGTGGTAGCATTGGATGCATTTGACTTGTGATGACCCTCATCTTCTAATATACCTGTCAAAACATTTAAGCTGGGATGTTAACATACCACAATGAATGAACAATTATTTCTATACTGTAAATTGTTTTTGTAAATATCTACTACTCATCTAAGGAAAAATGACAAACATATAAGATTGAGAATTGGTTTGACAGAAAACTACAATACTTTGACAGAGCACTACCATAGACAGACTGATGGCCCACTGGAGGAATTCCATATCAAGTCCAGAACTTTTCCCACTAATCATAGACTCTAGATTCATTCATTTTCTCCATCACTGGGGATGCCACACCCTTCCCTACTTGTCATGGTCTTGGAGGGCAAAGTTACTCTACTACATCATGTGACTGGTTACACACTCTTTGGTCCAGGCACAGTAATAAAAAACAGACATGTATGTGTGTGTGTGTGTCTGTACATTGAAAAAAATATGAGCGTTAGAGAGAAATAATATATTAGGAGCATTAAAATTATAATGCTAAAGATTATACAAGTTTAATTCATTACACAAGTTTTAGCTTAAAAAATATGAGACAAAAAAAATCAATCCATGAGTATAAACTTAATCCTTAAGTATATCTTTAAATAAAAATATGTTTAGTTGACTGGTTTCAGACTGAATCTGATGCTTTCATAGATAACCGCTGTACACACCATTGGAGAACTGGTTTCCATTTTCCATGGATATGGGGATAGGGGAGTTGGGGGTTGAGGTGCGGTGATTGGCATTTTTGTCTTGTAGCTGTGGTGATGAGGAGGTGGGGCCTTGTTCTTCTCTTTCAGGTATGTTCATGTTGGTGTTAGAAAAACCTGTTGAAAAAAAAAAAATTGGTACATCTGGATAAATCATCCTTTACTTTTGCATCAAAATTCTTGTTAATCTGTTATATCATCATTTTTATTGCATAAATATCCGGACACTTTTGCTTAAATTACATTTTATTGACTTAAAAATTATCTAATTTTGGTTTGATCAGGGCGGCACGGTGGCTTAGTGGTTAGCACGTTCGCCTCTTAGCGCTAGGGATTCCCGGTTCGAATCCCCATCTGGGTGGAGTTTCCATGTTCTCCCCGTGTCTGCGTGGGTTTCCTCCGGGTTCTCCGGTTTCCTCCCACAGTCCAAAAACATGGAACAAGTTAATTGAATTCTCAAAATTGCCCCCTATAGTGTGTGTCTGCGTGAGTGAGTGTGTGCCTAGCGATGGATTGGCGCCCTGTCCTGGGTCTATCTTCCCAGCGCCCGAGACGTTCTCCCCTGGATGGGCATGGGGAACCTCACTGCGACCCTAAAAGAGGATAAGCGGAAGATAATAAATGAATGAATGAATGGTTTGATCAGTGATCATTCATTCATTATCTCCTGTTTATCCTCTATTAGGGTCGCGGTCTGGCTTACAATATATTACTTATAACTTACTTATAACTATGTATGTTTGAAATGCTTGATGTTTATCTCTCAATATATGTCAACAGGTCAAAACAGAGATCTTTGGCTACCATGTGATGACATGAAGCCTGGAAGGCAAACACCTGCCACTTCAAACCTTATGGGACTCAGCCGTAACAGCTGCTATGCTCAGCTTCAGTGGGAGTGATGGGAGTCCCGTGCTGACGCCAATTCAAAAAGCAGCGGAAGCGGTGAGGGGACGCGTTAATCTTTGCGGCACGTAGGCCTGTTCAGATCGGACCGCCAGTAAGATGGATTTAGAACAGAGGGTCAGCTGCCCCCTCAATGTGCTCCTATCATTTCCATTACAGCATGCTCTCAGACAGCTCTGGTGACTTCTAATTCTGCACAGGCTGGAAATCCAAACATGGTCTGGAGCAGCAATAGTGTTAAGTCAACATCTATGACGCCATACATGCATACAGGGTAATTATAAATACCCAATATCACTCAAAGGGACATCTTAAATAGACTTACATGCCCAAGGAGATATAAAACAATATAAATAAAACAAACACAAATTCGTGTACTGGCATGTATTGTTCTGAGATTACATGCCATTTTACAGTTATATAAAGTAATGTGCAAACACTGGAAGGTAAATGTCATATATGTTAATGACTCGCTTTGTGTATGGTTGTTTGAATGCTGTGTGAGCACTGGGTGAGATCTTCAAACAACCAGAAAATATTAACTCCAGCTCCACTACCAATTTGAAAGGTATGTCACTATTCATCCATTTTTTTTTTTTATCTCTCTTAAATCTCTTAAGGTTTACACACTGTTTGGAAGAAGACACCCGGCATAGCGGCCTTTTCAGTCATGATGATTGACTGGTCATCTCATTAATCAAACAGGAGCTGAAACAGAGACTTGCTGAGTGGACAGACTCCTCCCAGCTCTCAGTACGTCCTCTCCCTATAGATTTCACTGACAGATGTCAGAATGAACATAGCATTGATGTGCACAACCATCAATCATAGATATAGGTCTGTAGGTTGGAGAAACAAATACTGAATGAGGCAATGTGTGGAAGGCTATTCAAACTCCACAGATCAGAACACCTTCTGATGTTTCTTACAAGTGTGAAGCCATGCATTCAGACTTATCATACAACATATGCTTTTAAACAGCTGCAGAATGATGATGCATATGTTGTGATTAACACACAGACACTTATACACACATAGAAACTGTAGTCGTTTTCTCTAGTGTCACCTGCATTTGTCTTAATGACACATACACATGCTCGTCTCTCTTGGGAATGTCGTACACTTGGCTTCGGAATTACACTACCCACACCCATCAGCAGAATAGAGGGAACTGATATTTAATATTTCATGACTATATTATCTTCTGCCCATGTAATATTGATAAGGCTTGGGTTAGTACACCCCTCTATTCCTACTTAGGCCCCTTTTATCGAGGGAGTAGTCTGACTTTGCAACATCATTACTGCTCATGCGATCATGTAAGAATGATAAAGCGAGGAGCTATGCAATGTTTAAGTAAAATTACTAGAATAAACAGCTTCTTATACAATAGACTAACTCAATTCTTTTAAAACATGTTACATAAATTAGGCTGTTGATCTCAAGTGCTGGCAGATACAACCTTTAGGGACTTCCAGCAACATCATCCTATTACAAGTGGTCACAAATCAGCATGAATAGTGTTCCAGAGAATGATTAACACTGGTATGTGGACAAACAAAAATCCACAATTGCTAATTTAAAAAGGTTGTATTGAAAGATTTAGCATGTCTCATAATGTGGCAACTACTTTATACATATTTAAACTACCATATTGCAATTATAACTGCTGTGTTTATACATTGATGCCAGCACACTAATTAAACTGGCACAAATAATGCCACGGGAGTGTTGAAAGTGATCTACCAATTAGACTAAAAAGCTGGTCAGATGTGGCCTTATGGTGAGCCCTTTATATAAGCAGATTGGATGGGGCACTGAGAAGTTTTCTGTAGTAACAGATGGACATAGCTGTACACTACAAAATTGCACTTACATGGTAAGTGAAAACCATAAAACCGACAATAAATGTGACATTAAACCATTAAAAATAGTTTTAGCATCAAATAAGAGACAAAGTGAGGTCGTGATGGATGAGTGTATGTATGTATGTATGTATGTATGTATGTATGTATGTATATATATATATATATATATATATATATATATATATATATATATATATATATATATATATATATATACATACATATACACACTGTATTGTATATGGAATCGAATAGAATGTCAGACAGACTTTTGTACTGAAGCTGTCTAGTATCAAATGTATATGCAGTAAACAGTATATAGTAAGCGCTACCTGAACAGTTTTATTTGCAACTTCCAGTTCTGTACTTTGTGCTGTTAACTGAAAGATTGACCAAAATGCCACCATTAAAACAGGCCCTTAACTCAGTAACATTGTACCGTGGTTGAACTTTGGTCCCAACCTCTTGAGCTGGGAATGTCATTGTAAATTTATTGTTAAATTTTTAAATAATAAAACTTGAGCAACTTGAATTAGAAACACTCACGTAAGTATCCACGCAAGTGTCTGAGCTTATACATGCTTCTGAAGACAACTGTGAAGACAAAGTGTCTCTAATTTCTTATTTTGATTTTTACTATTTTTTTACTACCTTTACACTGACAAAACTAGATATGTCAGAAGTCAGATATGTATTATTATAAATTTCTGACTTTGGTAGGAAAGCAAGAATGTTTTTTTTTCCTCCCATTAAGGTCTTATTTGTGGTGTCACTGTTCAAATGTTTATCATGTTTTCATATTCTGATAAATCTTCCTTTTTGTTTTACTACATTTAAACTGGGGCTTTATTTTTCCTTTGTAGTAATCCTGTGAGTAGTTTTGGAGAAATGTTTTCGTGGTCAACCTGACCTCTGCTTTTTTTTTTTTTTACCTGCCATTTCTTATTACTTTGTGAACTGAGGAAACAGCTAAAAGGGAGTCCAGGGTGCCTTCACTGCACAAAGGTGAGAAAACTGAACAGGTCAACACCCTGGTCGCCAGACTGAGGGTAAATAAAAATTTATGCAATGTGTAAAATATGTGTGACGCTGGTGGTTTTTATTTTTCTTATATTTTCATGATAAAAGGATATATTTTAATGTGTCCTTAAGCAACCTCCCTATGAACCAAAATAAGCATGTAACTTACACCACTACCATTTAGGCAGCTTTGAAAGTGTATTTGGTATACCCATCGCTGTGACAGCAGAGAAGTCCAGCTCTGTTTGATGGCAGTGAGGTCTGGACAGTGATGCTTTAGTGTGGTAACAGTACTGTTCCTCAGCAAATGAAACACACTGCCAAGCCTTTGCTTGTTTTTTTTCATAATGGTTTCTCAAATAAGATGGTGGTTTTTATGGTAAAATGTCTTTTTTTATCAACAAAAACTTGACTCCTTTTGATAGTACAGGGACTGGCTCTGAATAAAAGTAAAATCCTGCAGAAAATGGCTTATTACTGGAATATTTTCAACCTAATTTTGTTTCACAGTATGCAATTACCACAAGCAATGCTTTCGACTTTTCCATGCTCGGAAAATTAAACAAGATTACACTTTTACAGTCACAGTGGTTGGAACAGGGATGTCAACAACCGATAATGAATTAATCAACGTTAAACAGCCATTTGCAACATTATTTTAAATAGCATATTAAGTATAATAGTATATAAAACCACAATTTTTCAAAATTTTCTACCAGTCTTGTAATAGGTAGCACTCCCACAGACGTAGCTGTCGCAGGTTTTCTTTACCACTAATACAGCAGCCTCCCACCCATTAAACATGGCCTATTATGCCTCTAAAAGGTCAGGCTAGCTCAATTTTAAAAATGAAAAAAATTAGTTATAGATCTTGTTAAATTAAAAAATTTTTGTGCTATGAATACACTTAAATTGTAATTGTTTGATCTCTTACTGTACTGTTACTGTTTTCTGCCAGTTGTTTAATGCAGGCACAGGACTCACCAGAAAAGCAAGTCACATAACATGTCACATGTTTGTATTAGAATTGATTCAATATAAAATGTGGATGTGTAGATGTGTTTGGATTCAGTCAATGTAATAAACAACAAGTACAAGAAGCACACGCAAACATATAGAGACTCACCACTATCTCTGATTTTCCTTCCTGTGGTGGATTTTCGGAGAAGGCTTCGCCCTGAACTAAAGAGTGTGTTTAACTCATCAAGAGGGCTTGTAAGGCCTCTTCCATTGGCTGGGTTGAAGAGTAGTGGTGATGAAGAGCAGGAATGTGCACGCCTTGGCTCTGGTCGAGCTGATTTCACTGGTGAGTATGGGGGTTTGGCACTGCCGGGGGGTGTTTCTGGTAAAACATGGCTGGATTTATGGGCTGTTTTGGATGACTCCGCATTAGGACGGCTCAGGGCTAGGAAATTTACATCAGGTGGAAAGGGGAAATGTGAAGGTGGCCGATATGGTGGAGGGGGACCAGCAGGTGGAGGTGGCGTTAAAGGTGGAGTAGATTTGTCAGGCACTGACAGGCTGGGAGAGGAGTCAGCCCTTTGCCGACTATACTGGGGTGAAAGTGGGCTACCCCCATCTTGGCTGGAGTAATTAAGATTGGTCTCAAACACGGGCAGCTTTTTGACTTCGAGAGGGGTGAGGGGGGACTCATCTGAAGCTGGAGAGCATGTGACAGGAGATGGAGGAAACACCAACAAAGGGGGTCTATGAGGCAACAAGTTTGGGAAGGGTGCCGGAATGTCACATGGTGCGGCATCCTTTTTTGTCTTTTCACTCCTTTTTTCAGAATCCCAACTCTGCTGGCGCCCTATCAGCAAGTTTGAGTGATCTATAAGAGCCATGGGTCTTTTGATCTCCAGACCTAGCGGTAGCTTTACAGTATTACTGCTAAAGGACGTGGAGTCAGATATTTCAGGTTTGGTTTGTAGAATGACTCCCCCGTCATCTGAAGGGAAGTACTTCATTTCTTCATAAACAGCCTCATTCTGCTCAGGGCTATTTGAATTTGCCATATTTAGAGCCCTACATGTGCTCACCATCTCAATGTAAACATCCTCATCATCCCTGCCTGGTTGCAGACTTACTGTACCCGAGTATGGCCTTTCCTCAGATGATGCACGCTGCATCAGGCCAAGGAAGTGTCCACTGCGTGCCAGGCACACCAGCTTCATGTCAGTAGGGCGTACTGGTATAGGAGCGGAGGAGATCTCTTCATAGGAGCCAGTGAGTTTTGTGTTAGGGCTACGTTTAGGTTTGGGAGGCGGAATCTTCTTCATGGTGCTGTAGTCGTCACTGTGAGGGCGTGGCTTGGACAAAGCTGTTAGAAGACAAACGGGCAGAAAAGATGAACACAATGTATAAAAAGATAAATTCTGCTGTTAGTTAACCTTTTGTTCTATTTACTTTGTCATTAATTTATATACCTGCTGTAATCAGTTGTCAATGTATTTTACAATATACAATGAAATGCCCAATTAATCAGGCTTGGTAGTGTATAAGTATCCAATAATAAAGTAAATGAAGAATATCCCACGTACATTTTTTTAAATGTATTATAATCAGGGGGTTGGCTGGTGTATGAAGTATTTATATATTTCTTCACTTTTGAACATTTTAAATAAATTTGTTCAGCTTGCATTAAATCAAAGTTCATTTAAAATGCCACTTGTGTAATGCAGGTCTAAAGTAAATGAATATTAATTTAGTGATTTTAATTCAATAACCTTTGTTCTTATAAATTATGAATCAGATTGTGTTTGTGTCAGTGTAAGAACATTGGACGTACGGTCAGTGGGAGATAGCTGGGATTTCGGAGGGCTTTCAGAGGGTGAGGCTTGGCTTTCCACACAGCTGTCTTTAGGAGCAATGCTCAGACCAGCACTCACAGCCTCATAAGATGCACTCAGACGTGTGTTAGGGTCTCGTTTTGGTTTGGGTGGAGGCTGTTTCCTTGGCGACGAGAGGCCTCCACTACCCCCATCCTCAGTGGTGTGGGTAACAGCCTGCAGGGCTGGTTTGATTGATGGGCTAATGCTGGAATGTACCAAGTTGTCCATGACGATGGGGAGAGGCACAGAACTGGAACGGAAATGTCGGATTGTCCGAGTTGCCCCACGGCCTATCCCGTCATTCACGCGCCCGCTTTTCTCCACAATCCTGACAGAAAAACACACAAGCATGAAGTTCATTGAATTATAAGGAAATAAAGTGAACACTTTTTCCTGTATTCGCTACATGGCAGCACATTAGTCATTGTTTGTACCAACACCTGTATTGTTAATCACATTTATTTATGTGATCCATTCATACATCTGTTCAGTTTTGTCAGTTCAGTTTTGTAATTCATAAATCAGTGCATGACTTTAGCTGGTCAATCCTTTCAGTGAAGTCACATAAATATATAACACCATCAAGTCATTAAAGATGATAACTAGCTGCTAATTCTGCACTTGCAGCGGAAAAGCCGATACTGTGATTTGAAGATGGTCAATCAACATTTTTTTAAACACTAAGCAGCAGTATTTAAAAAAAAAACATTAATTTGGGTAACAGCATGTTGCATTAAGCTAGCAGAGAAAGAAAATTAATGGCTAAGAAGCTTATGAGCTGATTAATCTTTCATCAGATCTTCATATTATGATATGATATGCAGCCTTCTATTTGATATTTGCCCTTTAATCTGGGACTGCCATCTGTTGGTCCTCAGGGAAGTGGGCAACATGAAGAGGTGTAGGTTTAACATGTTGTGGGGGTTGCCAGACTTAATATAGTGAATAGATTTCCTAAAATATGTGATGAGGCAATCTTTCCTCCTGTCATAATGAAAAAGCCTTCTATACTTAATTTATTAATGAGTGTGCATGGACTACTGTATATATCTTCACCCAAGTACAATCCCTGTTTTAAAAATGGAAACTTATTGTAAAATGCAATAAAAGCAAAATATGCAATGCATTTTAAACCTTTAATATGAAGGTTTAAACCTTTAAATTCCATGGCCAGATTTATAATTTATAATTTATGTATTAAAATATTTTTAAAAAAATCTTGATGTGATACCTCATGCTTGCCACATACTTAACAACATTGTTAAACAGACCTAGCATCATAATTTCTCATAAAAAGCTGTGTTTATGAGCAAAGGTGGCTGTTTAAAACTAAACTGAACCTAATAAGATAATATGACATGAAGATCCATATGAAAAATGAATGAAAAAAAGGGGACTTTGGTAGTCTGTTTGGAGCAAGATCAGAAACCACCAATAAATATACATGGCCTTTAAACATTGGACGAAAAACAATTATTCTACTGAGATAAGTGCATTTTGGTGAAAGTACCATGAATGTTGAGTCATATTTTGGGGTTTTATAATGATTTACGCTGCAAACAAGGTGACATTTCCTGAGAAGTTTAGGGTTAGTTTTACAGGCGAATACCAGGCTTTGTTCTGCATATCACAACATCATGGTTTTATTCATTCATTCATTTATTATCTCCCGCTTATCCTCTATTAGGGTCACGGTGGGCTTCCCCATGCCCATCTAGGGGAGAACGTCTCGGGCGCTGGGCAGATACACCCAGGACAGGGCGCCAATCCATCGCTGGGCACACACTCACTCACATACACACACTCTATAGGGGGCAATTTTTTGAGAATTCAATTAACTTGATCCATGTTTTTGGACTGTGGGAGGAAACCGGAGAACCCGAAGGAAACCCACGCAGACACGGGGAGAACATGGAAACTCCACCCAGATGGGGATTCGAACCGGGAATCCCTAGTGCTGAGAGGCAAACGTGCTAACCACTAAGCCACCATGCCGCCCATCATGGTTTTAGTACAGCTTAATTGAGTGAAAAGTAAAAACAAGCAAAATAAATAAATTATAAATAAATAAAAAAATAATAAATAAATAATAATAATAATAATAGTGGGGAACCCCACACGAACCTAGTAGATAATAAAGCAGAAGATAATGGATGGATGAAAACCACACACATACACGAAAAGTGAGACAAAAACTTAATTTCCATGCATTGTCAGTAAATTACTTAGATTTTCATTTGTTTCATGAAGACTTAAACCTTAACCATTATTACCTAACCATAGGTAATGACCTATAGCCATGACCCTGACTCTGTAATAATATTTGTTGACGGCAACAGATAATTTAGGTTTTTAAAAAGGACATACATAAATGTGCATAGACACACATTGTGGTAATCTGAGAGGACCTTGCTCACAATCTTTAATTGGTCCTTACAAAGGTTAAGGTAGTGGCAGTGTGCAGGCAAATCTTTTAAACCAGGTGATCTGATCATTTCATCAAAACTGTCCATTCCTGCAGATTCATTCTGTACAACATCAGCCAGATCAAACCTTTCTTAACTGAACATGCTACTCAGCTGTTAGTCCAAGCCCTCATCCTACTCGCTCATAGTAATGCATTACTTGCCAGTCTTCCAGCTTGGACAATTAGACCTCTACAACTGATTCAAAACTCTGCAGCCCGACTTGTGTTCAACCAGCACAAGCAAACTCACGTCACTCCATTACTCATCACGCTATTGGCTCGCTGTAGCTGCTCACATTCAGCACAAGGCACTCTCTCTGGCAGGACTACAGGACAATCTCTGGATCTGGAGCAGTTGTACAAAATGCATGGCTTAAAACTTGATTGCATACACACACACGCAAAGCTGAACTACTTATCAACACTCTCTAACACACACACCATTATTGCAAGTGACATCAGAGTCTGGCAGAACATTTTACTGGAAAAATTCCAAGAACAAGGTAAACTCATTAAGCTTATGTTTAGTTACTAGATCTAACTACTATTTATAAATTCTAGTGCAATGAATTATGGTATTTAACTGTTAATCAACAAATCTTAGTTTTAAACAAGGCTGAAGATCACTTATCAATGTTGTGCTTATTTTGCAATTACAAATGCTTACAAATGTATCCACATGTTTATTCCTTTTGTTTGCACTGGAACAATACAATAGAAGCAGAGTCTAAACTCAACTGAAAATGTGAAAACCAAAACTGTTTGCACCTGGATAAGTTTTCACAGTGTTTTGGATCTGAATTTTAAATTCAACAAACAGTAAATTATGTGCGTTTTAATCTCAAGTAAGGTGAAATAAATAAGCTAACTGAGAACAAGGTTTTTGCTTCTTCATTTATTTGGAAATGTGGTTACCCCGCAGTTAGATAAAGGTGGGTTTCTAATTATGAACATATTAATAAATAAATAAAGCGATAGTCTGTACTTTATAGTGCCCCATTATACAGATTGCATATTAAATGCATCCAACTACTTACGACTATGTATGTTCACATAATTATAATATGTCACATAAATAAACTAACAATAATGAAACTTACAACTTTAAACAACTAATTAAACACCAAAGTCCTGTAACCATTCATCCATCCATTATCTTCCGCTTTATTCTCTATTTGGGTCGCGGGGGGGTTTGCCATGCCTATCCAGGGGAGAACGTCTCGGGCGCAGGGCAGATACACCCAGGACAAGGTGAAAATCTATCGCTGGGCACACAAACACATTCTATATGGGGCAATTTGGAGACTTAAATTGACTTGATTTATGTTTTTAGACTGTGGAAGGAAACCGGAAAACCTGGAGGAAACCCACGCGGACACGGGGAGAACATGGAAACTCCACCCAGATTGGCATTCGAACCGGGAATCCCTAGTGCTGAGAGGCAAACGTGCTAAGCACTAAACCACCGTGCCGCCCGTACTCTACCATAGTACATTAAATTCTATTTAAAATTTTGATATTTAGATTCTGGCCTTCTTTGTTATGTTCAGGATCATACATTTTTCAATAGTCAATCAATTTCAATAAAAGCAAGTTTTTTATTTTTGTCAAAGGATGACCTGTTGAAAGTAACGAGAGCAACACATACAATACTTGTTTGATATAACAAATAGTCCAGCATTTGTTGGAGGCAGAAAAAAATACCTTTTGGATGAGTCATCCTCTGTGCCCACAGGTTCTGGTCGCTCTCCAAGTGGAGGTGTGCTGACATGACCCCTTAGACGATCATTCTCTCGAGCTATGTCGGCTGCATTCTGAATGACCAGGCTATCGTAAGCACGCAAGCCCAAGTCTTCTGCCCCCTCTAGGAACCGCTGCACATTGCACTGTTCTCTCTGCTTATAGCTTAGTCTGCGACTCAAACGCAGCCTTACCAACCAGCCTCGCACCACTGCCATACAGCAAAACAATTTAGTAAACAAAAAACAAAGAGATGAATAATATAATATAGTTGTATGGCATGGAGCAAATACCTTTCTGGCACAAAACAATCTTCTTGTGCAGTTGGTGGCAGCGGTCATTAAGGTGATCGGCCTGCCAGTACCTCAAAAACACTTTGGTGTTTCCCATCTATAGGGTGACAGAAACAATAATGGAAAGTAGAATGTTTGTTAGAGAAGGAGTAAACTTTTCATGAGTTATTGTGGAAGGATTTTGATCTATATATAAATATATATAAAAGAAAATCACTACCAAAATTCCAATCAAATGGTTCAGAACCCAGCTAATTATAGATAATACAACTACTTTTTAAAAATTTTAAACTCATGGTTTATAACAGAAAATGCTATTGCTGTCAAAGGGAATCAGAAAGCAAGACTTCATTCCCAGGTCCACTAAAGTTAACAATGTGGGTCCTTGAGCAAGACCCTCAATCCTTATTGCTTCAGGGATGCTGAATGATCAACCCTGTGTTGTGACCCCAACCGAGTTGGGATACTGATCTAATGAATAAATGTAAATGCAAATGTAATGTAATGTAACGTAAGACTCCACTGGGTAAAAAAAAACAAAACTGGTTCACTGAGGTACTAAAAAACTTTACCTGGCTGGATGTATCAAGTAGGGCCAATATAAGCATTGTGGCTCAACGTTTTTTACTTTGTGCTTGCTGTATACTCGGAAGGACCAATGAAATGACAAATTCAGCAAGACAATGTATCACGCCACAAAGTTTATAAATCCATGAATTTGCAATAGAAACATTAGAGACATTTTCTTTGTTTCCCCCACCTTTACCGCCAACAGAATGGTTTGCTCCGAGCATGTCAGTATCGTTATACAATTTGTGACAGTTCTGAAAAGCTATAGTGTGACAGCATGGAAAAATATTTTCAAGACCTAACGAAATATATGCCACAATAAATTCCTGCAGTTCTGATTGCCAAAGGAGGTCCAACTTAATACTAGAAGTATACCTTTAAAAAATGTCGGCATTCATTTCTTTGTATATTATTTTAACACATTATCCAACTCTGTGTAGCATTTAGTTCTTACGCACTTGCCATCCCTGGAGATTGCAGTGTTGAAGTACATGACAGCATTTCTCCTTTATTGTCATTATCCGCCCATCTGTCAGTATGGTGTCCACCAACTCCTGGTATCTGTAACATACACAAAATGTTCAAGCACATACCATTACTTACATTAAATAAAATTCTATTTTTTTTTTAATTAATGTATAGGCCATTTGGTTAAAATGCTTAGTGTCACAAAGCAGAAACGTAAGTGCTTCTTGACAGGTGAAGAAACATTTACCACCAGTTTCCTCATACAGCATAGTCCCACAATAACAGCAAAAAGTTATCACTTGCTTTGAAGATTAATGTTGGTTTGAAATCAGAATTGTTTTCTGACAGGCATCATCAAAAAGTTTATGTAAGTCTGTAGAACATAATAATACGCACTAAAAAAACACTGGGACAGAGGCAGGTTCATTGGCTCTCATACAGATATAATAAAGATACTAAATGTTGCTGTTTTGCAATTAGATTTTTTTCCCGTTCCTGCCGTATTTAAAACATTAGTTGCTTTATGGACATCTCATTCATCTGTTCATGATGCTCTATAAAGTTTCCATAGATGTCAATTCTGGATGCAGACAGACCTCTGTCTATGAGGCCACATTGTTATAAATTTATGCAAAAAGGCCTGGTCATGTTCTTCTAAAATAGATGTAGAGGTCTTGAAAAAGAGATGTCCTCAGGACCTAATATGTTTCTCCAGAACACTAATATAAGTATCCATATCAATGGTTCATTGACATACATAAATACTCATCGACCATTTTATTAGGTACACCTCCTGGTTTATTGTCTCTTTTATTAGTACCAATTTCCATATAGGTGCATTTTGTGAATCGTAGTCCATTTGAGACTTTGAATATTTTTGAAGTGCACCAGCGCTTCTTAAAATTGTATTTTATATTTTATTTCATAAAACCTAATTAAATTTGAAATTTGTTAATTTAACTGATAGAAATACAAATAAACCATTTCACATGTTTCCAGACCAGTTTTATTATTTTTTTGTTAATATCACCATATTTAGAATTTAAGAAAATGCCCAAAATAATCTGTCTGTGGTTAAGATCTTGTCTGATGTGTGCTTCCTTAATTTGTTTTCTAAAATGTGTGATTCATTATATTGTTTTTCAAACCACCTATCTCAATTAAGGGCATTGAAGTTTCCAGTGCCTGTCCCGGCATTCATAGTGGTAAGTGCAAATATTCTAATTGCAAAGTTTTATTTGTTCCAATAAACTATAATAAGTAAAACTGAAAAAGCAGCTGATGTAATACAGTGGTAAACAAGGATCTGTTTCCGCTTCAGCCAGTGTTGCAAACATTCCAATATTCTAAATTTGTGCAAATTTAACCCATGTGTTTGAGTATGCTAATTACACTGCTGGACTTAAACACCTTAAAATTTGACAAAATTTTAAAAATCGAACAATACATGTTCACTATACAGAGAGACCGATAGCCAGAGTGATAAAATCTGAGCACAACTTGACCCCTTAGTATGAGGCAACATCCCACTTTAAAAAAGAACATTTCCATTACAATTGGCTGGCCTTTCTCTCTCTCTCTCTCTGTCTGCTCTACTGCATTAACTCTCAACCTGTCTGGTCTGCTGCAGCACTATTGTGATGCTAACACACTCCTACAAACACATGCACACGCTTTCATTCAACAAAAAACAAACAGGGCAATTGCCATTGCAATGTCAAGCCATAGGCAAGAGGTCATTCTTGTCTCTATAGTGAGAGAATAAATGTCTATTCTGTAGAATAAGAATGATGAATGAAATTCAGAGGAATGCAAGTCTCCATCTGGCACAGCAATTCAACATAACAAAACATGACTGGTACAAGTGAGTTCACACATAAAATTTAAAATAAATAATTACATAAAACTTGTAACTGTCTAAACCAAAGTGTGCATTTCCACTTTGAGTATTTCGTCACATTTTTTTGATCGCCTCAAAATCAAATGCAGTTAATTAGCAAGATAATCCTTTTACTTATAAAACTTCAGAAACAAATTACAATCAATGGAAGTTTTCTGATTTTGGTTATGAACATTAAGCATAATGATATTGGATACTATGAAATATGCTCTAAATATAAAGAATAGGAGTTTTTGGTCATTTTAGTAACCCTGCTGGCACATATTTTGTAAGGCGCAGGAATGCAGTGGTAGATGCTTGCCTCACTGCAAGAAGGCTATTTATTGGTCTATTTATTGGCAATCAAAGCAGTGAGTACATTGTAAATAACATATTGCTCTTTGATGATAATGTGCTTGTCTGTGCCTTGTGAGCATTTGAACTGGTCTTAGCACCCCCTGCAACCCAAATTAGGGTATACATCTTAGAAAAAGAATGAGCAAATGAATAACTGAATGAATGAATGAATGAATGAATGAATAAAGTAGTATATCGGAAACAGAGAAAGGGACAACTTTGTGAAAACAATGAAACAGCACAGATTATGTTCAAACCCTCATTCAAACTACATGAATTCAGAAGATTAATCCTAATCCATCTATTTGGGCTGCCTACAATCTGTTGACAACAACACTGCACTCATTTGCTGAATAGTTATGATGCTTTCTAAATGTTCAGAAGAATAAAAAAAAAAAAAAATCCTTTTTATTTATTAATCGATGTTCACTTCAAAGATACCCTTTAAACTGAGGACAAAAACCACTATCAACGTCTATCAACAGACAACCTGCTCCTGTTTGCAATGTCACATCACTAGATGTAACTACAAGACAATATAAGATATGCTTTTACAAGTTTCCCAACTATCTGCCAAAAGACTCTTTAGTTATTTAATCCTGAGTTACTGTGCTCTCAAAACAGAGATGGTGAAACAAAGAGTCTGAGCCGGTCAGTCAAACCCTCCTAATGACTCTCCCTCCTTCAATGTCTGTCTATCTCTTTTTGTAGCTTGTCACTGCTCTGTCTGTTGGCTAAAAGATTCATGATGTTTACTTCAGTTGTGGAAACTTCCAGCATCATGTGACCATGAGTGTTCCAATTCATTATCTCACAGGAATGTTTGCTTTCATCCTTTATGCAGAGAAAGTCAGCGAAAGGTACACAGAGAACAGGCCACTAGCAGGTACATGGAATAATGAGGATAACAAAAACATTTCTATTAAACAAGTGAAATATTGACAGATTGCAGAGGCTGTACTAAATATGTGAATATGAAAAGAACAGAAAGACTGACTGACAAAACCTTACGAAACAACTCACACCCCTAGAGAAGAAAGTGTGCAGGTTTTTTATTGTGATGGAGTTTTAGGTAAACTCATTGACAGGGCACAGTGTTCTCGGTAGGAGATAAAAGTGGAGTCACACTGTACCCAGAGCTGACAGAAAGAACGATGCGACCCACTCTCACCCTCATGCGAAAGAACACGGGCTTTTACAATTACACATCTTCCAGTTATTACTCCACATATACTTTCTTTTCCTCTTCCACTGCTTTATAATGCTTGACCCAGATCACGCTGACCCCACAAAGTTCTGCAGCAGATCCATTTCAGTGCTCTTACACCATGCTCTTATGCTGCAATGCATTACATCTGACCTCAACTGAATCACAATCTCATAAAATAAGTTTGACCTGCACAGACATACACATTCAGCATGGGAATGAATTTCCTATTTGGCATGCTGTGAAAAATAAGCCCTAATAGCTTGTTGCATGTTTGAAGTAAATGGAAACCTACACATTGGCCAACATTAAGCAGCTTAAAGTACAATAGTTAAAACAGAAACCAGCATGAGGCGCCTAACTGTATTCATCTATTTAACCAAAGTATTTATACTTTTGCTAGTAAAAAGACAGGCAGGACGCAAAAAAACACAAGAACATTTAACAAAGTAACACCACCACATCCATCACCACCACCAGGATCAAGCAAAAACAACAACAAAATCAAATCCAAATCACAGACTATTTAAAATCAAAGACAAACAGAATAATTCAATTCTTTAAAAAAGTTTTATTTAAGCTTTGTAAATGGATGATAAATGATTTTGCACATCACACTATACATACTGAATGAAATATGACTATTATATAAATATTACTAGAATGTAAATTGTACAGATGAATAATCAATTTTTGGGGCAATAATGTGGCAGCTGAGCTGTGACTGAAAGTTGATTTGTAAATATGAGGCAGAGCTAGGGGAGTGGGTTTGGACTGTACCTGTGACTTGTCTGTGTTAATAATTTGTGTCTTTACAGTGAGATTACAGAAGAAGAGAGGTAGTTTAAAGGATTAAGAGTCTTGTATCTATGTTAGTGTCCAGAAACACCATATTTTGTCAATGTTATGTATACTGTATGTTTAATTGTTACCACCCTGGTTTTGTTAAGTTTAGATCCAGTTACATTAAGTTTGTTACAATCTAACCTGTGGCACCAAATTAATATCCTTATAAAGCCTTGATTAACTTTTTACATGCTGCCCTACTTACATAATACTAACGTATAGAAGATGAATTAATATTAACAACAAAACTCATGTAAGATTTGGTTCCAAACCATAAATGCATATTTTAAATGGGCCCAATGTATACATAAAACAATTTGTTCACAATTACACACCAGGTAATGTTATTTTATGGATTGACACTGTTAATGCCAAACTGACTGTGTGCTTCTACAGAGATATTCATTATACCAGGCTCCATTTCCTAGGCTTTAACTATAAATTTATAAAGTACAACAGAAGTGGGCGGCACGGTGGTTTAGTGGTTAGCACGTTTGCCTCTCAGCGCTAGGGATTCTTGGTTCGAATCCCCATCTGGGTGGAGTTTCCATGTTCTTCCCGTGTCTGCGTGGGTTTCCTCCGGGTTCTCCGGTTTCCTCCCACAGTCCAAAAACATGGATCAAGTCAATTGAATTCTCAAAATTGCCCCATATAGAGTGTGTCTGTGTGAGTGAGTGTGTGCCCAGTGATGGATTGGCGCCCTGTCCTGGGTATATCTGCCCAGCGCCCGAGATGTTCTCCTCTGGATGGGCATGGGGAACCCCACCGTGACCCTGACAGAGGATGAAGTGGGAGATAATGAATGAATGAATGAACAACAGAAAGTACTGTTATTGCTACTTATCTGCCTTAGGGTTAGACGTGTTTTGCATTCTTGAATTATGTCCACAACAATTTTACAAGAACAGCTTTATTAACTTAAAGCTGGTCACAGCTTAAAGTGGTAATTCTCTGATGACTTCCATTTTTCGCTGTTTTTGTTCATGGTATTGTATCTTGGCAAAGTTTTTGTTAATTTAATAATTCACTCTAAATCAGTCTAGTGACTCCTGTGCAAAAAATTTCAGGAGATCATTAAAAAAATTGCTGTAACAATCATGTCACATTCCAAGTGACAGAAATCCCATCTTCTGTATTCCGATGATCTTAATGAACATTATTCCATCGTTGCAAGATAATGTTCTTGCTGATAAGATAATTGCATTAATATGTAAACACAGAGGTGCTTATAATAAAATGTTTGCTGAGTGTATCATCAGTAGGTTAAAGGTAATTGGTTGATAAATGGGCACTGTGTGAATGAGGGTACCTGCTGAGGAAGTCAGTGAAGAGCATCCGCACTGGGTAGCCATAGCGGATCATGCGTACCATTTCCAGTACCCCCACATACTGCAGCTGTGTGGACACGAGCAAGCTGTCGAAAATCTCGGCCTGGCCCGAGCTGTTAGGTCTCACACAGTGAACAAAGTGAGGAGTACAAGTTTGGAGCTTGCTGTTGATCTCTGATAAAGAGTTCTGCACAGACATGGAAAGAAGGAGACAGAATTACCGCTGTGGATTGTGATTTGAATTGCAGAAATCTGTGTTTTTTACTGATGCATTTAGCAACGTTTACTTTCACCAGACTGGTACAAAATGACTGCAATTACAAAAATAAAGCAAAATGAAATAAAATAAATTCAATATAGCAAAACCCACATGGTATTTATCCTGTGGGTAATTACATTTATTTTTACAGTTGCTGACAAGAATTTTACAGTAAAAGATTAACTAAAAAAAAAAACATCTTTATATAGTCACCAAAGCAACACTATACTTGGCTGAAATTTTTAAATTATATATGTGGCCATGTATATTTTCATTTTTACAATTATAGCATTTTTTCTCAAGCTGCACCAGCAGCAACTATTTTGCAAACCAAGTTGCAAACAACATATTGCATAAATGTTAAAAAGCAACAGTCAAATGAACAGCAGTTTTCTAAAAATGAAATAAACTGGTTTTAATTAAAACCACATGGACAGAAGTTTTTTTAAATGTATTGCTGTAACACATAATCCAGATAAGGCCAGACAATAGTGCCCCCATTCCATTTTATGATGCTCATCTATCAAAAGCCAAAGCACAAATAATAAAACAGGTCAAACATGCAGGCATTTGGGGATTGTTAGAGGGTGACATGATGTTTCATCATTGTCCTACAGTAACACAAATGTGCAATTTACTAAAGGTGGTGTCACTTTTCTCCCAACCTTATTCACCTTCCCGTCTCATCATCTGTGCAATGGGGTGTCTGGTTATTATCAGAATTTATTTGATAGACAATAAAAAAAACTCTTTCTTATTGCACCATAATCATGAAAGGGGTGTGAAAAAAATGTGAAAATATGACAGAAGATGTTCAGTAACATACAAAATAGGGAGTTTTTTTTTTTTTTTACGTACTTACATGCAAAGTTTGGTCTTAATTAGAATATTTTTGCACTGTTTGCAAAAGATAAATAGAAAGAAAACAACTTAACATATAGAATATAGAAGACTAGAATTTAGTACAGACTAATTGTATTTAATTAAAAATAAAATCTTTACAAACTGTTTTAGGATTTTAATGAAATGTTTACTGATAAAACACAATGTGCACCCCCACGATAGTAACAAAAGTCTGTTTTGTGACATTTGTGTAAGCACATTAATGGATTACTGTGGTACAATTAAAGTAAAGAGTTATATATAACTCTAACTATAACTATAATTTAGTCATTTTGTCCATATATGGAATTATGGATTGAACACAAATGTCAATGGATAATATATATAGGGTTTTAAAAAAACCTGGTCTATCATTCATTCATTCATTCATTCATTATCTCCCGCTTATCCTCTATTAGGGTCGCGGTGGGGTTCCCCATGCCCATCCAGGGGAGAACGTCTCGGGTGCTGGGCAGATAGACCCAGGACAGGGCGCCAATCCATCGCTGAGCACACACTCACTCACACAGACACACTCTATATGGGGCAATTTTGAGAATTCAATTAACTTGATCCATGTTTTTGGACTATGGGAGGAAACCGGAGAACCCGGAGGAAACCCACGCAGACACAGGGAGAACATGGAAACTCCACCCAGATGGGGATTCGAACCGAGAATCCCTAGCGCTGAGAGGCGAACGTGCTAACCACTAAGCCACCGTGCCGCCTATCTGGTCTATCATGTTACATATATGCTAAAAAGAAACAGAACCCAATACATTTCCTTCCAAACCCTTTTTGGAATTCAGTAAAATCCAGTGAAGTACCTAATTATGTACCAAAGAATATGCTAAAGGCGAATAAACAAATTTTACTATTGAAAATTGATCTTGTACCCAGAATACATTACATGGATATTTACATGGTGATGACTATAAGGTACTGACTAAAATTCAGTGGTCTATGGAAATATTCAATTAAAAAAAATAAAAAATACAGCATTCAAATGGTCTGATTACACATGATGAAGACATAAGTCTTAAAGGTGGGTTGGCAAGGCTGAAAGTCATACATTTAACATTTTATTCGACAGCATATGACAATGCAATTAATGAAAAAAGCACACAGTCCTCATAAGATGAGGTCAATATTAACTCACATCCAACAAGACAACTGAACAACAACACCGTTATAATCAGTTACAGCTTACTTCTCATGTATGGCTCTAGGCACCAAAGAGACCCTTTGCTTGTACTTTCTCTAGTATTGCTCATAAAACTATTAGTTATTTATTTCTTTTAAAATTTTATTATTTTCCCCAGGCACTTAGAAATATTATCCATCAATATGTAGCAGTTTAGGCTCTGTTGCATTTCCACAGTAGGGAGAGTAGCAACCAGAGGAACTCCGTCTGCCTGGCACATATTCACATTTGCGTCATCACTGATATGAGCAGCGAAAGGCCCTTTTACGTGTGTGCTGTGGTAATGGAAATTAGGTCATCTGGCTTGAGAATGAGTGTGTATAATGTGATGTAGCCTTATTAGGTGGGTGTGTTCACCTCAACATGCTTGAAAAATACAAAGGGCCCTTTGCATGAAGGACGGGGGGGGTGCTGACATCAGTGAGAGCCCACTCTGCAGTGGTGTTTGTGTGACGCCATGCACTCGCACACCATTACTGTTGTTTACTGTTCATTCATACAGACTGCACTAGCATTTAAAACCACACATTCTCTCACCCACGCGCATACCAAAAACTCTTACTGCCCACAAACAGCACTGCACAGCCCACAAGGTTCAGAGCAGACAAGAACACCACTGATTTAGTCGGATGCTGCTTTTTATGCTCGGTACAGATCACAGTACTTCCAAAGCCACAAGCTTACTCACCCACACACCACCCACGCACACAAGAAAGGCCTGAAATCACTGCCTCACTGCCCACTAACCATACTGCTCAGCCCACGTGGACTACGTGAGACAAAGACACAATGCTGAGTGTCACAAACCTGCTGAGGAGGAAATCACGTAATCCTCTTCAGATTGGAGTCATATATAAATAGCTGTATTACTATTTTCTGATCCATAAAATATATTGCATTAGACATGTTTCCTTGTGTTCTGAATTAAGATCAGTTAAGCTTGTTATTTCAGTGTTATATCATTGCGGATATGACTAGACCACGGCTATAAATAGCTTCAATTTACTGTTAGGAGAACGAGTCCTGAAACTTAATTTATGACTGAATCACTTAATATTTTAAGCCTTTAATCAGCTCTGCTTTCATTTCAATTATTGTAAATCTGGGTTTTAAACACAAAGACTGTGGTTTGATTCTTACAGTCATACCTTAAACTAAATAACTATGGACTATATGTAATATGACAGTATGTAAGTAATATGATAAGTAATATGACAGTTTCAATGACATTATGTAAAAAACACATTAAAAACAAAATCTTTTTACATTACATTTTGAACTTTTTACATGTTCAAAATAAAATGAATAAAAAGAAACAGAGGATTACTTACTGATTTGTTTTTTAAAATGTGAACACTAAGAAGAAACATTATGCAAGAAAAAGTCATGACATGAGGACAGATTTCCACAGCTCTCACAATCTGCTGCTTTTTTTTAATACAGCTGATTATATTCAGTTGTGCTATTAGGGTGATTAGGTTCATAATTTCATCATAGTACATACAATGTTCACATATGCAAGTAATTAACAAGTAATAAAATAAAAACTAGTAAAACTTGATAGATAATCATATGAAACCACTGTAATATAAAATACAGACAACATAAAAACAAAACATCAACAAGAAAGCAGTAAAGGACTAACAATATAACAAAACTCAAGATAAACAAGTTAGCTCTGTCAATGTCTACTGATGTCTACTAAATCATATTTTATTCTGCTTTTATATTATAGAATAGTTTCCAGATTGCTAAAAATATCTTAAAGATCAAGTCTGTTTAAGAATCTTACCCTTAGCTGCACTGCAGTAGTAACTGGACCACAGCGCTCCAGCTTTTGCAAGAAAGACATGGCTCCTTTCTTATTTGTGAGCTGCAGAAAACATAAATACAACATCAAAATTGGGCTTTAACATTTGTTTATTACCAGAACATTTAGAAGTATGAATACTGAAAAGGTTCAGAAGTGGTGATTGTGTTTGAGTACTAAAAAGTTAACCTGAAATTGTTCAGCATAGCTAACCTGTTTTAAACAGCAAGAAGGTCCTGTGTTTTATTCTTGGAAAGGCCGGCAGGGTCTTTTCTGTTTGGATTTCGAATGTTATTACAAAATCTGCTTGGATTTCTCAAGAGAGCTTTGATTTTTTGGTAAATTACAAGCATTAAATGGTTCCCAGTTTGAACGTGAATCTGTTTGTCTATGTCTACCAAGACTGGTGGCCTGTCCCGTCCATCCATCCATCCATAATCCTCAATCTATCCCGGTGTTAGCTAGGATAGATTGATAAGAGGTGATCAGAAGTATGACCTCTTTGTTGTTTAAATGTATTCCTTTTTTTATTTTGCCTATAAGTAACTCAAATGAAGTTAATCCATAAACAGGTTTTATTAAACACTTATCTTTACATAAATGCAATCAGCAGAATATAGAACAAAACTAAAAAAATTACAAAAAAAAAAAACAAAAACAGATAAGCTACTAATTCGGTAACTACCATGAAGAATATACTTTAAAAGTTTAAGGGCATTACACCCAATTCTCATTAAATAATATAATATAATACATATTATAATGATATAATAATATAATAAATAATAATTTACTATATTAATATACATCAATTAATTTTCACTTAAAATAAATTTTGGAATTCCATATCTCTGACACAACAGAAACCTAAACAGAAACCTTTTGGCCAGGCAGTGTGTGTGTGTGTGTGTGTGTGTGTATGTGTGTGTGTGTGTGTTTGTCCTTTTATACAGATAAAAAACACAAAAACAAGGTCACCCATGAAGTACATTGCATAAACTAGATACCATGGTAGGAATAGGGATCAATAAAAGTAAGAGAAGCATATCTGGGGTAACAAAGTCCTATTTAGGCCATTTCCTGAATAGCTCAGTGGACTAAAATGACAGGGCCTCGTCTCGCTTCTAGAAGAGCATACATGTTTTGAGCCACTTGCTTACCCGTATATTGACTGTCACTTGCCTTGTGATTTACTAATACACTTTGATACAGTGGATACACATTTGTTACAAATAATAATGCATAAGGAATCACTGATGACAACTTATCAATTGTGTGGTGACTTTTCTTAAAAAAAAAGTACTAAACACATTATAGCATTGTAAATCTCAGCAAGAGCAAAGTTACAGTAGTTTAAGAATAGACACATCATTAGTTACAATTCTTAGTTAAAGTACTTAGCTTGTATGTATATAAAAATTATAGGAAATATTTAATTATTAATCACTAAATATTCAGTTCTACATATTTGTGCATTTGGGACCACGTGATAAATAATAATTTAAAAAATAATGCAGGTAATGCAATCAAATGACTTCTGACAGGGAATATATTATATTTTTATACCTTTTTGAGCTCTAGGTATTTTGTGGCATCACTGGGGGGGCTGGAAGGACTCGCCATGTGTAGAAGCAGAGCACCTTTAGACCGCCGCAGTTGCAGCCGCTGGTTTGAAGGTACCAGAGAGCCTGTCTGAGTCAGCTTAGACTGGAACATTTGATGGATAAGCACGTTCTCACTAGCTACTCCAGAAAGAATGGAGAAAGACAGAGAATGAAAAAAGAGAAAATAGGAGCAGAAGAGAGCAAGCGAAAGAGAGGGGGGGGGGGGGGGGGGGGGGGGGGGGGGGGGGGGGGGGGGGGGGGGGGGGGGGGGGGGGGGGGGGGGGGGGGGGGGGGGGGGGGGGGGGGGGGGGGGGTGTGTGTGTGTGTGTGTGGGGGGGGGGGTTGTATGCATGTATCTGTGGTCAAACTGTTTGTTTGAGTTTGAACTGATCCTAGGGAAGAGTTTGGTGACACTCCAAGTGGCAGTGTAAAAGGATGCTGAGTAACAAATAACACAGTTTAACTGGTTTGCCTTGCTGGCTGGTGTTTCTCTAATCAATGGTAAATGGTCAAACAAATAGATTTGACCATGAATCAACTGCAACAAATTGGACCAAGAGAGATTGAAATATCGAATGTTAACCATGTATCACCCTACAGTAGTGTTTACTAACGCTCTAGTTGCAGAATACAGTGAATCCATGTAGACATGTTCTAATATTGGCTGGAGGAAAAATCCTGTGTATTGTCCTATTCAACATGCTTCGACAAGGTTGCCAGGTTTTAACAAATGGCAATATACCTCACAATTAATGATTTGGTGGAACCATAAATCACATTATAGCAACAAGTAGCCATCATGGTGGCTTGAACCTTGCCAAATGAGTGAGTGAAGCAAAACGAGAGGAAGAAACAAAAAAATTGCTGTTTACCAGTAATTAAACAGAACCTGTGTGGGAAGTGATTTCATGCAGTACTTCCAACAGAATAACAAACAGCCAGAACATGAAACTGTGTAGATGAAGTGTTTGTGTATGTGTGTCTTTGTGTGCATGTGCTAGTCTGAATTGCAAGAGGATTTTGCATACACATGCAATTTCCCAAAAAGAAACATTTATTCTTATTTTTCTAGAATGACTTTAGTAGCCTGCAGTTTCCACATTACATCTCTTACATTTGAGGACAAACAGGATATTTTGGGGCAACGCATCCCTGTTCTTCTCCAGTGAACCAGTCAGGTCATAGCTCATCTGTAAAATGTGACACAACCATAAATATAACTTTGCCCCTAAAAGGAATAGTGCACAAATACGATTTTAATACTTTTGTATTCTTTGCTGTTTACCTTTCCAGCATAATGGTTGATAGTAAATGATGGTCCCTGATCTTTGGGTGGGGGGTTTCCATTTCCATCTTTGGTAGTTAGTAAGACACCGTCAGTAGCAGTGGAGTCGAGGTGAGCTTGCAGCCTCTTATAAAAGTTCAGTTCAGAAGGCCTGATGGACTGACTCTCTTCATCCAGCATACAAAGCATGCCCTGAGGCTTCTACAGACACACACACAAACAGACACAGACAGTCACAGCCACAGACACACACCCACACATATACACACAAAACGCAAAATGCATTTACAGTCAAAGCTTTGTTTGCACTAATTTACAAATGCTGAGGTAATCTAACTGTTGGTGATCAAACTAAATCCTTATTTGTCCCTTTACTCTGTCTGCTTACAACAAATCCCCTTCTTTCCCAATATCCTGTCACCACCCCCTTGCTATCCAGTAAGCAGAGCCCCATAAACACCCACCATATGGAAGCATTCTCATAAAACACAAAACTCTTTGTCCTGTGAAAACACCAAATCTTGAACAAGATATATAATAGATTCGGGATGACTGCCATCTATGCAGCAATAAGGAGCACATTGTAAGTAAAGAGTCTATGAGAAAAAGGATGGTAAAAGTAAACACTTTATATAATGTAATAGAAATAGATATCCACACATTTATAAGTTTGGGAGTGTGTTGTCTGGGCTGTAGGAGGACAAGTGAACTGTGAGTAACCATGCAGGGAGGCAGTGTTTGCGAGGGTTTGAATAATGCTGTGTCATTCTTTAAAATCTGACTTATGACTCATGGTTTTGACTAAAAACACAGTCATCCTGTTAGAGGCTAAAAGCAACATCACTTTAAAAATTACCTTGATGTCTCGCTCTTTCTGTTTGTGTGTGTGTATGAAAGAGAGATACTTTTTTTCTAATTGTACTAAAAAAAACTCTGACCAGAAATGTCTATTTCAAAAGCCTAAGGAGTTTTTTCTCTTTTTGTCTTTTTAATAAAAACAATAAGAAAAAAGGGTAAAACAGAACGTGTATCACAAAGGTTTTTTTAGAGGGACGTTAGCAGAGCAGAAAGTTATTGCAGTACCAAAAAGAAACAGAGCCATATATAAGTGACAGCACATTATATTATGGAAACAGAATCCTATATATCTAAAATATATATATTTTACCTTACAAAACTAATTATAAAATGGGCATGTAAGGTTTGTATCACCTACCTTTTACACACAATACATAAATAAATGTTTATTTTTATAATACCACATGTATTAGATGATTTTTAATCACATTAATAATATTTTTTATTTATTTATTACATTAATTGCTAAGTAATATTTGTATTGTACTAGCATAAAAAATTAAAAACAATACATTTGTTTTTACATTTGTGTACAATTGTTATATATGATTTTAAGGTTAATATATATATATATATATATATATATATATATATATATATATATATATATATATATATATATATATATATATATATATATATAAAAACTACTGACATGAGGAATTAGTTCAAACATTGGAAAAACACAGTAAGAAGGCCTTTGATTGAGATTAAACTAATAAAAAACAATAGCCACCATGTTAATTACTATTTATATATTATTATCTATTATATATCTATTATATATATATATATATAACATGGTAACTCAAATGTTTAGGGAAAAATGAATTTGAATATCTTCAGCGAAAATGTGAATTTGCATTTGAAAATTTGTGAAAATTTGATAAACATCTTATACGTTTGAAGAGTGTTACATTCGATAACTCGTTCACCAACAGAACTATAAACAATCACGATATAATTCATTATATATGATATACATTTGATTAACTGCCAAAGCAACGTTCCATTCCAATTATTTCGTACATATAACCCTGAGATTAACGTAGACGTCTGCATTAGTCTTGATTGCATTAACTATCATCTTCTATCTCAGAGGTAATTACGTAATTAACATACTGTCAGTTATAGTTAGTTATAACATAAGACTGTCTGATACATCTAACCATGAATACCTGATTAACTAACGGCTTATTTGGAGTTACGCCTCACAAACTCAGATATATTTCTTGCTGTTGTGTCTTCTGTATTTTAATTACAACAATAATTAGAGTTAATTAATTGTGTGCGGCGGCACGGTGGCTTAGTGGTTAGCACGTTCGCCTCTCAGCGCTAGGGATTCCCAGTTCGAATCCCCATCTGGGTGGAGTTTCCATGTTCTCCCCGTGTCTGCGTGGGTTTCCTCCGGGTTCTCCGGTTTCCTCCCACATTCCAAAAACATGGATCAAGTTAATTGAAATCTCAAAAATTGCCCCGTATATAGTGTGTCTGTGTGGGTGGGTGTTTGCCCGGCGATGGATTGGCGCCCTGTCCTGGGTCTGTCTGCCCGGCGCCCGAGACGTTCTCCCCTGGATGGGCATGGGGAGCCCCACCGCGACCCTAATAGAGGATAAGCGGGAGATAATGAATGAATGAATGAATAATTGTGTGCTTTGAATTTTCAACATGCTGGAATATTTCTCATCTATCAAGCTGCCAAAGACGATTTTTTTTCAGCCACTATTTGGGTCCATCAAGAGGCATTCATCCTGTCATTTCTCCAACACCTTTTTTACTTATGCATTCTCCTATCTTGTAATGATAGGATGCATAAATAGAAAAAAATGTTTTTATGTTGTAAAAATGACATTTTTGGGACAATGCATTTATTGCAGTAGTCTGACTTGGCTCAACTCCAGATGTGCATACCCATACCATGATAATATCACCATCATGTTTCACAGATGATGATATGGGATGAGGTTGTTTTAGTCCAGAAAGTTTTGTCCATCTAGCTTATCCATTTGGTCTTTAACAAACAAAAAATGGACAATGTTCTGTTTAAAGAGAAGCAGTATTCTTCTTGCAACCCTGCCATACAATCCATTATTTCTCACTTTTTTCCCTGATAATGATCGCATGCACATAAAACAGCATGAACACTCCCACCAGTTGAAGTTGAACTTGGTGATAAAAAAAAAATAAGTAACTTTCAAAACATGCATGATTTTATTAATCCTATTCTAATCTATTAAAACTGGTGCTGCTAATTTTATTTAAACAAGCCATGTTTCCAGAACATCAGTCTAGTTAAAGCACATTCACTTCATCCATCCTTGTTTCATTTTACCTGATAGAAGAAGTCCAAAGCACCAGACTGACTGGCAGGGGAGCATATGGTCTCCATGGTGACTCCCTCTTGCAGACATTCCTGCTGTTCTTGCTGAAAAAGCATCTCGGTGGTGTACTGCTGAATCCTCTCATTCACCATGTTTACAGAAAGCTACACACACATACACACAGAGAGACAAAAAATGTGAATTCATTAGTAAACACATGCACACATCTGGATCACACTGTCAAACTCTATTTAACACAAGCGTATGACTAACAAGAAGAAAGAGAGCAGGTCTCTCTGCAGGTTTATTTACTGCACACACCAGTATCATGATGAAGTGACAGAGGTTAATTATAACTCCCTACAGCATGTCAGGCACACTCACACAGAGTTAATTAATGAGCTCTCCATGTTAACCCTTTTTATAAACCAACACACACGCACACTCGCACATGTGGCTGTCAACATCTTTTATGTAAGGTTCAAGTGTTGTGTTTGCTTCCCAGTTTACTCAATGTAATAGAATTATCTGTTTATTAGGATAAAAAGGAATTGACATAAAGAACACGCTGTTTGCAGAGTGGTATGGGCATGGTGTATGCAAAGTATTACCCAAATACCCCTCTACAATAATTCCTTCAGCCCAGCATTGCCACATTCCCACAAATATGTTCTGAGATCCTACTTGTACAATTAGTGTAGTTCTAACGCATACACCTACCATCCAATTTATTAGACTCACACACATGTTTATAAACCAATAAACATGTTTTTTTTTATCATATCCAAAAAAACAGACTGTATGTAGTGAACCTGGCTCTAAATAACCCCATATAGTGTGTGTTTAAGTATGCCCAGAGATAGATTGGTGGCCTGTACTGGGTGTATCAGCCCAGCACCCGAAAAATTCTCCCCTGGATGGGCATAGGGAACCCCCCATGATCCGAGTAGAGAATTAAGCGGAATATAATGAATGAATACAGATACAGTTTATCTATAGCAACCTACTAGTATCACGACTTGATAGGGTTAAAATGCAGATTCTGCCATGATACAGCACCCCTGGAGCAATGATATATAAGGGCTTTGCTCAAGGACCCACACTGTTAACTTAATTGGACCCTGAATTTGAACGCACTTTAGATTGATAGACTTCATTTGACTTGATAGACCAAACACACTTGCACATACAGTATTTCTTTTATCCAAACCTGATGTCTAGCTACACAAAAACATTAATAGTTGTTGTACATTGACTTTAAACAATGCAAAAGTAGTTAAAAGAGGCTAATGAATTTAATGGCACATTAAATAAACACATTATCTTAGCACCTTAAAAACAATTAAGAAATGATGATGGAGAATCTGTATAACTGGTATAGAGACATTTAAAAATGTACAAAAATCAAGTTAGTTGTGGAAAATAAACAATGTTTTTTTTTGCACATAGACTTTCGTCTTTTCTCTATGAAAGTGTTCATTTACCGGATAAATCGTGTGAAAAATGTGCTTGTCAAAATATGTGTGTTAAGATCATTATACGTCAAGAAAGCAACAATGAGGCAGCATTCAATGGTAAAAAAAAAAGTTATAAAAATAAGTTTGATTTGGAATACGTTGCAACTAGTTTACTGTAGGTATGGTGGGAAACTCTCTCAGCAATTTACCATAGCCCAAGACTCATAAGCTTGCTTATATTTGGTTACCTTATTTCTGCTGACAACCACACACACAACAAACAAGACAATCATTCAGAGCCAAATTCAGGCCAAGGATTTAGAGCCCAGATCTGGCTGTGTGTGCAAGACTCCTGTGTGTCTGGTGGTGCAGGGTCAGCTGAGGGCAGCTTGGGGTCATGCCAGCACAGAATGAAAAATACACGCAGACAAGTTCATCTGAACCATGCATTACAAAAGGTTAAATTCTATATTCGGGTGACCACAAAGCTGCTTGTGGTGTTTTACCATCAACCATCTAGGACAAACATCCTACAGTACATCGCTACTTGTCAAAGACTTAACACATACTAATTATGAAACTATGAAACTGTCCGTATGTAACTCACGTGTCCTGCATGTAAGTTTGACCAGAGGGGGACACCTCAGGTCTTTTAAGGTCTTTAGACTGAAACTAACATGGAGATATAGTGTTATGCTTTTGCATTTGGCATGTTTATGTTAATTGAGTAAAAAATGTCATCACAATTACTGGGTTATTATTATTAGGCCACTTGACAGCCATTTGTTCATTTTATTGTTGGCGTTTTACAGATCATGATTAAGTTTAATTTGAACAACCTGCATTACAGACCTTCTTGTATTTAGTCCCATGGAATTTCTTGATTTTTATGACATTTTTTACAAAAACTTAATATTTACAAAAACATAACCAAATAGTAAATTATAGTACAGACCATTTAAAATATTTCCTGCTGCTGCTCAGAAACTATCTAGTGTAGATGATTCGTGATCCAGTGCTTCGGATTTAAGCACGGAGGCGTGGCCACGGGCCGGTTTTTGGAACAGCGAGAGAGACGGGGACGGGGAGGACGGGGCAGACTGCTCGCTTGCAGAGATCGCGATTCAGGATGAATCACATTGTGTGTTAAAATCGCGATCGACCTGACACCCCTTTTCGATCGACCGGTCGATCGCGATCAACATATTGAGCACCCCTGGTGTAAACAGTGATCTTAAATTCAACACAGATGTCTCATTTGGATCACATTTTAAGATGTGAATCATTTTGTATATGTGATACAGATTACACAGAATCCAGTAAAATCTAACTGCCCAAATAGAGGCTTTAAGATTAATTAAAAACACAAAACTGCCACTTACCACAAATGTATGCAATATATTTGTATGTATATCTCTTCTAAGATGTACCAAAGAAATTTCCATGTTATCTTTTATTTTGTGAGTGATCGGATTCGGCTTCAGGAGGTAATTTACTTTTTGGGATTATGTTATAGTACTTGTGTAAAATTACATTTAAAAAACAAAAGTTTTACACAGCTTTTTCTGGGTAAATTGACTTTGTACTGTAATAGTCTTTTTGATGTACTGTACAAGCAAAAATAGCAAACCATATTAACATTATAATAGAAGTATAAATTAATAAATATAAAGTACTTTATATTTAAAGTAGGGCGGCACGCTGGCTTAGTGGTTAGCACGTTTGCCTCTCAGCACTATGGATTCCCGGTTCGAATCCCCATCTGGGTGGAGTTTCCATGTTCTTCCTGTGTCCGCGTGGGTTTCCTCCGGGTTCTCCGGTTTCCTCCACAGTTCCTCAAATTGCCCCATAGAGTGTGTTTGTGTGTGTTTATGTGTGTGTGAGTGTGTGCCCACCGATAGATTGGCGCCCTTTCCTGGGTGTATCTGCTCAACACCCAAAACTTTCTCCCATGGGGAAACCCCCCCCCTTATATAGGATAAAGATAATGAATGAATGAATGAATGAATAAAGTACTTAAATTGTAATAGATAAAATACCTTGGACGGCTGTAATATAGAGTAAATGTTCTACTAAACTGAAAACAGAACCCTAAAGTGGGCAGAGGAGGAAATTGTGACAGGCAGCTATGAAACTGTTTAATGTGTCCATATCAAAAAAATTACCTCAAGCTGAAAGCATTTAGTCTCCTGGGTTTGGTGGCAGCACATTAGTACCACATCAAACTGAACTTACTGACTCACAAATGCAAAGGGTGCTTTAAGGCACCAAGGAAGGACTGTGTGTGGCCTGGTTTAAATAAAACAATAGAGTGGGAGAGAAAAAGCTCTGCTCATGAATACTGACCAGCACATCGCTACTATTGCACATGTGAAACTAAGGAAGTATGTAGGAAGGCTATGCAAAATTAGCAAAAACAATGTATTTCAGAAGGGTTCACATATTGCTTTCAGAAAGTTAAATTGCATATTGTTTAGGCAATGTTTAAAAAATATATACATCAAGAAATAGGAACCCTAAAGGACTCCACTGCATATTCTCTTTGTATATCCATGTGTCTTAGTGACCTATCATAATACAGTATTTAATCAGTTTTTGTTAAAAGAATGTAAAGAGTTAAATGGTTTACTATTAACATACACTTTAATTTATTATTAAAACATAATGACCTGCGGCATAAAAGCTAAATGATGAAATGAATTTTGTAACACCTAATAAAGAAAATTCCTACCACTGCAATATCACTACTAATAACATTAAGGGCATAAAAATTCAACATTGTTACAGCATAAAAAAATGTTGTTTCCCCTCACCTGTTCAAAACCGTTCTTCTGAAATTTCTCGAAGCCAAAAATATCCAGAATGTTGATCTCGAGTGCTGAATCTCTGTAAATGAATATATGTAAGTCAATTTCTTACATAGAATCAACAGTATCATCTGAGAACACACACACACACAAAAAGACACACACAATCCATGGCAGTCTTGCTTAAAAATATTTGAGAACAAACTAGGTACTAAAAGTTGATTATGTAATTGAGACTAAACTACAATATATTCATTCATTTTTATTATTATTTGAAATGCGTTTTTTTTAATAAGCATCTCTATAAGGCAAGAGGTGGGGGAAGTGGCACAAAAAAACTTTGGACTGTAAGAGAAAAATCCGATTGCCAAGAGAAAATACACGCACAAAAAGAGAACATGCAAACTTCACACAGAAAGAACATGACCCACTTTTTGCATATGGTGAATGCCTTATGTCATTTTATTAGAAAAGCTATGAAGCACATTTATTTTAGGTCTTATTTCCTATATCAGATGTCTAATTATGAAAAAGTTAAAAGCATTTGGTGACATTGCTTTTGAATTGCTTAACTTGAATTTAAAGCTCTGGATAGCCTTGTACATTTTTTTGCACAATATCCTATAGAAACATTTAAGGCTCAACTAAAAAAAGAAAAAAAAAACAATGATTTTTACTGAACAACTGCAGTTTCTATGAGAAAAATGGACTACAATTCCGGTGAAGTATTGTGAGAAGCCTGTGCAAGGCTACACTAAGCTTTTAAGCTATAAAGTGGAAATGCCAACAAATACGTCTTGAGGAAATAAAGTACATTCTCTACTGTAAAAAATATATAGTAAAATATAAATGTCTGAAGTTTAAAATACGTTTGTATGTCTTTAACTTCAGTGTGTGTACGCATAGCATTTCAACCCTAAAAGATCGATTGTACTTAGTCCACTCATTCACTATTCAATGTCTGTAATTTCTAACTATAGTTATTGTTTGTATTGTAGACTACATTTCTATTTCCTTACTTCAAAAATGTAACTTAGGCTGTAAAGATTAATTCATTTTAAACTAGATTCTGAACTTTCTCACTCATGTGCGCATATACATGTAGATTTCTTGCTTATGTACAATTCTGTACTATCATGTTTATCCCTTTCAAGAGTACAGAGTATCTAATTATATCTTTCTTGATATTTAAAAAAAATTTAAAACAGGCAATAAAAAATTAAGCTAAAAAAAACAACTAAAAACCTGTGTATGGTAGAAGTCAACAAATAATGACTAACTGCATAATTATTTTCAGATGAGAAAAAGGTGAAAAAAGGGTAAACTATGTTGAACCTCAAGTGTGACTAATAATGTTCTCAGTCAATTAAAGTAAATTTAACTGACCAAAATAGTTTTTTTTTAAGAGAATATCAGTGTTAAGGCCAAAATTATGCCTTACACCCGACCTATTTGTGGGCATGACATTTCATAACAAAATTACAGGAACTAATATAAAAAAGATGTTTTAATTAGCAGGTAAAACAACTATTCAATCAAAAAGGCAAGAGAGGGGGCGTGCATTATTGTGAATAAATCGTGGGAAAGAGGTGTTATTAGCCACGACACATAGTGATAAAGTTATAAATTATAACGATAAAGCCATAATGTAAATCCCTCCTGAAGATTTATACACATATAAATAAGTATATTTAGCTATTATTTAGCTATAACATACCACATACACAGCTGTTGAACTGTGTTTTGTTCAACAAAGTAATTTTGAAGATAACACAATCTACAAATACTTTGGTTTCTTTGAAAATCTTGCTAACCCTTTGGTGATACCTATTCATTACAGCTGAGGAATTGTAAAGCCCTGCTAACTTAATCAGTTATTTACTTAGTCAAACAAAACAATGTGTAGCAAAGGTTAATCATACAGTCATGTATTTCATTGATCCATTTACACATTCTTTTTTGACACCTTATTTAGTTATACATTTCTATCAATCACTTTGTTTCTGTAACAGGATGATTGTACAGTCACTATACTTACCCAAGGCTTTCATCTTGGCCATAAAGATAAAAGTTAATCTTGTTGACCAGAAAGCTGAAGAGTCGTCCATACAGTGCTTTGACTAGGAGGTCTCTGTGTTGGTTGGACATCTCAACTGTGTGAAGCCGAGTGATAACATCACCTAGATCAAAGCATAACCAACGTTGATTTTTTTTACATCTCACATTCAAAATGGTACAGCGTGACATCCCTCATAATGTCATCTCTTACCTGGTCAGCCATTTTAGAGAAATCACTATTGCTGGTGTTCTCCACTAATTACAATTGCAATAACAAAATACTACCAAGAAACTATGACAGGGTACATCAAAAACAGTATTGTGGTGTGAAACTGATTTCTATGAACATTTTTTATCTGGAAAATTGTGCTACATGTGATAATGTGGTAAAAAGAACCTTTAACTCACTTATGCCTGCTCATGAAGTACACATAGCCATTTTATGCTACATTTGCTACAAAACTACAAAACCTATTAACATGGATCATTAGATGATGTCTTTGTTGGCTCTTACTATTTTCTTTAAAATAGGATATACAATTGACTGCTGACACCCGTGTATAATTTAATGAAGCCCTGACACCTAAATTGGCAGTAGAAACCATGTACATGTACATATTATTGAACAGCTGTAAATAACCAAACAACCAAATAAACTCCAAACTGTATGGTACATTGTTTCCATTACGTTACCATATACCAAAATTCATGTTATATAACTCAAGCAATTAATCAAAGCACCCTGTTTTATGGACATTGACCATTTCATTTACACTAAATTACATTGTATTTACACTAAATTACAATTACATTGTATTTACACTAAATTACTTTTATAAAAGAGTGAGTACTGACTGTACCATCCACCACCATGAAAACCATTAAGACAATACTTACAGTCATGTAAAATACAAAATACATCCTGGTTAAATTATTTGGTTTTATGTATCCCGAACAACAATGATACTACTTCTACTACTACTAACAGTAATAATACTTTGTCTGATGTAACATGTAACAAATAAAACAATGGCATTGCTTATTTAACAAGAACTAGTCCAAATTGCACAAACAGAGTGTGAAAAACTAAGTGTGCCCTTAATGCTTCCCTCAGAATAAACAGTGTGGTTAGCATCCAATTACAGCTAGTAAAAGCCCTTGAAATTAACAGATCTTCAGCAAGTATGACTTTAAAAAAGCAGAAATATATATGGTTGTAAGACTATCTCCAAACAATTCAAATTCTATGTTGAATGTTTGTCAGTGGTGGATGAGTGATTTGGGTGATTTTAGCAGTCACTGGACCTGGGCACAATAATAGTCACTGAGTCGACAATGGACTCCTTTTGACTGTGCTTCCATCTATTCAACAGCTTAACCATGGCTAAAATTGTGTCATAAAACATTACAATGAATATATAAGTACAATCAAATTTTTAAAAAATAATGATGGTGTGCGGCACGGTGACTTAGTGGTAGCACGTTCGCCTCTCAGCGCTAGGGATTCCTGGTTCGAATCCCCATCTGGGTGGAGTTTACATGTTCTCCCCGTGTCTGCGTGGGTTTCCTCCGGGTTCTCCGGTTTCCTCCCACAGTCCAAAAACATGGATCAAGTCAATTGAATTCTCAAAAATTACCCCATATAAAGTATGTCTGTGTGAGTGAGTGTGTGCCCAGCAATGGATTGGCGCCCTGTCCTGGGCCTATCTGCCCAGCGCCCGAGACGTTCTCCCCTGGATGGGCATGGGGAACCCCACCGCGACCCTAATAGAGGATGAAGCGGAAGATAATGAATGAATGAATGAATAATGATGGTGTTACAATGGCCCAAACCGGAACTGAATTAAAATGCTGCATCAAGACGTTACAATAACTATGCATAAACAAACGCAAATACTATTGCTATTACATTTCTTTTGTTAAAATAAACCAAAAAGGAAACTATATAGAAAGGAGTAATAAAAACTACATCCAGATGTGTGCATATAAATTTAGGCAGCAGGTCAAAATGTCTGTTGCATTACAACAAGCAGTCAGCTGAATCAGTTTAAGAGCCGGACAGTCTGTCACGCGTTTCTTATAGTACCCAAAAGTAACTGAAATTATCAGCTATGTCTGTGCTATGTCTGCAAATTAGGAATGAATTTGTCCAGTCCAGCTGAATGTGCCAAATTGAAGACCACTCATTAGAGAAGTCTACTTGGGAGCATGCCTAAGGCCTATTGCTCTGATAACTTCCTGAGCTGACCAGGCCTGGGCTATTGCTGCTATGCTTCCTCAATGAATGTGTCACTAAATACCGCAGGACTGAGAAATTCATTTACAATAAACAATGTGAGCAAGGTGACAATGAGAGCAAGGTGACAGTTATTTATGCTCAATTTCAGATGCATGCATAAAAATGATGCTTTATTGAATAATGTATAATGCCCTGTTTCCACTGTGGTGCACTTGTGCTGTAGGTATCCCTAAGTACGTCAAATGTATTTAGTCAAAGAAAAATGTTACTTGATTTGAAAAATATGAGTTATTAGAAAAAGATAATGCATAATTAAAAGCTTTACAAATACTCATGAAACTGAAAATAACCTTAAAATATCCTCAAATCGAGAATTTCATAGCAGTTACTTCAATTTGTAAGGCAGTAAAATAAAGCAGTTGACTGGAACAAGTGAAGGTCAAGATAAGGACTGGAAGACCAAAAAAACTCAAATAGAACTGATCATAGGCTTATTAAACAGGCGACCTCAACTATCTATGCAAATCCAAAACCCGATAGTTGTATTTAGTACATTCAGGCGGTGCACTGTGCAGTCGTATATTCACAAAGAGAACCTTCATGAACAAATCATTAGAATAAATCATAAACTGTGTCCTTATCACAAAATTCTGCATCAGTTATTAGACAAACAGAGACTTTAATAAGTATATTTGTGCTGCAGCCAGTGACATGGAAAATATTACACTGGTAAAAGGAAAATTGGATTCCATTAAATATTAGCAACATTCTGGAAAGATTAAACAAATCCTGAGGATAAAACTGGACTACCTCAAAAAATTTTTTTTTTGCCACAGCCCACACAGTCTAAACATTCTGAAAATCATAGTAAATCTGTAAATATACCTCAAATGTGACAAGGCAAGACAAGGACTAAGAATTTCACAGAAATAGAAAGTATTTATAGAAAATTCCGATAACTGAAAATCTCCTAGATAGCTACAAAATGTATATAAATATATGATGTAATAGGAGGAATGTCACAGGTTAGGTACAAATGTAGAGGGGAGACAGGATTTCACAAGCTCAGGAACCAGCTTTATTAACAGATTGTATTCAAATAACGTTGAAATACATCTGGTGGTTGATTGAACTGCCATACAGCTGCATTTCTGCTACCTCTGTGCTTTGAGATGTTCCAGCTGAACAAAGGTTGCACATGTTCATCAGCAGACCCGGCAGCAGGTGCGTTATCTCTGATCTAAGTTCATTGCCATCGGCTCCGCTATTCCCCCGGCAGCGTTGCTGCACTTTTTCTAGAGGGAAGAACTAATTAATAAATTGTAGGGTGCCTTCAGCTTTGGATTCTTTTTCTGTTTTCTAATATAACTATAAAAATGAACGAAAAGTTATATAGCCAAAAAAACCAATATGTTTTTGGAAAACATTTGGAAAGCTTCAGAGTATGAGATCTTGCCTCGCTTACTGAATAGTTTTACTAAATGCCATGGTGGTGGAAGGCAATTTAAATTACACTACAGTAATTTAAAGTTTACTCCCACTGTCCAAGCACATGCTGATAGGTAAATTGGACAC
>JAFMOD010000701.1:248822-253822 GCA_019802435.1 Corydoras maculifer | reverse complement strand
ACATTGATGGAAAAATAGCATGTAATCATTAGTCTGTTGGAAGGCACAGAGTCGAATAATGCTTGTGCAATGGCCACTTTGTTAAAGGTTATGTATATGACGTAGTTATTTTATTGTTTTTGTATATGTGGGTGTGCACCGGTGAAACAATAGCCAATTGTAACAAACCTAACATTTAAATAAGAGTTAACAGTTACACAAATGCCATGGAATTGTTCATTTTTGCCCAGTAATGCAGTGATAGAGAAATGCATTACATTCTGTACCATGTTAAGAGATAATTCCTGTCTTTATTAGCATTAAACAGACCTTATAAGCTATGAGCAAATAAAGGTATTGGATAGAAGAAAAAAACTACTAATATAATTAAAATTTTAATGTAGAACAGTTTAATCTTTTGAATTTATTATTATTTTTACTAGGGATGCACCAAAATAAAATAAAAAAATGAAGTGTTTTTTTAGTGTTTTATCATTTGTGTCACAATTTCATACATTAAATAGCCCAAATATATATTGAAAAATATATGTCCAAAGTGCAATTTCAAAATATTTTAAATAAAAATAAAAATAAAACATTTTAATATGACTTATGCAGTAAAACAAAATTTTGTAATTTGCCATTTTGCGGTTTTGGTCAGTAAAACAGAACAAAAAACAGAATGTTGGGAAAATAAATGGCTTAAAAAGTGACATCCTAATGAGAACTTACTAGCCTCGCCACTAACCTTCTCTGATGTGCTTAGGCTTTGCCCACTAAACTGCCAGTGGACTCGATTGTAGTGTCCTAACGCTTTGCTATTCAATATGTGTGTGTGTCACTTAGTTCTTATTTAGAAAACCTCATTCTATCCACAATCAGGTTTATATGACTGCAAACAAATTCTTAATGCACTTATAATGTTTTTAAAAAATATTTTTCAAACAAAAACAACTGACACAGGTATACTTAATAGACTAGTAACATATTGAAGATTTACATACACACTGAGATGTGTATTAAGTTTCAGTGGACAGTTGGGTTGAAGGAGGCTGCTGTGTAAAAAAATTAATTAAGCTTTTTTAAATAGGTGTTATTTATTGGTAAGCACGTTACACAGCAGAACATAGTGTAATGTGCTGCAGAATGTTGCATAGCTGTGCTCCTGTAATAAACTCCTCTACAATGGCATAAGAGCATATCCAGGACTGTTGCCAGCACTGAAGGTGACATCTCAATACAAACACACACTCCAGTCTGTTATTGCCCCTTGTGACCTGTACAATCAGTGAGAACAGCATCTAGTTGTACTGTCTACCTTGGCTAATGATCACTGTCTCATCTTTAAATAGACTCCCTAGTCTACTTCCCTCCCTTAAACACATGATGTAGATAAGCAGATAAGGACTAGGTCCATATACAGGACATGAACAAGGGATAGAAAGATAAAGGTTTTACCAGTTTATTAAATCCCATAGCACGCAGAGCTTGTTTAAGTGCTGTCAGTTTATCTTTGCTTTCAGAGCATGTTGGATTTACTGCAAGAGCTTCATTGAAAGTAGTCATGTTCAGATACCTGTATGCACAAACACACAGAGCAGAGATATAGATCAGAAATAATAAATAATGATATAACATATAAATAAAAAATAAAATAAAACAATTCTGAGTTTAATTTGGAAAGAACTACCCGGAATTAATGGTAAACTAAGAGTGTCATATTCATCAAGTGAATCAAAAGCAGGCAGAAAAATAGAAGGAGCGTTAAATGGTAAAGTTTCAGAAGCAGGTGCAGTTCTTTGGAAAGGCTATTTCCCCGATACATCAACCAATTTACATACTTTTCTAGGAAATATAACTGTCACCTCTTTACTACAAAATAATAGCCCTAATATTATTACTATCAATATAAAAGCATGCACTGTACTTATATGTACTTTTTGTATCCATATATTAACAGGAACTATAGTGCAAATTCAGGTTGCAACTCATGTTTGTGGAAACGTTTCATGGATAAACGGAATTTTAGATTCCACCTGTCGGCATTCGGATTGTGTACAAACAGAGCATTTAAGAACATTTACACTCTTCAGGAGTGGTAGCCTACAAAGATCATTCCAAAAGTAAAATGGGTAATAGTCTCAAAACAAACACAAAAAGCAACTAAAGATCTTTCTCATATTGGTTATTGTTAATGCTAATGAGTCCACCCTAAAAAAACTATTGTGTGCCCAAAGCATAGTTGCAAGAAGAAAGTAACTCTTCCCATCTAACAGCTACCCATCTTCAATCTGTTAAAAATCACAAGCCAGAAGGTCATTTGTACGTTTTTGTTATGCTATGTTTGGACAAAAACTCCATTCCAGCATAAAAACCTCATTCTATCTGTGAAACCTGGTTACGGTAATATCATGGTTTGGGCCTGTTTTGTCTGTTTCAGGAATTCTTGCCATTACTAATGAAAAAATAAATAAAACTAGGAATTTTGTAACAAAAATCAAAACATTAATATATAAGCTACGGCTCAAGTAAACATGGGTCATGCAGAAAACAATCCAAAGCTCAAAAGTAACTCCACCAAAAATAGATGAGGAACACAGCTAATAATTTGAAATAGTTCATTGTAACAAAAAAAACTTTTTTTATATAAAAAACTGTCAAAATTCCTCTTAATTACACAATGTACAAAAATGTTTAACAATTACCAAAGACATTAAGTTAGTTATAGTTGTTATCACGCCATAAGGGAGTCAACAATATACTGACTGTAACAGTTTAGATACATTTGCCACAGTTCGTCAACATTTTTTACTTATTAAAATAAAGATACAAAGACAAATCTATGTCTAACCAGAACCCTGGATCCAAAAATGCCTTCAAAACAAGCCATTGTATAAAAGAGTACTAGAAATGAAAAATTGTGTACATATAAAGAGGGTGTAACTCAGTTGCTCTTTGGCCAGCCCAGAAAATACACAATTAAAGCAAGGTAGCATGTACATTGGTCACACTCTATTGCACACCACCAACTAAAGCAACCCTGAATGTAACATTTAAACTGTAAAACATTTTATTTTTAATCAGTGGTGGTATTAATTAAAAGTCACAGTAAAAAAAGAAACTACAGGTATCAAACCAAGCACCAAAAGTATTATTTACCAAATATAAATAATCACAGGAAAATTGAAGTCGAGTATGTCCAATTCAAATTAATGTTTATTAATTTTGTGTGTGTGTGTGTGTGTGTGCACACCTGTGGGAAAGGATGTTGTTAAGGTTCAGACTGCTCTTCTCCTCAGGTGAAAGGCCCTCAGCCAATAAATAGAAGATGTTAAAATTCTGCTGCTGAGGTGTGTTTACGATTCGTGCTTTCTCCAACATGTAGGTGCTTATACGGGCTGACCATATAAATACACACAAGTGAGAAAAAATCTTCCAAAACTTCACTATTACTTTCAGTAAAATTTATATAACGTTACCTCTCCTTGTACACATAAACAAAAAGGCCCATAAAAAGCATTTCCTATTCCTTAATATTATAGACATAAAAATCTATGTATTATGAGTAGTTAACTAGATAAAACCACTTATCTTAAGGATTATGGGATTATATGTTGCTAGCAGATCATTACTATGATGATGCTGGATTTTAACATAAAGCAGATGGAACTTGAATAATCCTGAAGTGGTTTATTTTTCAGTAATAACCAGATCACTGTTAGTATCTCATCATTTTATAATAAAACCAATTATCTGATGAAAAACATTAACCAGCAAAATTACATTATTAGCAACAATCTGTTATACAGAAATAACAGACATCTTACATCCATATTTGATCAATCAAAAAATACAATTTAATAAAGCCATGTAATGAAATGAATAATGCACCATTTCTTTAAACTTTCATTTTTATATTGTGTTTACAAATCTAACAGCTCAGATACTTCTTCTCTAAAATTTAATGACGCTGGATAACACATGAAAAGCAAGATTACAAACCACCAATCATAACCGAATGAAATTTTGTAAAATAAAATGAACATTTTTTGAAGGGCTGTGTGACACGAGACATGTTAAATCCAGTCATCTCTTTCGAAACATACTTCTCTTAATAAACTAGCTATTAAATATTAATCATAAAGTTTATGTATACAACCAAGAATTCATTAATTGCACAGCATAATATTTACCTTCTCTGGTTTGAAATAGTGAAACCATTTATTTTTATCAAATTGCACAATCTACCACTATGTTTATGTCTGTTATCCAGTAATATGAATAATGATCATGGTAAAACAGGACGGAAACTCCTGTAATATAAATATTACAAAATTTTATAAACCAACTACTATATTTCAAATAAAGGCTTCTCTTCAGGTCCACTAGTAAGTAGAGGACTGGCGCCCTCTGCCGGTAGAAATCCGTTTGATGATCTTATTTTCGTTAAACAACTCTATTTAGCATTTTTTAAAGATATTAAAACACAGACCTCGGAGTAGTGTCCTTCTTTTTTCACTGTACTGAAGTGAGAGCAGCTTCATAAAGCGACTGGAGTTACTGTTCATTGGTGTCCTAGCATGTCCAAAGGCCTCTAAAACAGCATTCACCTGTATAAAATTAAAGAACAAAAACATACATTACACAAGTTTTAGCAAAGAATAGATTTAGGGTTATAATAAAGAAGTCAGATTAAGCTGCACGGTGGCTTAGTGGTTAGCACGTTCGCCTCCCAGCACTAGGGATTCCCGGTTCGAATCCCCATCTGGGTGGAGTTTCCATGTTCTCACTGTTTCCTCTGGGTTCTCCGGTTTCCTCCCACAGTCCAAAAACATGGATCAAGTCAATTGAGTTCTCCAAATTGCCCCATATAATGTGTGCGTAAGTGTGTGCCCAGCGATAGACTGGCGCCCTGTCATGGGTGTGTCTGCCCAGCGCCTGAAGCATTCTCCCCTGGATGGGCATGGGAAACCCCCCCCCCCTCCCCCGCGACCCTAATATAGGACAAAGCGGAAGATAAT
>JAFMOD010000701.1:233721-246503 GCA_019802435.1 Corydoras maculifer | reverse complement strand
ATATATATATATATATATATATATATTCATTCATTCATTATCTCCCGCTTTGTCCTCTATTAGGGTCGCGGTGGGGTTCCCCATGCCCATCCAGGGGAGAACGTTTTCCTCCGGAGGAAACCGGAGAACCCGGAGGAAACCCACGCGGACACGGGGAGAACATGGAAACTCCACCCAGATAGGGATTCGAACTGGGAATCCCTAGTGCTGAGAGGCGAATGTGCTAACCACTAAGCCACCGTGCCGCCCTATATATATATATATATATATATATATATATATATATATATATATATATATATATATATATATATATATATACCACGGTGTGGTTCTTTCTTCTTATAAACAATAAGGCATAGTTCATTCTGGGTACACTTCAAAGTTCCTTGTTAACTTTCTCCAACCTCGGTAAAAGTGCACGCAACTTAACAAAAAATAGAGAAGAAACTCACATGCATCATACGGAGCTCCAGGGCAAAGCCTTTAGGGCAGGAGCGAGCAGCCAGATGCTTTAGAATGTGCTGACAGGCTTCTGACTTCCCTGAGCCACTCTCTCCACTGGACACACAGGAAAAAACATACATCTCATCAACTGTCTTATTTATTTTTGTTTAATATTATATACTTATGTTTAAGAGCTATTTTTAGCTTTGTGAATTTATTTCTTCGGCTCACTGTGTAATATGCACCTACCACTGCCATCACACCAATTTAATTTGATTACTATAATGTTTTTAGCACATTCATTGTTTTAAACATCTTCATGTAACAGTAACTTGATGCTGTATTAAGTTCCAGAAAAGTCCTAGTTTTATATTCTTTAAAAACATTCATTTGTAATATTTTTTTTCAATATTTTCAAATGATATGTAGTGTTCTAAATGTTTCTTTGATCCTCTCCCTTTATTTTCATGACTGCATTCCTGAATGTGTTAAACCATTGATGGTAAAATGCCTACATATTAATTACTTTCTATAATTATATAAATACAGTGCATAAAATCATGTGAACAATAAAACAATAAAATAAGACTACTCTTTAGGTGTCTCTCTTCTTTTACATGATAATGGTAGCGTGCTTGCATTATCTTATGCCAGCTGACTGCAATGCTACAAACTGTTGTACAAATAAGCACATTGACATTTGTGTTTGGGTATTGTCACCCCTCCTTCTCTAAAAGCATGACCAACTTGCTTTCCTTCAGCTCTGGCCATGGATAGTTATGGCATCAGGATTGAAGCCAGCAATCTTCAGATGACAGGGCAAATGCTTTTCCTTTCTAAGCAGTGCTTCTGTACATGGTATCATCTTGTTGATGACAGAGGTTAACAGAGAAAAAGCAGACTGGTTGAAGGTGACAAAAACACTTCAGTAACTAATAACTTATTTGTACAATCGTGGTGAGCAAAAGTATAAGCAGGCAAAACACTTCAAACCTTAAAGTAGTTTTATATGGAAAATAGGAAACTAACAATTGTATATTGCAATAATAAAGGTTTCGCCATGGCTATCACAGTCCCAGGACATACAAATACTTTAAAATATATTGATATACCTGCAAAATGCAGTAATTACCTTAAACTAGAACTTTTTAACTTGTTCCTGTTTAGGGGAGTGAAAGAACACAAGGTTTGTGAATTCAAACACTAAATAATATAAAACTGTGCTGTCATGTCAGTCCTTAGCTGTTGATTTTTCCATCTACTTGAGGGAGCATGGTAGATTAGGCTGACACTGACAATGCTGTGTGATATTAAAGCAGAAAATTCTATAATGTATTTGCAAAAACTGACTCAGCTATCACAATTGAGGTCAGGCTATATTTTCTCTTTGAAGTAAATGTTTTAATTAGCAAAATCGCTTAGTGTGTATGATGTGCAGTTCACAAAGTATAATATTTAAGCTCATTTTAAAGATTTTTCAGTAGTTTTGGAAGATGACTAATATAGTTGGTCAGGGGTTCACAGTCGGGGTCTCAAAGGAATGGTGATGGTGGGGGTGGTAATGTATCAAAACAGAAGATGGCATGGATAGTGGCAAATGCCCAAACTGGCTAAAACCCCCATATCATACATGTCTGTATGATTACACTCATACAGTACCAAACATATTCTCACTTAATTTCAGCTGCATTTAATGCAGACCTGCTAGAATAGTTAACGTGTCAAAAATGTTTTTTTACTTATCATGGTCTAGTGCAGCTATGTGTACATATTTTAATTGGATTCACCTTTTTTAAAATAACCACATTTGTAAACCAAATAACCAAACAAGACTATCAGGTGCTTTAATATACTATATTTAATATAAGTCACCGCTCAGATAAGTTCGTCTTTGTTGGGAAATAATCGAGAAAGTGCAATAGTGCAAATGGGGATGGGGAGGAGGGGTTGTGGAGAATTGTTAAGGACAAGATAAACCAAATTCATCAGACAACATATGATATTACAAATAATATTTATTTTTTAATAATGGAAGTAACTAACATATTTTTTTGGTCACAATTTTTCAAAAAAAAACATAAACTAGCATTTAAAATAAAGTTTCTGATCACATTCACCCTTCCCTTGCAGAAAACCCCTGTAAAACTAAACTGAGAGCCAGGTTAACTTTAACAAAACAAAGCTAATATGATCATTTCAAGTCAAAATTTTAGGTGCTTTAAAACTGGATTGAGTAAGGAATTCATGCATTCATGCAAGGAGTTCATGATCAAGTGTGTGTGTGCATTAGTGCATGACTATGTGTACATGTCAGTGTCATTAAAGCACACCAAAGCACTTTTGCATCTTTGGTCATGAAGTCACTGGAGTGTGGCAGAATTGGTCTCCTCTCACCTGAGGGGAATGTATATAAGAAAGAGTGCCTTTGTGTGATGGATCACCCATGAAGTAAGGGTATTAACATGGTTGCAGGATCCTCTCTCTACCTCAGCAAAATGTGGTGCCTATAGCAGCAGAGTCGAGTAAAATTGCAAATAAGGATTTAATTGCGATCAGAGACGGTCATTGCCCAGGAGGAAGCAGAGGGCATGCCATAGGTTTGCACCCTCATCCATTAATCTCCTAAAATAAGTGTAGCAGGTCTGAATTTAAACTCTGGTCCTGAAAACATTAATCAAACCAAGTGTGTTTAACATGGTGTGTTGCACTACAGCTAAACAAAAGATGATGATCCAATGCATTCTGATCGGACATTTGAGGATTTAATTGTTTACATCATTTGTAAAGTTTTTACCATAGATAAGCCAGTTCAAGCAGAATATTGTACATCCCAACCATAAAATGTTTATGTATATCATGATGAGTCATGCAGTTGGAAGGTTTGGTGCATTGCATCTCAAGTCTGTGTTTGTTTTCTCTAGTTACTAATTGTATGTAAACCATCTGTATTATTCACATGGTTTACTGTGACCTCTGGTTACCTCCTTATTACCCTCTCTTTCTGAACTAAGTCTAACCATGTGAATTCCCGTCAAGAAGACAAAAGATTAAAGATAATCTTACAAGAGAAATGAGCATGAGCATATTTTAGTGACTAGAATTGAATTACATTTTCACAACTGTTACATTACAGCTACCAAAATATTAAAACATAGTTATTTACATGCAAATTAATACAGTAAAAGCATGTACTGATGAATAGATTCATTATATTTCTAAAAACTATCCTGCTGAGAATGCCAGATTCTTGAAAGAAAGGTCTATAGCTTAAGTCTAATACGTCTGAATCTGTCATGACAGTCCTTCCACTAGATGACAAAAGTCTGATTAGTCTGACACTGACATTGCTGAGTGATATTAAAGCAAAAGAAAATGCTAGAACATGTTTGTAGAAACTGATTCAGCCATCATATTTGAGGTCGGGCTATATTATCTCTTTGAAGTAAATGTTTTAATTAGCAAGGCTGCTGCATGTGCACGATGTGCATGACCCATTATTATTTTTTATCTTGTTTTTAAATATTTTGCAGTGGTTTTGGAGCAGAGTTGATATAGTTGGTCAGGCATTCAGGATCGGGTGCTTTGGGGAATGGTGATGGTGGGGGTGGTGATCAAAACAGACACATGAATCGTGGCAAATGTCCAAGTAGGGTGAAAACCCCCTGCTATACCATACATGTCTGTATGATTACAATCATGCAGTACCAAACATCTGCTCACTTCAATTGGCTAATTGTTGCATGTAAGACTGGCTTTGAGAAATACATAATGCAAACCTGCTATTATACTAGTATTATATTTGACATGCCAACAAAGATTTTCCTCTTGTAATGGTCTAGAGCAGACATGTGTAAAGACAGATTATCAACTAAAAACTGAATTAGTATCACACATCTGGAAGAGCAGGTGTGAATGCACACTGCCTTTGTGAAATGTAAAAGGGAAAAAAAAGATTGATCAGCCGATTGGTTTCAAGGGACGGTGGATTTTAATTAACAAAGCAAAACCATACTTCAAAATCTTAAATGCGAGTAACCTACATTCATTTACATCAGCAAAAGACAGAAAGTAATATTTTAACCACCAAAAATGTAAAACTTGGAACAATAAATAGAGTAATTACTAGATCATTACTGATTATTTTATATTAAACCAAAAATCATTGCATTGATTTTTATTATTTCCCTTTTTATTGTGCAATGTTTCAGCACTTGGCTTTGTTTTTTTCTTGTTTCTTAAACACTTTTTCATCATTTTAATCTGTCTTTTTGATTATTATTATAATTGCTACCATTATAACTACTATTAACAGTTAAACAAACAAATAAAATATTTAAATATTTTATTTGCTATCCCCAAATTTGCAGCAGGATCTGTACATAAGCCTAATGCTATGTTTCCATCCATCCATTATCTTCCGCTTTATCCTCTACTATGGTCGCGGGGGGGTTCCCCATGCCCATCCATGGGAGAACGTTTCAGGCGCTTGCCAGATACACCCAGGACAGGGTGCCAATCTATCGCTGGTCATGCTATGGATTTCACAGAAATTGGAAAGGTTTGGATTAACCATCCATCATTAAGAACCTTACCTTATGATGAAACACTGACCAAGTCGCTCCTGCAGCATCATGTGATAGGCTCTTTCAGCTGAGGAGAAAATGTGGGGAGGGAGCGAGGAGCAGAGTCGACCACTGGAGCTTAAATACAACTGACTGACCTGTGAAATTAAAATCCATTTGTGGTTGAGTACCAGTTGTTATATATTATTTTAAAAATATACAGAAAGTAAAAACTAAACTGACTACTGTCAACGTATTATTATTATTATAATCATCTGAGATTTTTCCATTAAATACCCAATGTTCTGACAACAAAGTATGTGCCACAAGCACAACATGATGATGGGAAAAACCAATGAACAGACACAAGACACAAATACTAGTGTTATACAATACCTCAAATAACACATAAACCCTGCAGCCCATACCATACCTCAGGTGGCAGCCACTCTACTTACTACCGTGGTGTACTATAGTATTCCACAATGATTTCCTGCCACAGTCCAAAAACATGGATTCAAGAGTAATGTTTTGCTCTATGTCGGCCCAATACAGAGTGTGTGTCTGTGTAAGTGAGTGTGTGCCCAGTGGTGGATTAGTGCCCTGTCCTGCACAGCACGAATTGTTCTCCCCTGGATGGGTATTGGTTACAGAGGAAATTAAGAGATGATTAAAGTAGTGAACTGCTCATCATTAACATGTACTGGCTGTGTATTGTATGTAAAAAAACGGCTTTATTGCAGTGTAATATAAAAAGGGACAATATGCTCTATATTGTTAAGTCCATCCATCCATTATCTTCCGCTTTATCCTCTATTACGCCCCGGGCACCGGGCAGACACACCCAGGACAGGGCGCCAATCCATCGCTGGGCACACACTCACACACACAGACACGCACACAAATACACTCTACATGGGGCAATCTGGGGAACTCAATTAACTTGATCTATGTTTTTGGACTGTGGAAGGAAACTGGAGAACCCAGATGAAACCCACGCGGACACGGGGAGAACATGGAAACTCCACCCAGATGGGGATTCGAACCGGGAATCCCTAGCGCTGAGAGGCAAACGTGCTAACCACTAAGCCACCGTTGGGCTTATATTGCTAAAGTAAAAAATTTATTTATAAATGCATTATAGATACTTTTTTTTTATTATTTAAAAATACATGAAAAACTACAGGGAAAACTAAATGCAACTTACATTTAAAAACTTTTAGGTGAATTTTGACTTTGAAAATCTGTGTACGCAAGGATGCTAGTGTGTAAGTGTGTAATAAAGTTTAGCCTCTTTTGCAGAGGGCAGGAAGCTTCTGCTGTGAACTCATTACCTGCATAGTCAGAGACTCAGCATGCATGCAAACACATACAGAACAGATGATACCACAATAACACAAACAGAATGGAGAAGAAATGAACAACAATCAAGTTTGCTTTGAGTGAAATGAAAAAATCTAATATTTGAAGTAAGCCACACATAATTAAAACACAGAATGCAAGACAAATATGTGTAAAGAACAAAATAACACAGAGTGACACGATGTCTGTTCCATTCAGCAGTTTAGCTTAGCTCAACATTTGTTTGCGAGCAAATGCACATTTTATGGGTCACATGGTACATTGTGTGAACAGTGAGAGTCAAGTTAAGCTAAGCTAAACTGCTGAATGGAACAGACATCGTGTCTTTTAATTTTCTTTTACTGTACACATGCATGCAGTGTTTATTCCATCCATCCATCCATCCATCCATCCATCCATCCATATATATATATATATATATATATATATATATATATACACATACATACATACATACACAGTATGTTATGTGCCTTTTTTACTCACACGGTGACATTTACAATTTTCGGCATATCTTATATGCTAGCTTAGGCAGCCTGGGTAAGCTTTCATTATCTCCAGTGAACCTATCAGCATGTGATATACCTAATAGTCCTCTAACTTAATGATCAGTGTTTGTTACTTTAACAGTATTTAATATACACTGTAATTCTCAGCAATTTACAGAGTCCCTACACAACTGTCAGTCACACAAAAGTAGTCACATATTATAAGACATACTACAATCTGTCTCCAAACTCTGTACTCTTTTAAAGAAAGTGATGCAGTTCAAATCATGCCTGAAATGAGTCTGAGACGCATGGGGCTGCTGGCGGCGAATTCCCCACACACTGACTGAGCTGGACGTTGTCGTATGGCCTTAAATGTGTGTGAATGGCTCCATGCGGCTTTAATTCACTGACTTTCATAAAAGCATTAAGATGAACAGATGGTTAATTTATCCTCTTTTATTACACTTTTCATTGGGCAAGGCCTGGCTAGCTACTCCAACAAGCATGCTCTGCTCCTTTAAACTATATTAGCAAAAAACAGTGTTTTAAAGAGAGGGTGAGAAATAAAAAGTAAAAAAATAAGTAATAGACAACAAAGAACAGGGATTGAGAATGATAATGAGAAGATCAGACACAATAATGGAGCCAATCTGACAAAACACATAAATGATTTATAATAAGATTAAGGCTGTTTCTCAATATGTTTAGGATGATTAACTGATAATTACAGATTGACAGATTTTGAAACAGTACTTACAAGATTGGAATAGATAGGCAGGTCTTTATTGGGGTTTATTAGAAGAAGACTATGTCCAATGTAAGTCTAGAAAAGAAAAGAAAAGTTTAGATACTGTAACAAAATACGATAAAATGAGCCTGATTAAAGAAAAGAAATTGTTGATTTGTCAACGCCACATGCCTCATTTGACTTAAACATTATTTACTTGGCAGCATGCTGTTATTCTGCATGTCAGAGAAGTACTCTGTTTTTTTTTTTGCAACCAGTTAAAGGTTATTAAAACTCAAAATTACTACCAAAGTCATGTAGTGACTATAAGAACACCAAAAACAGCTAGGCTTTTTTTGAAACACCAACACACAACCATGAAAGACCTGTGTTTAATTATGAGGTAGTAGCCTAGAACTGGTTAATTTGATCCACAGACATAATTGTCCATGTTCCGAGGGGTGATGATGTCAGATCGTTTATTTTCTTCACTGTTATAATAAAGCAATAAGGCATGAGATGCATGCATACCGGTGAATAAATTGTGGAGTGCAGTTATATCTCTTTCCCGTAATTTATTTACAATAATGCAGAACCTCAAGTGCCTTATTGCTTTTATGAAACAGTTATAAAAACACAAGTTTAATTCTTAATGTGTTCATTAAAAACATAATCGTGAATAAACTGGTCTTCCGCATTGTAATGTAGCTCAGTTTTTAAAGTGAACATTGATTGCTGAGTAACAGGATACCGTTTTATCTAACAATAAAAAGCTATTTTACAGAACACAATTTATAAACAACAGCTGCTACAGGTTTAGTGCTTATCAGGAATCAACATGCTTATATTAATCTGTATTTCCAATAATAGTACATGATTTTAAATGATGTATTGTGCATCACACATTGATACAAATGTGAAGCATTCAGATGTGTACATTTTCATTGTCAAGATTTTTAAGACCAGCACTACACATTTTATAACAATCTTTATTAGTGGGCTGTCCAAAGCATCTACACTGGGGATTAGAATGAGGTCCTGCATTTCCTGCAAAACCCTGTCATGAGGTTAGTAAGTGTAAGTGCAAGTGGCCGGTACTGCATGTGAGACAAATTAAGTCCATTCCAGCTTTTTTTTTTCTTCCTAGTGCCACAGTGATAATGCTGATGCAATTAATTTCAAAACAACAAAACTTTTCATATAGCATCAGATAGCATCCAATTATCATCCAAATTCTTGTTAACCTCTATAGTTTTCCTACTAATTCAGAAACAGAACATCACAAGTTTATAGTAGCCTACTATTCTGTGTCTCACCATGTTTTTTTCCATCAAATTTTTGCACAAAACCCCTCCGAATAGAGATAGCAGTAGGCTCAATTCAACTGCCTGAAAATATCCGCAGCTATTAGACATCAATTCAGCTCCAGACATAGGCTGGCCTGAGTCTCCAGTCACCCACTGAGAGGAAGCAAAGCAGCTACTGATACCAGGAACTGCACAATCAAAGTGAACAATGGCTACAGAACAAAGCACAACAAAGCACATAAATGCAGGAATTGATTTCATTGTACTATAAGTCACCATTGATTTCGACATAATGGCAAGAATGCTTGAGCCTGGGTGAAAAGAGCAGCGACACCCAGGAAGAGAAAGGAAGAGACATTTGATCAATGATGCTTCATAGTCATATAATGTAAAGGTTTGTATGAGAAATACATATATTATATTCTACTTTTCAAATCAATCAATTTACATTTACTCATATGATTAGGGGCACCTACTTAAACCTCGTTCTGAGCTTTACATGCCACTCTAAATTTCAAATGCAAAGGTTTGCTTTTTGTAAATTCAAGTTGATATATTAGTGCTCAGTAAATAAAATTGACATGATTTAGTATTTAATTTTCAAAATTACTGTTTATATCTGTTATTTCATAATGCATAATACCAATGCATAGCAAGACAGCCCCAGATCCTTTTTTGGAAGAAGTGGGTATTCGCCAGGAACTCCATTTTCCTCTGTAGCACTTGGGTTATCTCTGAGAATTAGACAGTCTTACCTTGTGAATTTGTTGAAATGTCTACTAATAAAGTTTATAATTTGTCTTATACAGTCATATGCAAAAGTTTGGGCACCCCTATTAATCTTAATCATTTTTAGTTCTAAATATTTGGGTGTTTGCAACAGCCATTTCAGTTTGATATATCTAATAACTGATGGACACAGTAATATTTCAGGATTGAAATGAGGTTTATTGTACTAACAGAAAATGTGCAATATGCATTAAACCAAAATTTGACAGGTGCAAAAGTATGGGTACCCTTATCATTTTATTGATTTGAATACTCCTAACTATTTTTAACTGACTTACTGAAGCGCAAAATTGGTTTGGTAACCTCATTGAGCTTTGAACTCCATAGCCAGGTGTATCCATTCATGAGTAAAGGTATTTAAGGTGGCTAATTGCAAGTTGTTCTCCTATTTGAATCTCTTCTGATGAGTGGCATCATGGGCTCCTCAAAACAACAACAAAGTTTCCATCTTTGCCTGTTTTACATAGTTGTTCAGGGAAAGGATACAAAAAGTTGTCTCAGAGATTTAACCTGTCAGTCTCCACTGTGATGAACATAGTAAGAAAATGGAAGACCACAGGGACAGTTCATGTTAAGCCCAGAAGTGGCAGGCCAAGAAAAATATCAGAAAGGCAGAGGAGAAGAATGGTGAGAACAGTCAAGGACAATCCACAGACCACCTCCAAAGAGCTGCAGCATCATCTTGCTGCAGATGGTGTCATTGTGCATCGGTCAAGAATGCAGCGCACTTTGCACGAGGAGAAGCTGTATGGGAGAGTGATGCAAAAGAAGCCATTTCTGCAAGCACGCCACAAACAGAGTTGCCTGAGGTATGCAAAAGCCCATTTGGACAAGCCAGCTTCATTTTGGAAGAAGGTCCTGTGGACTGATGAAACAAAGATTGAGATTGAGAAAAACACTTGCTACCCACTGTAAAATTTGGTGGAGGTTCCATCATGCTTTAGGGCTGTGTGGCCAATGCCGGCACCGGGAATCTTGTTAAAGTTGAGGGTCGCATGGATTCTACTCCGGATCAGCAGATTCGTGAGAATAATGTTTAAGAATCAGTGACGAAGTTGAAGTTACGCCGGGGATGGATATTTCAACAAGACAATGATCCAAAACACCACTCCAAATCTACTCAGGCATTCATGCAGAGGAGCAATTACAATGTTCTGGAATGGCCATCGAAGTCCCCAGACCTGAATATCATTGAACATCGGTGGGATGATTTGAAGCGGGCTGTCGATTGCTCGGCGACCATCAAACTTAACTGAACTGGAATTGTTTTATAAAGAGGAATAGTCAAAAATACCTTCATCCAGGATCCAAGAACTGATTAAAAGTTACAGGAAGCGAAGGCTGTTATTTTTGCAAAAGGAGGATCTACTAAATATTAATGTCACTTTTCTGTTGAGGTGCCCATACTTTTGCACCTGTCAAATTTTGGTTTAATGCATATTGCACATTTTCTGTTAGTACAATAAACCTCATTTCAATCCTGAAATATTACTGTGTCCATCAGTTATTAGATATATCAAACTGAAATGGTTGTTGCAAACACACAAATATTTAGAACTAAAAATGATTAGGATTAATAGGGGTGCCCAAACTTTTGCATATGACTATGTTTTTCTCTTGTGAATAATCTTTTATACTGTGAAATAATACAATTTTAATTCTTTAAAAATGGCCTTCAAACCCATGGCTTTTTTATTATGTTCAGATAATTATATTAACTTTTTTTTACATGACTGTATTCACCTGCTTGCTCATAAGATTTAACTAGATCTTAATTCTTATCTGAGAAAATATACGCACTTCATCTTGAGATTGGCAGTGGTGCATATTAAATATAATATTTTTTTTATTGTGTTTATTGTGTTTATTAAATATAATAGTAATTGTTCAGTATGTAATGTTAATAATTATCATTGTTTAAACTATTGTATTTTACCAACAATACATTTATTTCAAAAATTTTACTCAAGCACAAAACTAATAATTGCAGCTGTAAAATGAGTAGCGTAAACAAAGAACCTTTGTTGAAGACGCTGATTCTGTTGAGTCTTTGGCTTTAATACAACAGGTCCTTAAGAGCTGCCATCCACACACCAGGGCCTGGCAAGGCAACACTCAGTCCATAGCTGAGCCCAAGATCAGAAAAAAAGCACAGCCCAAAGGGCATGTCTGTGAGTGTGTTCTAGCTCTTGGCAAAAACACAGACATGGGGTGAAGTGTACTGAGCCCAATGGCTCAGACAGAGATCGAAATGTTTGTGCTTAGGGCAAGCATTCAAGATTTCTCCCTTTCCGTCATCTCAAGAGACAGGAAGAGGGGGATTTTACTAAAGCCATGCCCTAAGAGCAGGCCTCTATGTGGAGCTACTGCACCTTTCTTGGGAATTGCCAGTTACATTTTCACTGCAGAAGCAATAATTTCAACAAATCAATAAATTAAATCTGTGCAAAAAATAAATCTGTGTGAACTTACATAAATTTGACTGTTGCCAAAGCGTTTCTGCATTTCATACAACAGGCTACTGTCTGTCAGCTCACTTAATGACGCCAGGTCATCATTGGGTGCTGGAGGCATTAGTTTTACCTGAAATATACAAGAAGTGTGTACAGTTTATAAAACAGAAAACATACACTCATCCCTTATCATAAGGATTAAGATTAAGATTTTTGTAATCAAATTTAATATAAATGTACTCCAGTCTATTAATTAAATTGATGTGTGTTCTCCAACCTATTTTATACCTTTAAAACTTTTGTTTTCCATAGTTTGTTAAAGTAAAATCAAATTTAGTGTTAACTATTTCTATGCTGTGGTATATTAGAATAAAATCTACAAATTACAAGCATAGGATTATAGCATAAGATAATATATTAGACAAAAAACATATAGATACATGGTATGTTTAGGTATTCTATATCTTAAACAGCAGTGCTATTGTTTTTACATTTAAGGACCCGAAATAAATTAAGCGATCGTAAGAAGATATCAATGGCTCTAATGTTAATATTTTGCTTTAAATTTTAAAATACAAATTTTAGACTGAATTTAGACATATATATATATATATATATATATATATATATATATATATATATAT
>JAFMOD010000701.1:213210-233130 GCA_019802435.1 Corydoras maculifer | reverse complement strand
TTTTTTTTTTAATTAATTTATTTATTTATGTTTATGTATTATATATATGTATTATTGTTATTTATTTATTTATTTATTTTACTGTACTGAATATTTCCCCTCCAGTCTCCAGTGATGTTTTGTTCTTGAACTGTAGAACGGCAGGTGCGGTGCACATACATTACAAAACCAGCTCAGCTTTTCTCTGTTCCCTGGAGGTTAGAGGTCAAACTTGGGGTTAAGATGGTCACCATGATACAGGCCAATTTCTGGAGCTCATCACTCCACAGACTAACTATGAGTAATACTACACATTGCTGTCTATTATTAATGTCAAGCCCACCAGAGTTGAGGTAAATCACATTCAAGTGTGTACTGTGTAAAAGATTGTTTACTGTTCATTTGTCAAGATGACAAATGTAGGTAAAATGGAATTTAGAGTGAATTTGTTGTCTGCTGTCCTCTACCTGCTCCAGTTTACTTGTGGTGCAAGGATAGGATCCATCCAGTCCATTATCCTGGGATGATTGGTGTTTCAGTGCACCACCTGAGTCGCGAAACATAGTATCCTTCTCCAACAGACTGTCCCTTTTCGATATCGGCAGTGTCATAGGTGTTCTATAGCAAAAAAGTATTTTTTATATCAACAAACAATTCATATTTATAAAACAGTAAACTTAAGTAAAATTAAACTACAAAGATTACCATTATATTAGATGTTTTTTTCATCTAATAATGATGATGACAATTATTAATATTTTTCTTATTATTATTATGCTGTACCATAAGACTGCTGAACTCAAAATGAAACGATAAAATAAAATGTTAATAATTTTTTAATTAGCTCTGTGCAATACCCTTTACATATGCTCCATACAGGAGCTCTACGACAATACATTATAAATTAATTGCTGTTGTACATATTTATATACATATATCAATTGGCTACAATTTTCACTAAATTGTACATATAGGGCAACGCTGACTTTTTTTTTAACATTTACAGTTTACAACTACCTCAAACCAAGGCAACACAATCTCGTTCTTAGGCGCTCTGTACGTGTACATTTGAATGACAATAAAGTCTGTTCAAAGTCTGTTCTCATTAGGAGAAGATCTGCATATTCGACTCCTATTCATCAAGGCTGGGGAATGAGACAATGAGAGTGAACTGAAACATACTAATTGCAAGGACAATTTAGGCTCAAAGAGGACATGCAATTTTCACATAGATTTTTTTTTCATTACATTATGATGGTATTTTTATTAGTAATGTTTATATTATTTATATCTTTAAATAGGCGGCACGGTGGCTTAGTGGTTAGCACGTTCACCTCTCAGCGCTAGGGATTCCCGGTTCGAATCCCCATCTGGGTGGAGTTTCCATGTTCTCCCCGTGTCTGTGTGGGTTTCCTCCGGGTTCTCCGTTTTTCTCCCACAGTCCAAAAACATGGATCAAGTTAATTGAATTCTCCAAATTGCCCCATATAGAGTGTGTCTGTGTGAGTGAGTGTGTGCCCAGCGATGGATTGGCGCCCTGTCCTGGGTCTATCTGCCCAGCGCCCGAGACGTTCTCCCCTGGATGGGCATGGGGAACCCCACCGCGACCCTAATAGAGGATAAGCGGGAGATAATGAATGAATGAATATCTTTAAATAATATTACTTTATTATATTATTATAATATATTATTTTATAACTTTATAAAATATTAAATATACATAGTACACAGCATGCAACATTAAATAAACTAATATGCAGTAATATAAACAATAATATATATATATATATATATATATATATATATATATATATATATATATATATATATATATTATTGTTTATATTACTGTATATTAGTTTATTTAATGTTGCATGCTGTGTACTATGTATATTTAATATTTTATAAAGTTATATATATATATATATATATATATATATATATATATATATATATATATATATATATATATATATAAATAATGTATATATAAATAATGTATATATAATGGATAAATAGATAGATAGATGGATAAAGAGACAGATAGTTAGATAGAAAGTAAGTCTGCCTCTGCAAGTACTGACAGATTCAAAAGCTTTAGAGGACCACACTGAAACAAAAATAAAATGAAAATGATGGGAAAATGGAATTATTCCAGTTAAAATGCAAAACTAACTATTTGTAATTTAGTATTTAATTTTGTATACTATGTACAAATGTAGGTAAAAGTTGCTTTGCAACTTCAACTTTAATGCACATACATTTTTTTAATTGCTATGTTCTGGTTGAGCTCTTCACAAAGTTCTTCTATGTATGGTAGCACAATCGACGGGTCATTTTGTTTCTGGATCCAGAATTCCTCAGCTTTCAGCAGCATCCCTGCTATTTGGTCTGAAGCAGAAACATCTGAAAAGTATTAGAAAAGTTTAAAGTCAGATTTTTTGTATGACACCCTGGTGAGTAATAAACCACTCTTGGTGAAGCAAAAACCTCTTGCCACCCCAAAAGCCTTATTATAGAGCAATGCCCAATTGAAGTGCAGCTGCAGTATTTCAGTTCAGTCTAGAGCAGGCTGGAGGTACTCTAGATTACAGAATCAATCACAGCTTATTTAATAATGTACCTGCCACTTCATGCTACATCAATATTAGCTCAAACAGACAAAGTCACCATAATGACACAGCTTTTATAGTGAGCAGTGATTTTATCCATTTCTGGATTGTCTATAGAGCTCATTTTCAGAGCCTCTTTTTGCAAACCCACACCCACATCTTGTAATGTGAATTGGCCTTTGCTGAAGTGGCAATTCTCATAGTGGATCAATTTGACTTTGCTAAAAAAAATAAGTTAGGACAGATAAAACTTTACTCTCTAAAGAGCTGTAAGAGGGCACAAGATGACAAAGTTAAGTTTAAATATGAGCTACTGCACACATCCTCTCTACAACTTTACTCCACAATACAGAAAGACTTCCACATATTTTCAATTCTCCACAAAACCTGTAGTAATTGCGGAAAGACAAGTACTGAGCAAAAATGAATAACAATGAATCTTAGGAAATAACCTGATTGCACCAGTTGTTTTTTGTTTAATTAATTTTTTTTTCTTTCAGGTTAAACCAGCTATACTTTTAAAAAATGACAAAGATTTCATTTGTTTTTTTAATCACATCTAAAATTTCTTATTTTCTTTACTTTCAGTCATTAGGTGTTTTGCAAATCTAATTTAAACATAATATGAAAAATTCATATTTAAAATGGGCGGCACCGTGGATTAGTTGTTAGCACATTCGCCTCTCAGCGCTAGGGATTCCCGGTTCGAATCCCCATCTGGGTGGAGTTTCCATGTTCTCCCCTTGTCTGCGTGGGTTTCCTCCCACAGTCCAAAAACATGGATCAAGTCAATTGAGTTCTCCAAATTGCCCCAAATAGTGTATGTCTATGTGAGTTAGTGCATGCCCAGCTAATAGATTAGCACCCTGTCCTGGGTGTATGTACTCAGTGCCCGAGACGTTCTCCCCTGGATGGACATGGGGAACCCCCCCGTGTCCGCGTGGGTTTCCTCCGGGTTCTCCGGTTTACCCCCACAGTCCAAAAACATGGATCAAGTCAAGTGAGTTCTCCAAATTGCCCAATATAGGGTGTGTTTGTGTGCGTGTCTGTGTGTGAGTGTGTGCCCAGCGATAGATATGATAGATAGGATAAAGCGGAAGATAATGAATGAATGAATGAATGAATATTTAAAATGCACATTGACAGGCTAATGTTTGCACAGTCACATTTAACAATCTCTAAAAACCATCTAAAAACCATCAAGGTTTTTAGAAAGATTAATTCATTATTTTTGCTACTTAGCTGTTTTTCATTCCACTTTTATGATGGTTTATTTATTATTATGCCTAAAGTGCTTTCTAATGCAAGCCACACATTTTTAAGGAAGTGGGTGAAAACCCACATAGACACAGGGAGAACAAGCTAACGACATATGAGTTGTGACTGGAGTCAAGACTAAGATAGACACTTCCCACTGCCCACTTTATACTCTTTTTTGTAAAGTCTCAGTGCTATATCATCACTCTTATCAACAATAGAAAAATGATCCCGTACACACATTCACAAATGACCATGTAACAATGATCACCTTAAAAGTCAGGTTCCAGTGTATTTCACTGGAACCTGACTTGTATATCATTAAACATCTGTGGATAACCTTCAAAACAGCAGTGTAGATAAGACCTTTATTTTATTTCTTAACTTTAAAAAATAGCAAAAAAATAAGGTAATATTGAAAATAATTTATTACTAAAATTACTAAAAAGGTCGGGCGGCACAGTGGCTAGCACGTTCACCTCTCAGCGCTAGGGATTCCTGGTTCGAATCCCCATCTGGGTGGAGTTTCCATGTTCTCCCCGAGTCCGCGTGGGTTTCTCCGGGTTCTCCGGTTTCCTCCCACAGTCCAAAACCTTGTATCAAGTCAATTGAATTCTCCAAATTGCCCCATAGAGTGTGTTTGTGTGAGTGGGTGTCCTCTGCCCAGCGCCTGAAATGTGCTCCCCTGGATGGGCATGGGGAACCCCACCGCAACCCTACTAGAGGATAAAGCGGGAGATAATGAATGAATGAATGAATGACTAAAAATGACACATTTAGTATTTTGCAAATCTGTAATTTCTTACTTGCTCAGATAATTTAAATATGTAAATCACATAAACAGTTTAAGGTGTTTAGATTTTTTATCTGATAATAAAATATCACTTGATTTAGACTATTCATAAGTGAAAAAATTACTGTTAAATACATTTACAATTAATTTCATAATTAGTAATATTAGTTAAAAATTTTAAAATAAAATATTTTAAAATCTAAATAATATTAATATATTTAATATATAAAATCAATGACCAATCAGATATAAGCATTTAATGCAATTGTACAGGAGCTCCCTTTTTTATTAAAAAAATGCCTTTTTTATCCCTCCATTTTTGTCAACAGATTTCTATTATTAAGTAAGATACATTAAAATATGATATAGTCATTTCTGGATTTGAGTCAGGTTTTAGCATTTATGATTATATTGTTTTAAATATAGTAAAACATATTTAAATATACACACTTGCCCATTTAAACACACAATCAATTTTGAGCAAGCTACTATAATGTAATTTTCTTCTCACTCTCTGGTATGTTGAGCTTCCATTTCACAGATTAAGTGAATTATTGCTTCTATGCATCATTAACTTGTGTGTTGTACATGGGTGTAAGTGCTGTTTACCTGATGGCTTGTCTTGGTTGCAGTTAGTTAGAGTCGGGTCAGCTCTGTGTCGCAGCAGCTGATGTACAATATGGGTCTACAATAAGGACAGAAAACAGACAGACAGACACACACCCACGGGTTCATCACTAGAGACATGGAGTTCAAAGGCAATGGAATAAATAGTAAATGTAAATGTAGGTCACATATTTGCAGCATTCTGAGCGTTTTTTCACTCTTCAAAGTGCTCTGAGCCCAATCTACCAGACACCAGCTGCTGCAGGGATCCTTACATTTATTATTAGGTACACTGTCTTGTTTATACACTTATATCCATTTTATCACCTCCACTCGCAATATAAAAGAACTTTTAAATTCTACAATTCCAGACAGTAGCCCATCTGTTTCTATGAATAGTTGTAATTTCCCCTTTAATCTGTTCTCTAATGATCAGCATCCCCACAAGAGAACTATAAACCACATACTATGTGCATATTCGGTTGGTGTCTAATTCTCAGCACTGTAAGTTCATTTCAAGTTCATATACTGTATATATATGACACTTTATCCTCATGTAGATATTAAAGAATATAGGAATGTAGCTTAGTTGCTCTTGCACAGTTTGTTTAATTATCCTCTACTTTATTAGTGAAAAACTCCAGCAGAAATGCTTTATCTAATCCAATATATATATATATATATATATATATATATATATATATATATATATATATATCCCCCCCCCCCCCCCCCCCCCCCCCCCCCCCCCCCCCCCCCCCCCCCCCCCCCCCCCCCCCCCCCCCCCCCCCCCCCCCCCCCCCCCCCCCCCCCCCCCCGAGAGAGAGAGAGAGGAAGAGAGAGAGAAAGAAAAGCCCATGGGTGTCATCTTTAAGACTGTACTGAACTTATAATTTATAAAAAAAAATAATAATGAAAAAATATATTTTAGTGCGAGACAAAACAAGTTTGAGCCAAACATAAACAGAAATAATCTTATTCCAGAAATAGGATTAAATTAAAAACAATTAAAATGCATCAAATAAAAAAAAATACACTACAGCTTTTTACACACTATTATATAACCAAAGAACATGACAAACAAAGCACTGCAGCATTCTCTCATGTAATTTATAATAAGAACAAAATTTAGAATAACAAAAGTAAAACAATAAATGCAGTTCAACTCCAAGGAATGGATTCTATATTAGTCCACAACATCCACGCCAAAAAATGCACAAACCTTAAATGTCAGCTTCATGAATATTAACATGTGGACAGTAACTCAGCAACATCTTTATGCAAATATACACTTCGCGCAACTTTATGGCTGTATAATTATTACTTATTTTAATGCTATATTCTTTGTATTGTTTGAATTTTGATGATTTTTATATATCAAATATGCCAGTCCATTAAAAAAATTGCAAAGCTAAAAAATTATATTTGAACTAAATGTCAAAACATTTACCACCCTCAGTCAGTAGCTCCCCCAGCAACCAAATTTATGAAAATGCAAAACAAGACAAAGAGATGGTCTTACCCTTTAAATATATTTATTAAATATGTGTACTGACATAATATTTTGTGACTCTAACTTAAAACCAACACCTAAGAATGTAAGAACGATAGAAAGTGATTGGGGAGTGCTGTAAAATGCATGCATGATACGCATGACTGATACACAATGGCACACTTTTAAATGCTTTTACCTTCAGTTTGTACAGGAAGCAGGTAATTACTGCAATATAAACCTGAACAGGGTAATGCAGGTCTTCAATATTTTTGAAGGGGTTTATTTCACTGTAATGGTCAGATCATTGAAAAATATCACGTTATTATATGTGTCCTTACTAAAGAAAAAAGATTCTCGCATTGATATAAAATGATTTTATAGCTTCTTCAGTAGTATCACAGAAGCATAGCATCCTTAGCAACAGTTTGTTTTTTTATAGCTATGATAACAGTTTGCTGAATGTCCTATTAGACAATGTCTCATTTGACAAATCCTATTTGATCACAAGTGAGTATACAACAAAGCCATGAAATAAGTGTCAACAGTTTTATGACTGCACAAATAGCAAACATTTTTCAAATCCAGTAAAGATAAAAACTATAGAATATACAGACTGCAATGCATCCCTACATTAAATCATTAACATATATAGCTCCAAACTAAATACATGTAAAAAAAAATAATAATAATAAAATTAGGAATAAAAGCATGTGAAAAATAGAGGTGCTATAATAGAGTGGCTGTATATTAAACATTGCCATATGATGTAAATTGCATACTGTACTTGTTTATTGTTAACTGCATGCTGCTTGAAAATTAAAACACATATTTATGTAATACCTTTAATAATACAGAAATGAGCTAGACACAAATCTAATGCATAAACAACTCCATAATGAGGCATAGCAAAGGTAAAGAAACTAAGATTAAATACATTTAAGTTTACCAACACATAAAATTTGACACATGTAGCAATTCACTTTGAGAAAAGAAATAATTATTTATAACTTCATATGGATATCAATTAAAAGCGTAAATATATATGTTTTTTGAAAACTGAAGTCAGTCCAGATTCTAACCTACAGCACGAGTTCTTTTTTGAATTTCTACTTTTTAACTGGTTCTCAGCCATTTTTCTTACTTAGTGTAATACATTTGAGTAGTGCACTCTCCAGCACATTTTTTTTGCTTTGTCTGTACAATGTCAGGGAATAAACTGACTCACGTACTCATCTGCCCACTGGGTCTAAGACCAACTGTCATCACTGGGTAAAGGTGTCCGACTGGCAAACGAGTACCTGCTCTTCCACTCCTGTGTGTGCCCCTCCCTCCCCTACCTCCATTTTCCTCTTGCCCTCAATTTGTTCAAACCCTAAATACCCCTCAAATAATTGTCTTTTAAGGCATTAGATATCAAGTTCACAAAATTGGGACACATGGACAGACAATACAAAATCAAATTAAATTGACAAAACAAAAATCTATAACATTTGGTATTTTACCAGTTATAAATATACTGTACCTAAACCTTAAAAAGGGTGTAATATGGAATGTATTTTCAAATTGAACAGTGCAGCCTTGAAATGAAAATGGAATGAGAGAAAGAACTATTCTGCAGAATAAATGACCAAATAAGACTGAACTGCCTTTGTCAGCAGACCAGCTCAGTGGCCTTAATCGTAATCAAATATTTGATCATGTCAGCAAGATTTCTCAGCTAGCCTTGCCTCACTCTAAAAATCAATCTCCACCTTTACAAAAATGCTTTTAAGCTTCTAGTTTAAAGATATATCATATGATATCATTGTGAAAAAGTTTGTTTTGTAAAATTCTATAAAAAAATTATTTGGCAAAAGTACAATAAAATGATCAGTGATTTTACTAAACTTAATTTAAATATACAAATATAAACAAATTCAGAAATAAATTGATATTCTGCATAAAATGAGAAAGGAACATTAATTAAAATGCTACCAATCCGTTTCATTTAATTATACTTTACAAATCATTTAGGAACTAAGGAAAGCCATTTGCTCCTTGTTGCTTGATGAAAGACTTTAGCGACAGTCTGTGATGTTTGTTTTAAGATGCTCCATACATACATACAAAGGAATGACGAATTGCTAATAGGTCCATAGTCTCCGTAACAAAACCAGTGTTTCAACACATGCAGAATTAGCCTATGCATTGTCCTGAAATAAATAATACATTATATAACAACATAACATAGGATTTACTGCACTTTAAAATAGAGGGAATAAGCAGTAGAGGCAGGAATGGGAGTCTAATGGGAGACTAATAATGAAATTTATTAGTAATAAAAACCATTTCTTTGTCTGAAAAATCTTACCAAAAATATAAATAAATAAATAAATAAATAAATAAACATGAACTTAGAAGTGCTGTTCATTAGTAAAACTGACCTGTCCATATTTAGCAGCCAGGTGCAGAGGAGTCCAGTAGTTGTAGTCTGTGACCTGTACATCTGCTTCACTCTCCAGTAGCAAAGACACCACCTTCCCATAGCCACTAGCACATGCAATGTGTAGCTACAGGCAACAAATTAAGTGAAGTGATTAAGAAATTACAAATCTTGTTTGGCCTACTAACATGTGTAACAACTCTTTAAAATTACTTAAAAATAAAGCTATGTATACTTTTAAATTTGTAAATAGGTTCGATTCTGAATAATGTAATTACCAGTGTGACTCCATCATCATTTTGGAGATTGACACTGGCTCCACTGTTGATTAGCTGTTGCACATCTGACAGCATGGCAGAGGACCTCTGGATCTTTATCTGTTGCATGGAGCTCATATTTATTCCTAACATGCAGACACACACACACACACACACACACACACACACACAAACACAAAGACAGGTATAGCACATTCATTAGCCCTCTGAACAGTTCTGTGTGCTGATTTTCAGATCACATAGATAGTTATAGTATTTAGTTTTTTTAGTAATTATTCTCTTAATTTAATTTTAGCTGCAAACTAGACCCTATGTTAAACACTAATTGATGGAACTAACCTGTTTCAGAGATAATTACAACTGACAATTGCATCTGTAGCTAAAGCAAGTGGAATGATTTAATATAGCAAATGCATTGTGTTATTGAGCATTTCTAATTATGTAAACAACCATGTGGAAAGACACATCATGTGTTTATAGATAAGATGATAATCTGTTTCTGAAGGGTCAGATTATAAAAGAGGAGTCCAGGGAGCATTAAAACATTATTTTCACACATGGTTTATCTCCACAGAGTTTAGACCTGAACACTATTGAGAATCTTTGGGATGTGACTTTGTTCAGTGGTATACATATACTCGAAAGCAAACATTTTAAAATTAAATTATTCATTTATTTATATTATTTATTAGTTATAAAAATAAAAAGACTGAAATTCAAACACATGTTAAACAATGTTCACACAAGTCCCTTGTTTTATGTATAGTCATGAATAAAAAATGTACCCAAAAAAATCTTTTAACCTCAATTTTTGTTTTAGATATACACTAAAGAATAAGCCTAAAAAACATTTAAAAAAAAAACACCTCCAAAACTTCAAATGGCAAAAATTTTTGGAAAATTGAAAAGTTTAACAGGAAAGTTTAACAGGAAAATTGCCTGAATAACTGACTGGTTTTGTTGATTTTTTGTTGATTTTTAAGTACATGTTTAAGTACATGATCTTGTCAAACTTAATATTGAATTATCAGCTGGCTAATTTCAGTAATTATTTTTTTCTGAAAATGTTTTGAGTGGATTCTTAACACAAATGAAACTAATTCAAACAGACAACTAGTTAATTACAGTAGCAAAGAATAAAAATTTCTTTTCACAACTAATATTTATCATGTACCTGAAATGTTGTTTTAAGTGGCACAACCAAAGTTAAAGTTAAAGTTCACCTGTTTTACATAGCTCATGTATATACAGAACATTAATAAATCAGTTTGTTCAACAAACAGTGAACTAGCTGGAGAAAATTGAGTGTTCTTTGTAGGAGAGAAAAGGTCACTGTATTTGAAGAAGCGTTTAGAGGATCAATCTTTTGTCATGCAAACGTCGAGGGGCTCTGCTATTGATCATTTCCTGCTAAAGCAGAATAGTTTCTCATGGTTTCATGGCACTGCTGGAAAGAGAAACCTGTTATCCATCATGCAATTTTATAAAATTTGAATTGAGGGAGGAAATAAATCTCTTTCTTGCTATATGCTGGGTTAGAAGTTTATTAGATACAGTAGTCTGGCACAGTGTTGCAGCCATGTTGACCTTCAAAACAGCAATAATTCACTTGTGCATTAAATTAAACAGAAAGCTAAACAAAGTACATTAAAACATTAGATCATAAGCATTAAAATCATCCAGTCAACATTTTTACTCTTTTTACTAAAAACACAGATACTTAACTCCTGGCAGGGATTTAGCTTTGATAACTCCTGTGCACATCATACAGCACAGCAGGACTAGATCACCATGTAAATGTTATTTTTTGGTTGTTTTTCAGTCCACGATAAAAAACACTTTTTAAGAAATTAGACAAATTAATTTTCTATGCATTAATTTTAGTTCTGACTGAGTCCTTATTATATTCCCCTTCTTTTACACTGAACAGACCTGCACACATAGTACATGTTAATAGAAAATAATGTCCTGAATAATAAGATGTGAGCTTAGGAGAACTCTGCTGGGATATTGAACATAAGTCACCATAAATTGTTCTAACTATATTGCCTCCACCTCAGTAAGTTGCTCTGATTTTGCCATTTATTGTCATTCAGCAGAGCAGAAGGTGGGGGTCATTTCTGCTTGGCTTCTCTCAGGTTTCTTCCTTATGCCAGAGAGATTTTTCTAATGCTGTTGGCCTACACAATGTGTTATTTTGTAATTTTTTACCAATTTACCAAAACTATTGGTAAAATCACTGCCTAAATAAAATTACCAGTTAGTAAACTAATATGAAGTTAATAATTAAATAAATTAAAATCCTATTTAATCTAATGAAATGCATAACCAAGACACAACAGGCATGTCGACAAACATCATTCCCTGTTGTTTACTGCAAAAAACTAAAATTAATTAGTGATGTAAATAATTGGTCCATTTATTTGTAGATTCCCAGGCACCCTACACTGAAGAATGCTTTGTCTTTTTGTGCCCTAGTCCTTGTGTATGGAACCTTGTTTACCCTATGGACTCTGATGGATAAGTAGACTAAATGGCTTTTACTTTCAATGTGAGTTAACAGAATAGATAGAGGTATGATTAGAGCACCCAATTTGGCCAGTCTGCCCTCTTGGGTGACCACTACTCTTAGTAAACCAATTATAATTTTAATTTTAACAGAAACATTAAAAACAATATTAGAACATCAGTTTACTGCCTTAAGTAAATCATTCTTTTATGTTAGTACATTTCTCGTTGTAACAGACGTTTTTAATTAAATCTCCATTTATTTCAATTAGGTCTCTGGTCATTAATCCTGACTTCTATCTTACTGCTAGCACAATTATGTGGATATATTTAATGAACCGTTTACAAGCTATTTCTCAAATAAGTCAAAGCTCCATGTATGGCAGCAGGATAACGACCTTTAGCCATTGGTTTTCAAAACAATGTACAAGCGCTGACATATTGTTTTACGTTCATGTAAATAAAGGACACTATATTCTGTCATAAAATCTGCTTTATAAATATAGAGAAATATAATACATTTATATAAAACTGCAAAAATGTTAAACCACTATGTTTCCATATCTTAATATTTTAACCAATATATTAATAATAATATTTAAAAACCTCATTTTAAACAATAAGATAATGACATTATTTTATTATTTATTGACCCTACCATTTTCCTCCATGTGTTTGTTAAGGATGTAGCTGCTTTCAGTCCTTTCACTGGCATAGTCGAGTGGAACGTTCCCATATATGTCCTGAAGATGTACATCGACCCCAGCCTTTCAGACGCAGAGACACAGACAAAAGAGTGAGCTCCATGTTAAAAAAAATGATTCTGTCACCCTGATTCTTTAGTCAGCAATCAGTGATAAACAACATCTACTTATCTTACTTTTCCAGCATACTGAGGTACCTGCATGCAGGCTGAACAACATTAACAGACAATAGGGAGTTAACTAAGTCATTAAAAATATAATCCCTAAGGAGAAGACATGGGGACACACTAAAACTGTGGGTATGTAGCTAGTGGGGGATTACTTATGATTAATGGGTTCACAGAATTCATGTGGGTGGCAATATAAATAAAGTGCAAGGGAACACATCTAGTCTGTGTGAAAATTTAGTCATATAACAGAAAAATAATAGAGAAACAAATACAATTTGTAGAATAATCAAATAATAATCTAGTTACAATACTAAATAGTTTTTTTACACATATTCTACATAACTATATTATTTTATTCAATATGGTTATTTCACAAAGTAGATTTATGCATGAATAGAAAAAGTGTTATCTTTTTAAATTCTTAAATGTTACAATTGTGAGCTCTGTACAATTTATAATGTTCAAATTGTATTTGGAGTAGGAATGATTTAAGTAAAAGATGTGGGCTGAAAGTTATTTATAAAAATCCTTTTTTTGACGATGAAGATTGCTTTTTAAGGCATCACATTCTAAATTGTTAGAGACAGGGTAGCCATGCATTTTCAATTTTTTGAAGACAGAAAATCGTTGCTTCCTCTGGACAAAACAAATATGATAAAACCGTAAACCCCAAAGAGACACAACTTACTGGAATGGCAATACATACAGTGATGCTTGAATATATGTAAACCTTTCAGTCATCTGCATCACTGCATAATTTTAAACACATCGGCTTTTCAAGCAAGTTATAAAAGCAGATTACCTTATTAAACTACTTGGGCATAATAATTTTACATACTCATTTATTTCCTAGATAAAATCATTCAATATCACATATCACATACAGAACATGTCAAAAGTATGTTAATCTGAAAAAATTAAAAAGTGAAACCCTTAATGCAGTAAAACCTGCAACGAAAATCCTAACAAATCTCCAATCTGAAATAACCTTTAATTTCTTTAGTTTCACATTCAAACTAACAGCTAATTACTAGACACAACTACTTACTACTGGTCCATCGTCTTTAATAAATTAATGACCAAGTAAAATATGCTTGCATAATGCTACCTTCAGGGGCAATTGTAAAATCTAATGAAACAGGGTCATACATATGCAAACATAAAAAAAACTGTGAACTTTTAAGCAACACTGACGTTATACTCATGAAAAGGTTAATCTAGCTTTCCTATTGGGCAGGGATAAGAACACATAAGCTGTCTGGTTCAGCAATGTCAGCTTCAGCCTAATGGATGACTTTTCTGTACAAAAGAGTGCGGCAGGCACAAATAACATGCTCTGAATAAACATGTGAATTGACATCAGGTACAGGTTTCAGTATGTATATACTTCTAATTGATTTGTAAATATATGCAAACATTTTCCTCAGATACTTGGATGTGGGACAAAGAGAGCTAGAGGCACCCAGGCAAAAGAAAAAGAAAAGACAAAGATGGAAATTATTAGGGGAAAATGGAAATGTCAGCACTTGTCTGAGATACAAAACCCCTACAGGGAAATGCCTGTCATGAAACCAACAACTAATATCCACATGCCTTCAATGAATTGCTTGAAACATTGCTTTTAAACAAACATATTCTATTCTTCAAATCATTGATTAATTAAATATAAAAGAGTTTCGGGCAAAAAAAAGACCAAAAAAAAAAAGGTCAAATTCAGGTTAATGAATGGATTAATTAGATAAAACATGTCCTTTTGTCTGTATTCATAAGCATTATATGAAATTAAAATGGTAATACATGACACTGTACACACATTCTTACAGCTTCAAAGCTACAAAGAAAGAACACAGCTTGTTGGGGTGTTGAGAGATATACGTAGCAGGAAATAATATTGTATCCAACTCTGGCAGCTGAAACGCACATAAGTATACAAAGCACCAGTATGAGGATTCAGATTTAACTTACTGCAACAAAAGGACACTGACATACAGAAGGTTGACTGATGCTTTATGATTCAAAAGCCTTGATGCCCAGCTAAAGAGAAATATAATACATTTATATGAAACTGCAAAAATGTTAAACCACTTTGTTTCCATATCTTATGGAATAGTGTATAGGTCTGAGTGTATATTTGTTTGAATGCTCATTAAGTTAAAATGTTTCATTGATCACTCAGACCAGTGCAAACACAAATGTGTGCAGAAATATAATCTATGCACTTTGCATCAAAGACACACAGCCAAATGTACCTTTGTGCTTAAAATGCAGCTGAAAGAAGGACGACATTGAGCCAGGAGTATTACAAGATTGTGTAGGCAGTTTACCGGCTGTTTTTTCTGCATTCAGCACTATGTGACTGATGAGGGCGAGCTGCTAAATCTGGCATTAGTCCATTTAAAGTAGATTGCAGCTATTGATTAGCTTTCTAGGTTGCGTTTCCCAACCTATTTACTCAGATTAAATGCTAAACTAAGTCAAAGGGGTCAACATCAAGTTTGCTTAAACGAGAGTGTTGTAGGTAGAAATATGGTAATATCAAAATGAGTTCTATGCAGAGTAATCAATGACATTAGTAATCAATGACAAAAGAGGGCCAAACCTATTTATTATACAACAAATTAAAAAATAAACTACAGTCATTTGGCAAAATCTGAAATTATATATTATAAATGCATATGATATATCTGGGTATCTGCAACTCTGATTTGAGATTCCTTAATAAACATTGGAAATTAATGTTGAAAATTATTGAGTACTTTATACCAAATACCTTTTTATTCTTCTTATCTTATTTACCGAACATGAAACAGGAGGGCAATGCTTACAAATAGCTTTGGGAAATGTACACATGAAGAATCAGAATGGTGGAACTCAACTGGTAATTGAAGCATGATTGTTGGCATATGGCTGGGTTGAATATTTCTACATATTTCTGTTTATACTGTTTAGCCAAGATGATTATTAAAAACAGTCACTGAGTGGAAGTTTTGCAGATGTACATGCTGTGTTTATTAACAACGCCAATGGAGAATGAAGTATATTCTTAGAGCTGATAGAAAGGCCTTTCAGATAACCACCCTGTACAACTGCTCTGATCATCATATAAAGCAGTTTGTCAGACTTGAGATGGACTTGATAGCAAAAGCTACAACTACCCAGTATTACTGTAGTGTTTGGGAATAGAAAACTGTAATTATGAAATGAAATAATAACATCATTTAAAAAATACAGAAAACACATAAAACACACAGAGGACAAATATCCACACCATATGACTCTAAATAAAATCTGTATCCTGGAGTAACTGAATTTGACATTCCACTGGAAGATAAGAAGCCAGGTCCAACTCCTGTCAAGAGTAAGAGTCAGAGTTGAGACAGCCCTGTCAGGATGGTATAAAATGGAACACCTCAAGTTTATCATCAGATAATAATGAGAGCAAATGCTCTATTACATCTGATCTGCCTGATGATGGCCTCTGTGGCATATTAAACAGAAACAAGCTTAGCCCTAATTGCTCCTCTTAATCTAAATCTGATCTGATAATTGACCAGTGGCACCAGACACCATTAAATGAAAGCATAGCTTGAAGAGTGCAGTGATGTGGTTCAAGAAACATATTTAGCAAGCATTACAACCAAATTCAATTCCATGTTTAAAAACAAGCCCACAACTTATGAAAACCTTGCGAACAATAGTCATCAAATGTCTGTCTCAATATGTCTTCTAATCACTGCACTTCCACTAAATCCCATCTTTTTAGCTGGTACTCTATACTTACAATACAATCAAAATATTTTATATTTATTCTACATCACATCTGGTTTTCTATTTTCTATTCATATATATACATTTACTTACAGACAAATGAATAAAAAACAATTTCATGCTATTTAATGACATAATTAATTAAATGTAAACAGTAATGACACTATTAAACTTAAAAAGGAAAATAACGCAAAAACATGTTCATAGTATCGCTTCTAAAAGGTTCCACAAAGTTTACTCACTCACTGAGACACATACTATAGGCGGGAATTTTAGACATGGGCACTTTAAATATGGGCAGATATTAGAGCAGCCAATTATTCTTGAATCCATGGATTACTACCTTAGAACAGCAACTGACAAAAATTGTCCAAGTCTTATATTCCAAGCCTAAAAATGCTTAGATACCATGTGACTGCTGGATTGAATATTTTCTTCTTTTTTTCTTCTTTATTATTTAGGGGTCACCACCGAGATGAACTCGCATTTAAGATTTGGCCAGTGCTTTACGCCAGATACCCTTCCTGACATAACCTTTATCCATTACCAGGCCTAGGAACACACAGACTATAGGGACAATTTGAAGCAGTCGATTCACCTTAAACCCATGTTTTTGGACTGTAACCAAGGAAACCGGAGAACATGGAGGAAACCCACGTGGACACGGGGAGAACATGGAAACTCCACCCAGATCGGGATTTGATCCGGGAATCCCCAATGCTGAGCCACGAATGTGCTAACTACTAAGTCCCCGTGCCACCCTCGCTGGATTAAATATAATTAAGCAAAAAATCTGAGGTTGATAACTAAACACAAGGTTCATGAATTAAGTGGTTCATCGACATAGTTATTAGTCAATAAAAGACCCTAAGTGCCAATGTCGAAAAGCTTATGCTTTACTGCCCAACTATATAGGAGATGCAACACATAAAACAAATATGCATTGGCTAAACCATTAACATTTAACATTAATAAATTCATATGTAATGAGAGAGAAGGTTTCCTTACACTCAAAATATGATCTGGCATCCTGAAAGAGCTAAAAATATACTTATAAAAAATCAGTGATCCAATTTTCTTTCAAGCACGCTTGTATAAGGGGGAGAGTGGAGTACACTGCAAAGTGGGAAGTAAAGAAAGAAAGAGCTATGGTGAGAGAGGAGTGTGTGAGGGAGTGGGAAGCTTCATCCCAAAGCAAGCATGGCACTACGGTGATAAGAGCATTAACATTGGAGGAAACAGAACGCTGCTAAAGCCTTTAGGTTTTGAGACTAACTGGAAGACTTTGGAATGGAAACAAGTGGAGAAATAATAAAATAAAAATAAAAATAAAAAAACAATGATTATATTGGTCTTCAGAATGTCTGAAAAAATTAAAGAGCAAATGTAAGGTGAAGAAAATAAAATTTGGATTACAGACATGGTCTAATAAACGGTTCAGGATTGGCCCGATTTTTTAAGCAAGATTTGCCAATCTATTTACACATGCAGAACATAATGAACCAAAGTGAATGTTGGTGAAGAATTGGTGTTGAAAATTAAGGGAATAGCCATCGAAACTAGCACAGAGGAGCTCCAAAGTGCGTATCCATAGCAACAGAGTGAGCCATTCAGTGCAGGCTGACTCACCTTTGTTTGTGTGTAGAAGCATTGGAGGGAATGCTGATGTAAATGCTGCCGCAGACAAGAGAATCATCTAGATCTTAATTTCCATTTCATAAATAATGAGAAAGCGCCTACATTAGCTCCTGACAAATCCCTCTTAATAAGCTGCCCAATTTACAACCATGTCAACACAATTGGGTTACTGCTTTAAATCGTTTACAGTTCCCTAAAATAAATGTCACAGAATTAGTAATATATTATCCCATAAAAAAACACTTGCAAAGTTTCTGCCACAAGACTTAATGTACTATGGCTATCAACATACCTGACTTGTATGCTTTTCATATTAATATATCTCTTATCTGATTTTCAAATTTATAGGTAGCCTATCTTGGATTCATAGGGTAAAGGCTTGCACATCATAAAGAACCATGCACACGCATGCACGTATGCACAATCCATCAACTTGCATTTGGTAAAAGGAATCTGAAGGACAAGGGAACATTGTTCCTGTACAAAAATAATTTATATTATAATGACATCACTGGCGACTCAGTCTGGCTGCACTGGGATGCCACATAATAAACCTGCAACCTCAAACCACATCTTTTAGCTGAAGAGCTAAATTTTTCACTGAAAAAAACAGTTTTACTTCTCAAAAAAGGTCACTTCTTTACTTCAGCACCAGTAGAGTTGCCCTGAACAATTACAGGTGTTTTTTTATAGCAAGTTAACATCTTGTTGCCTCCACATCCTGGAGTGTTACACTGACTGTTTAGGGATAAAAAGGCATGAAAATGATTTTGGGTTTCAGTGCTATCGTCTTCAGACATAATGTCAGAACAAAAACTATGGCTAAAGTGTGGGAAAACATGAAAATATAGATTAAATGTAGATGGAAAAATGTGGATAGCCACATTAGCTTGCGTGCACAGCGGCAGCGTCTGAAGTGAGATGTCGGCGAGTTAAATATTAGAGCCATCTCCTGATCTGTGTCGACGGATTCAACTGTTCGGATTTTCGGATCGGATTCTATCGGTCTCGACGCTGATCTTCACACACCGCACTGTGAGAACCTTCAGGACTCAACCTCCACCTGACGCTAAAGCAGCCAGATTCACTAGGGTTGGATCTTCATCATCAGCTGTAACAGTGGGAAATAACCTCACATCTCTACCCACCTGAAGCTAAGTTTATTTCTTCTTTTATATATAAACTTTACAATGGCACTTTCCCCTCTGGTTGCGTGCCCTCAGTGCAGTATGTATAGACAGTCTTCTTCCGTCATTACTGATAATTCAGCCTGTGAGAAGTGTAGCCTAGTCCTTAGTCTGACGGAGAAGATTTCAGTGCTAGAAGAGCGCATTCGGGTTTTAGAACAGGGTAATGCTAGTAAAGATGTGTCAGGGACCAGTTTAGCCGGCCCGAATGCCGCAGGATCAGGTCCTAAATCTCCGGCTTTAGAGCCCTCGCAGCAGGGCGAGTGGGTGACGACCAGGCGATGTACACGTAGAACTGAGCATCACTCTTCTAGGATCCACGTGTCCAATCGGTTTTCCCCACTCAGTGACTCACCCACTGAGAGACCGGTTGCTAAAAGTGCTCTGGTTATTGGCGACTCCCAGCTCAGACACGTGCGAATCGCTACCCCCTTAGAGACCCCAGCAACCATAGTCCGGTGCATTCCGGGGGCCAGGGCTCCAGACATCAGGGCGAACCTCAA
>JAFMOD010000701.1:177971-207605 GCA_019802435.1 Corydoras maculifer | reverse complement strand
ATCTTCCGCTTATCCTCTATTAGGGTCGCGGTGGGGTTCCCCATGCCCATCAAGGGGAGAACGTCTCGGGCGCTGGGCAGATAGATCCAGGACAGGGCGCCAATCCATCGCTGGGCACACACTCACTCACACAGACACACTCTATAGGGGGCAATTTTTTTGAGAATTCAATTAACTTGATCCATGTTTTTGGACTGTGGGAGGAAACCGGAGAACCCGGAGGAAACCCACGCAGACACAGGGAGAACATGGAAACTCCACCCAGATGGGGATTCGAACCGGGAATCCCTAGCGCTGAGAGGCGAACGTGCTAACCACTAAGCCACCGTGCCGCCGCTTACCTTTTTATATAAATATAAATTTATATAGGGGTGGCTTAGTGGTAAGCTCGTTCGCCTCTCAGCACTATGGATTCCCGGGTCGAATCCCCATCTGGGTGGAATTTCCATGTTCTCCCCGTGTCCACCGGGTTCCCTGGTTTCCTCCCACAGTCCAAAAACGTGGATCAGGTTATTTGAGTTCTCCAAATTGCCCCATGTACAGTGCGTTTGTGTGCATGTCTGTGTGTGTGAGTGTGTGCCCAGCGATAGATTGGCACTCTGTCCTGGGTGTGTCTGCCCAGCTCTTGAAACCTTCTTCCCTGGATGGGCATGGGGAACCCCCCCCCCCCCCCGCGACCCTTATATAGGATAAAGCGATGAAGATAATGAATGAATGAATATATATATATATATATATATATATATATATATATATATATATATATACAGTATATATAAATATACAGTGTATCCGGAAAGTATTCACAGCGCTTCACTTTTTCCACATTTTCTTACGTTACAGCCTTATTTCAAATTGTATTACATTAATCTCTTTCCTCAAAATTCTACACAAAATACCCCATTATGACCATGTGAAAAAAGTTTTCTTGAGAGTTTTGAAAATTTATTAAAAATAAAAAAACTAAGAAATCACATTTACATAAGTATTCCCAGCCTTCGCCATGAAGCTCATAATTGAGCTTAGGTGTGTCCTGTGTCCACTGATCATCCTTGAGATGTTTCTACAGCTTAAATGGAGTCCGCCTTGGTCAGGGAGGTGACCAAGAACCCGATGATTACTCTGTCTGAGCTCCAGTGTTCCTCCGTGGAGAGAGGAGAACCTTGCAGAGGGACAACCATCTCTGCAGCAATCCATCAATCAGGCCTGTATGGCAGAGAGGATAGGCAAAAGCCACTGCTTAGTAAACGGCACAAGGCAGCCTGTTTGGAATTTGCCAAAAGGCACCTAAAGGACTCTCAGACCATGAGAAACAAAATTCTCTGGTCTGATGAGACTGTGAAGATTGAACTATTTGGTGTGAATGCCAGGCGTCATATTTGGAGAAAACCAGGCACTGCTCATCACGAGGCCAATACCATCCATACAGTCAAGCATGGTTGTGGCATCATCATGCTATGGGGATGTTTTTTAGCAGCAGGAACTGGCAGACTAGTCAGGATACAGGGAAAGATGAATGCAGCAATGTACAGAGACATCCTGGATGAAAACTTGCTCCAGAGCGCTCTTGACCTCAGGCTGGGGCGACGGTTCATTTTTCAGCAGGACAACGACCTGAAGCAAACAGCCAAGATCTCAAAGGAGTGGCTTCAGGACAACTCTGTGAATGTTCTGGAGTGGCCCAGCCAGAGTCCAGACTTGAATCCGATTGAACATCTCTGGAGAGATCTGAAAATGGCTGTGCACAGACGTCTACAATCCAACCTGATGGAACTTCAAAGGTACTGCAAAGAAGAATGGGCAAAACTGCCTAAAGATAGGTGTGCTAAGCTTGTGGCATCATATTCAAAAAGACTTGAGGCTGTAGTTGCTGCCAAAGGTGGTTCTACAAAGTATTAAGCAAAGGCTGTGAATACTTGATTTCTTTGTTTTTTAATTTTAATAAATTTTCAAAACTCTTAAAAAAAACTTTTTTCACATGGTCATAATAGGGTATTTTGTGTAGAATTTTGAGGAAAGAGATTAATTTAATACAATTTGAAATAAGGCTGTAACATAACAAAATGTGGAAAAAGTGAAGCGCTGTGAATACTTTCCAGATGCACTGTATATACTAATGTTCACAATACAGGTCATATGGACTTTACACCCCCCATTATTAAGTAGTTTTAACATGTAATTCGGCGGCACGGTGGCTTAGTGGTTAGCACGTTCGCCTCTCAGCGCTAGGGATTCCCGGTTCGAATCCCCATCTGGGTGGAGTTTCCATGTTCTCCCTGTGTTTGCGTGGGTTTCATCTGGGTTCTCCAGTTTCCTCCCACAGTCCAAAAACATAGATCAAGTTAATTGAATTCTCCAAATTGCCCCATATAGAGTGTGTCTGTGTGAGTAAGTGTGTGCCCAGCGATGGATTGGCGTCCTGTCCTGGGTCTATCTGCCCAGCGCCCGAGACGTTCTCCCCTGGATGGGCATGGGGAACCCCACCGCGACCCTAATAGAGGATAAGCGGGAGATAATGAATGAATGAATAACATGTAATTCACTATGAAGATGTGTGTGTAACTTATTTGCATATTGTTGTCCTGCCTACCCACCTGCTTCCCTGAACCACTAAGCCCATATGTACATCAATCGTAGGTTATGGTTAAGGAAATATCCTTGTGACCTGTGATTTGGGTAAGGCACCTAACCCCAACTGCTCCCTGGGCATCGAATGCAAAGATGCAAGTGCACTTCACTAGTGCGTGTAATTGTGTGTTTCACTGTACAGATTGAATTAATTTTTCTGTGTGAGAACAGTAGGCAAAATAGATCACAAAAAAATGGTGGGACTTACATCATTAACATCAAACATCCACTATGTCTCAGTGGACAATCAAAAAGAGACTCACACACAAATATACTAAATTGGTACCAGAGCGCATCACAAATATGCTGCATCTGGATGCACTGCCAATCACTGTAAACAGACCAAACCCTCACTAATCCACAGTACATAAGAGACAAATCCATTAATTGGCTGAAATTTAACCCAGGCTTGTGATGACGGTTCCAGCAAAAGGTTTAAAGGTTAATTTATGCATGAGTGGTCACTTCTTGGTCGTTTTTGTTTGGTTTTTTTTTTTTGGTTTTTTTTCTGACACTTTAACTAAGTGAGAAGAAAAGACAAGAAACAAAACAACTTCCACATCACCTAAATATAAGATTTCCTTGCACACAATAGCACTAACACAAACACGCAGACGCAAATTTTGATTATTTATAAAGATATCAGATATATTAAATATCGAGAATGATTTCCTTAAGAATATGGTCCCCTCTAGAAAATTAGAAATGCAGGCCACCGGAATTAATTTCACACTAAAATCACCAATCCATGACTCAAATCTATATATTTTATATCTGTCACAATTACCACAATCTGTTACTAAAGACTACATGAGGTGTTTTCTTGCGAGAAATTGTGTGCCCACCGGTGGACAACAAACAGCCAGTTGATTTAGCTTAACTTAGTAGTACTTTGTATCTTACCGAAACTTACTTTTACTCTCTTTATTAAGACTGAAGTCTGTTTGCTTCATTTGTTCAATTTAAACATCTGACAGACATGCACATACATATAATAATCATGGTTGGCTTGTTAAATGTATTCTGGTTCACCTCATTAAATTTACAATGTTGAGTTTAGGCAGCTCTGAGTCATAAGCAGTCACGCTCCTAGTCTTTTGCTCCATATTTTTTACTCTTATCCATCAATGCATAAGCTCCTTAAATCTTCTAAAGGAGAGTGTGACAGACGATACCGCCAGGGGCATAAATAATATAGAAATGCTTTAAAATTAAAGAAAGTGTAGACAGGCATGTAATTAAAAAGTAAAGCAGGAAAATATGATGTTAGGGAATAAGGATGGTGAAGCAGAGTTTATGAACTTTTAAAAATGTTTCTGCATAAGAAAACCACAAAAAAACACAAACTGCAAATAATCAGAAAAGCAAATACTAAAGCAAATGACTAAATGTAAATAATAAATAATGCCAATAACCTATTTTTAAGAAATACTGTAAGTTTGGAATACAAGTAGTATTCACACACAAAAAAAAGAAAAAAACTCTTTATAGATTATCTATGAACTGTGAGATTAAGTGTACAAATATATAAAGTGAAACAGCCATGGGATTCTATACAGATAGAAATACTGTTAGGAAATTTTGTCTGAGCTCATGGTAAACTATGTTCCTAAATGTTAGTTTTTACAAACACATGTAACCACAAAACATACAATAAACAAAAAATCTCAAATCAGAATCCTACTACTGTCTCAGCTATCATCATATAACCAAAGTAGCCAGTGCCTCTGTTTACCAACTCTGAGTTTTGTGTCATCAACACCTTTGTTCAGAACTCCTCAATCTGAACCCCCCTGGATCAGACTCAGAAGAGACAGCTGTGTATGTTGCATGCTGTATGTTTGACAGAATTTGGAAAATGGTAAATATCCTCATTTAATTACATGGAAAACACAAAAAATTGGACAGACTCATTTTACATCAAACACATAATGCATTTTTTTCTCTGTTAGGGGTTGCCACTAATATGAGATTTGGCACAGGTTTTACACCAAATGCTCTTCCACTAACATTCCACTCATGTATATGGGCCTTGAAATCCTATAAGGCAATTACATTTCATCCAATTTACATAATTGCATGTTTCTGAAAGGTGCAAATGAAAGTTGGAAGAAAACTCAAGTGGACATGGGAAGACCATGTGTGAAACTCCACATACACAGTGATCAAAAGCGCAAATTAAACTGAAAGTAACCATGATAGACCTGAATAGAAGATGAGACAATTTAGGGTAATAACACTAAGGATATCTTCTATTTACAGTAAAATGTTACATTTCTTACCAAAAGCAGCAGAAGCACCATATCAGCATGATCACAGGCACAGGCCACATGCAGCGGCGTCCAAAGGTCTTCGTCCTGCAGATTGACATTCACACCTCGTTCTATCAAAACCTCCGCTGCAAACACGTTGTCATGGCGTGCACACTACAGAGAGTGGATTACAGTGGCATTATTGGTAACTGAACCTTACACATTTTGAAAACTCAAAAAGCAACGGAGGTGCACATTTCAATAACAGAACTAAACTGTGATCACAATGTATAATTGGACAGGCTTATCCCAAAGAATAGCTTTGAAAAATAACTGTACTGTTTACAACTGTTTAGAACTGTTATCGATATTTTGCTCTTGTAATAGTAGAAATGCCAAAAATAATAATAGTATATTCAATTAAATTGCATGTGTTAAGCATGTGTTAAATAGCAAAACTATTGAAAATAAAACTGTTTTAATTTGTCAGTTGCTTTGGGCAAAAGCATCTATTAAATGACAAAATGTAAAAATGTTTTTAACATTTCAATGCACGTCAATCAACGATATTTTAAATTATTTGGATTCCACCTATATTTCGAGATTTTAATTGCCATTGCTTTAACTTCATTAAGAAGTAGAACAGTAAAAGTAATGTTATTAGTCAGGTTACTTTCTCAAACGCAAATAGAGTTTAACAACAGATGAAACAGTACTTCCGATTCAATTGAAATACCAGTCCTAGGATCTTATATTGAAATTACACTACTTTAAACTATATAATCAATGAGGTAATTTCTTTACAATGAGAGAACAGTGTACAACTGGATGTTAAGAAAACAAGGCCCTTCTGAAGGGAGTGTGCTGTAAGGCATTTTTACCAGATGAAGTAAGGAACCTCCCGAAGAAAGCACTGTATTCACATCAGCGCCCTCCTTCAACAGCCTTAACACTGCAACAACATTTACAAAAAAACAGAGAGAATAAGTTTGCCTCATTTCCCAAGAGTGAATCTTTGCATACCATGTTGTCATTCTCTACACCCCAGCAGCTTTTGTACTCTAACACAGGACTAACACAAGCACAATTCAGTAAACATGCAGTCTATAAAAATTGGTGTCATGTGCTCATCATATAAACTTCAATCTATTCATACTGTTGGTTAATAATTACATCTCATAGGATTCTGCTAACATACAAACCCACCATCTGCTCTCCCACACACTGTGGAGCCTAGGAGATCATTATAAGATCCCAAATGAATAAATGTCTTGCTGATGTCATGGCAGCCTTATGAGCATTTAACACTTTTCCAGGCTGAGCCTTCTAGAGCTCCTCAAAGGGCAACCCTAAGTCAGCATGGCTCAGACTTACACCACTCTGTTCCCCTTGTGTCACACCTAAGTTTTTAAATGCTAATAGCAACAAAAAGAATTTACAAACAAATATTGGATCTGGCATTGAATGCTACTGATTAGATAATGACAATGATGAATGTAATGCTGCCTAATGTGCCAGACTATGCTCTATGTCTTCATTAAAAATGAGATTGATAATATAGATCTAGTCCTATTTAGAACACACATTAATAATGAAAAAAGCCTCAGTAAGTTTTCTTAAAGAGTACTCCCCCTGGTAATGTTGTCATACCACAAATGTGCCACAGAAAAAGTGTATTTTTCCACAAATGATGGTCTTTCATCGTGAGTTTCTATACAGTTTTTAATGTGAAATTATAAACACAGTAAGCAGTTTGTTGAAGTCAATCCATATGATAAATTTGGTACAAGAAAATTAACCAAAAATCGAATGTCTAGCATCTTTTCTTCGATACAGTCCTTGCATATGGCTAGCTCCAAAAATACAAACACCAAAATCATAAAACACTTAAAAGATATGTCCAAAATAGTATATAACGCCACTATGACCCTTCAACATACTGCTTTGAGGGGCATATTAGGATCTCATCAGAAAAAATCAAAATTACAACAATAAAAACTAAAAAATATATTGATGATTTTACACTATACTTACACTTCACTTTACAAATTAACTTTAATAACGACATAATTCTGAACGAGCTAGAAATTTGGAGACTGTACAAGCCATTTCATTCTTATAGATCTACACCCATGCTCATGCTCTTGTCTTTTTAGATAGTACTATCATAACCTAGCATGCTTTATCTGTCATTGTCTTTCTGTAATACAAAATCTCTGACCAACTAGTCATAGATCAGAAGGTATTGCATAGAGCTGTAAAATGCTGCAGTAGTCTTTTTTTCTTTTTTGTGGCAGTTAATCGTTGCAATCTGCCAACTTTGTACCCAACAAAATCACATTCATGTACTACATACTCTCTACTTCATAATGCATCATATATTTTCAACAGAAGACAGATCTGTACTGCGGACAAGCCGGTCAATGTTAACAAAATCAAACTGTTGTAACTCATGCATAATGGAACATAGTATTGTCCTGCTAAAACGAACACTGGGACATTGGAGCCTAACGGCAGAATTTATCTGGCAAAAATACCAAAAAATACTTTGCATTAATAGTAAAGGCTTTCACACATGCAGAGATAATGCTGAGGGCACTGATGCACCCCGTATGGCCACACTTGCTGTTTTTTGCACTTTTCACCAGTAAGAGTGTTACTTGTCTTTTTTAGCTTAGGCATGTAAAATACAATGGCCATTTTCCCCAAAATCAAGCAAATTCTTCTGCAGAAATTTTGCCCTTGTGGGTTTCGTGGCATGGTACATTGTTTTAAACAACCTGTTTTGCCTCCACATGGATGAACATGATGAACTGAATAGTGTTTGCTGTTTTATTATTATTGTTGTTCTTTCTGCTATAAGTCCCGCACTTAAATGAAGGTACCTGTAAAATGTAAAATTTGTACTACTAGTATTGTTATAAGGCTGTCATAGGGATCAGACTAAGTAATTCATGTTACTGTCTGCATACTGCAGCAGATAGTACTAAACACTCTTAATGTCAGGGTCAATAACAATGCATACTGTGTATTGATAGAAATAGAAATAGAACTGTTAACTATATTCATCAGGGCAATGTAGCATGTAAAAGACATGCACCTACCCTCAGAGAACTAAAAATATATTTAAAATAAACAGAAAAACCCTAATACATTGAACAATTCAAACTCAGTCAGAGAAAGTCATAGAAAGTAGGTATAAACAGCATACACTAAGCAATGGTGTCAGACTGAATACATATATAGGTAGTCAAAGACAGGCAAGCATAAATGACAACAGGCAGTTATATGCTGAGTCAGAGCACTAACTAATGCAAGATGGGAGTTGGGAATGCATTAGTTACAGGTGATCATAATATTCTGGGGAGTTAGAATGAGCCAGGAGGGCCGGACTGGTAGAATGAGAAGGAGCAGCTGCAGGACAATTGCATACAGCAGTGTATAATTTCCACAAATCACATTCTTTTTCATTCAGTTCCTTTCTTTAATTCATTATATTCACTTTGATGTATTAATTATATAAATGCGCATGTATCAAGATTCACACAACATCTTAAATATTAAAGTCATTAAAGATATTTATTCAAATGTATTATTATATATTGCTACTGCTGTTGAGGTTCTGACCATCAAAACAAAGTAAAGGGGACTAACAAAGTTTGACTATAGTACACAAACAGATGAACTACAATCTGTAATTGTAGTACTACACAGTCCACCTTACAGTAAGTGGAAATGATACGGGGGACAGTATCTTTAACAATATTTAGTAATGCTAAGTGACAATTTATGTAACAATAAATATGTCATATTAAAGTTTAGTAAATAAATAGTATAGTCTACTCTACCAGTTATTTCATAAACTGATGATGTAATCTCAGTAAACATTATGATTCAAACCTATCAGGGGTTGCCTTCTGTATCTGGTAATGGATGTGGTAGTAGACAAACGCAGTTTGGAACGGCACCAATTTAGAGGAGGATAGATTGAGGATAGATGTGTAGTAATCTGCGTTGAAAATAGATTGAGTAGTAAGACGTTAACCCACCTTTAGCTAAAGGTGCGTATTTTTACGCTGTGAGCATGTGCATGTCATTCCCCTGCTTCCTTGCGGTGTGCTGCTATTGTTACGCTAATGAATCACAGACAGTACAGTCCCTGAATTTAAATACCCTGACAAGTTTCAGGCTACAGACCAGAAAGCAGGTTTTTAAATGAATTATGTACTAAAACAGCATGTATTCAGTATTATTTAGTTTGTGCACGCTGGCGTTGTGTTGTGCTGTATATAAAATGGTTATTTTTAAAAGTAATACCCTAAACAGGAAAAAAAAAAAAAGATAAACAAATGGGAATAACTTACTAGTCTAGACAGGCGCATATGGGTGCAAAGGCAAGAGTAAAATGGTTCCTAGGGTATGGTTTTAACTGTGAGGAAATGTCTATCATTTGAGCTTTCACTGACAGTAGAAGGACTGGCATGTTTCCTGAGGTATTTATGTATTGCTTTCATTACATTCCTTTCAATAATCTTGTATTTTGTTTCCTGTGGTGTTCTGTCTTATGTGGTTGAATGTGTTATTCCCAGAAGCCCTTCACCATTCTGTGTCATTACAAACAAGTCATTTTTCATTTCATTTTCCTTTGGTATTAAATAACACTGTGTCTGTCCAATGTGATTATTTTAGAGTAAACTTGAAAATCCCAGGATTTGACAAATTTTAGAGACCTACCTACACCAGCTAAAAAAAAAAAATTATCCAGTCTAATTCTTAACTGCATTACTTTGTGCACTGCTGCTGCACCACAGGCTGGTTAAATAATCTGCATGAATATGTGGGTGTGGAGTTGTTCCTAATAAAGGGCTTTATGTAAAGCTAGGTTTACCTATATATTTTAAATTGTGTAGTTCTAACACACTATACATACAAAAAGAAACCCTGTTATAGTTAAGTATAATAAAGTTAATAAAGTTGGGTATTACATTTACACTCTGTATTTTACATTCTGTAATTCTTAGAAATCTATATCGTATAAAAAAAAAGTGTAATTGCGCTTGAAATCATGCTAATAAATCCTAATCCATGCCACCGCAATCAGCACTGGTCTCATCAGATTGCAGAGAGCAACTGTACACATTCTAGGTAGTAATCAGTCAGACCAATCAGCATTAACAAACAAGCTGCCTAATTAATTTCTCAGGGTATAAATAAGTCCCTTTTTACTAATGAGCAGTGCCGGAGAGTTTCACAGACCCCGCAGCAAACCCTTACTGTCAATCATGTGTCAAGCATTTCCTCTCTAGAGCACTTTATGTTAGAAGTTTGGACAACTTAAAGAATTAACAATAAATAAAATATATACACACACACACACACACACACACACACACACACACACACACACACACATATATATATATACCCCATATATACTCCACCCAGAAAGGACAACACATTGCACATTTTAAAACTTTTACAAGAACAGGAGCATAATGTAAACATTTACTGTCAATATTGGAGAGATAACAAGGTCTATCAAGATAAAAATACAAATGTGTTAACAATGATGAAATGTAAACAAATTGCTTAGAACAGTAAACTGTGCAACAGTGCAACACTTAAACTGTATTGTTTCGACTTTTCTTTGAAATAAGATGTGCAATCTACTCCTCTCCTTCCTATTAATACAGCTGCGTTTATTCCGATAAAATATTCCGGAAAATAGCAAGCCAGCTGTAGCAATCATATATTTTGTTTCCATGGAAACAAAAATATGATGTCAAAGCATAGGAAAGAGCATTAGAGAAATAGATGGCTGAGAAAAGAAAAATGTGTGCTGAAAAATAAAATGAAAAATATTCTACAGGAATAAAGAATAGTGCAAACATCAGTATGGTTGGTAAAAAAATAGATGTAAGGTGCAAATGAACAGACAAAACAATCCTAACTGCTTTAAATTGTTCTGGTTCTAAGAACAGTCTATAATTTTACTGCCTGCCTACTATGAATCCATTTGAGCATAGGTCTTGTTCATATGAGAGAAAAATCCCTCTTTTCCTCTTACACCTCACAAATGAAATAACATATTAACTCACAAACTAAAGCTTTGTCAGGCCCTGAACAGTTTAAAAAATGGGGAAGTTTTTCGTTGTCACCTTTGGTTTCTAAACACAGAGAAATGAAGCAACCCTGTGATCTGTGATCTTCATAATTTTTGCCCATTAAAAAGCTAGATAATTATATAAAATCATGGTAGTCATAACATTTATAACAAAAGCAATAAGTCACGACTGGCAGAGCATTATTGTAAATAAATAGTTATTACACTTCTTTCCTGTGATTTATTCACAATAACAACAAGTACATTAGTATACAGTAGATGTGTTTATTTAAAAACTAAATTATTAATAAACTGATCTTCTGTGACATAATTTACTCTAGTTTTTAAAGTAAATATTAATTGCTTAGCAAAGGTATAATGGCTTAGTTCTTATTGGGAAATGGCTTGCTGTTTATATTAATCTGTAATTTTTTATTAATAGTACTTGATTTCAATTAATGTTATACCACATTTACACATTTCTTAGCAGGTGACCTGAAACAGTTTGAGCCTTTTCGTTTTTATTGTTCTGCGCGCGCAAGAAATATTGCTCCAGCGTCTGCGTTCTGTCAAGTTATAGTAGGAGTATGATGCAAAATTGCAGTTCAGTGGACAGTTACAGATATCATTCTCTTGCTTTTAATATGTTTTTTAAATAACCTGTCACATTAATATGAATGTGAAGCAGTCAGAGGTGTGCATTGTTGTCAATGATATCACGGCTGGACAAATAGCTTAGCCAATCATATTTGAAAGACCGAAAGCAAAAGCAAAGATTGCTTTTCCTTATGACTAATTGTGAGTGTAAAATATGTTTAGTATAAAAAAACTTTTTATTTGCTTTTTTTAAAAACTTTTCATTTTGTATTTTTACTGCTCATTATTATAACATTTTGAAATTTGGTAGGAAAGCAGTCATTAATATACTTAAAGTTTTTTTTAATGACACAGCATCCAGGTTAAGTTTCTTATCAAACCTAAAAAGTTCAATGACTAACTGATGTTGCCCTTTAGGCAGAATCTATTGGCTGCTGAACCACTTATACTTGGATATCTGTTTCATAAGGTACTTCAACAAGGCATTAAAGTGAAGAATGTCCCAGATAACATCCATTATTAATGTCCTTAAAAGCTACAGAATCAGTCCTGAGTGAGTCAGAACCTGTTTGGTAATGCACTAGGTGGGTTTACAGCTAATACTGAAGCTTGTGTGTTTTGTCTCGTGTCTTCAACACAAATTATGAAAGAGGCTGCCTGTCAGAAAAACTAACATGGGTTTTGTGGTTGTTTTTGTCAACATTTTGGATTTCATTGTTGTGGAACATGTAATATTGAAATTGCTATTGGACCTTTTTTGGATTGAGATGTGTTAAGAAACTAATTCATGAGAGACCTGATTTTGGTGCCATTATCTAATCTTTCAGCCCAGAAGAAAGTGTCTGAATCTATTCTTCTATAAACATTCCAGATTTGAACATTCGTGGTTCAGCAAGGAAGACTATAATGGGCATATATTTATGGTCACTCCATCCATCTATCCATTATCTTTCTCATTATCCTCTACCAGGGTCGCGGGGGGTTCCCCATGCCCATCTAGGGGAGAAGGTTTCGGGCAGATACACCCAGGACAGGATGCCAATCCATCACTGGGTACGCACTCACTCACACAGACACACAAGCAAAGACACTCTATATTGGGCAAGTTGGAGAATTCAATTGACCTTGATACATGTTTTTGGATTGTGGTAGGAAATCTGAGAACCCGGAGGAAACCCACACGGACACAGGGAGAACATGGAAACTCCACCCAGATTGAGATTCGAACCGGGAAGTAGTGTTAACCGCTAAGCCACCATGCCACGTCATGGTCACTCATGGTCACTAAATATTCCTAAAATATGTATGGATTTTCTAAAATCACTAATCAGTAAATGCTTTTATTTTATTCTAAGCAGCATATAGTGGTGCAAAATATCGGACTAGCGACAGCTCCTTCGGGTTTAGACACACGAATATATAGATACACATCAACCACTTCATTAGGTATCCATCTTTGTTTTTTACACTTAGTGTCAATTTAATCAGTAATCTGAATTGTTAACTTGAGTGCACAGTTAGAAAAAACAGTGTATAAAACAGTATTAGCAATGCTGTTCCTGATTCATATTTAAATCAATATAAAATGTAAACATGGTTAATCAACCATGGCATGGAAAGAATGGAATCTTTCAACACCCAAAAAATACCTAGTGTTCATGTGGAGGTCCTGACAGTTAAATTTAATTTCCAGTTAATATACAAATGAATATGCTAATTGCACATTTTACAATCCAGAGTTGTACCAAAACAGCTCCACAAAAGTCATAAAGAAATAATTGATGAACAACAAAAATAAATTAAAACAACTAAAGCATAATATTTAACACAAATTAACAATGTAACAGAATTCAATTACATATAGGAAACAACCCAACAATTAACCACAAGTAAGACCAAATTAATTACTTTTTAGTCTGTATATATTTGTATTTCCTACTCTAGTCAAAGCACTTTGAGCAAACTGGGATCAATACAGTGATTTTATCCATTTTTAGAAAAATTGTGTGCATTACAGTAATACTATCTTAATACTGTTTTAAGTGTAAAAGTATTTCTCCCATCTTTAAATTGAAGCATATTTTATACGGATATCATGCAAATGAAAAAAATGTATTCATGTAATATTAATAATGTGTATATAAAAAATTGTTTTTTCAATTTTTTTTCAGTTCAAAATGTTCTTAAATTTAAGATAATACAAGACATCCAGTTTTTAATCTGCTTTACACAGTCCTCAATCCTAATGAGTTAAATCTGTTTGAGCATTAATTAACTTTGCCCAACTTGTACTTACTCTCAAACTAAGCCTGTTCTTGTTTTGCACTCTAGTCCTAAATGCTAGTTTGACCTATTAATAAGCCAGTAAACCACAGATGATATAATTAGGGTTTGATTAAGTAATGTTTTACAGAGAACTATAGAATTAGGAGCTTCTAATTCTTGTAAATTGCTTTGATTGGTCTACTAAGTACTAAGTTATTAGCAAACAATTTGACAGATCATTAATTGTGGTTATAACTAATACACATCCGCATGCATACATATATATTTACATATATATTAATACATTATCAGTCATCATTAAGGCTTTCATTCCTTTCATACTTATGACTAGCATCAATATTCCAATGTCAGGACCACAATAACAACCCAATAACAGTCCAAGGCCTGTGGCAAATACACTTCTTATCAACAGTCAAGAAAGGCACCCAAAACAATAGGGTTGCAATTGATTTTTACATCAAGTATGCAGAGAGCCGCAGATGCTTCTCACATCCAAGATAAAGTTATAAAAATGAAAAAAAAGAATGAATGCCCACATGTGCATACAGTAACAAGCACCTCACAGTATCAGGTAAGTTAAATAAGGTCTTCATTAAAGTAAAGAATAATCTGTTTCTGAAAATGATGGAAATAAATGCAATTTTTTTGCTTCACTATACACATGTCTTAAATATTTCTTTAAAACAAGGCTAATCTAATTTGCTTGATAGAGAAGGAAAAAATTGTGAAAAGCGTTTATCAGCTAGAAAAAAAACAGCAAAGATAGAAAGAGTTAGCAATAGAGAAAAAAGAAAAAAAAGTATGGCATCAGCAAATTCTCTTTCTGCTCATTAACTGATTTTGTAAAGCTGATATCATTGCAAAAGAGAGATTTTCATATGAACCAAACAGGGAATCTTAATGGGTCCTTCACAATTTACTTAAATTACATTCAGTACCATTTATGAATGTACAGATACCATCACATATCGGACAGAAACACAAAAGGAAGTTTAGCCAGTGGAATTCTATCCACTTAATGTTGCATGTACTATACTAGCAGGCACTTTATTAGAAAAAGCTGCACAGCTGCTCAGACCAAAAGTAATATCTCCAGCCAACCATGCTGTGGTCAGAAATTGACATTGATAAATGACTGGAGGACAAACAAAACCAATTACACCAAAAATAAAATTACATCCAGCTACGGCAGCACCAACAAGTAGGCAAATGTTAAAAAGCAGGTAGGAAGTAGAGCTATCCTATTCCACTATGCCATTCAAAGTATTTTACTATGAACATCTGCCAATCTGACTGCTTCATTTCAGATGGTAGGTATTGTGATATGCAGTAAGTTCAAATGTAATAAACACTGAAAGCTCAAAAAGTACTCATTTCGGATGCATACAACCCACTGACATTGTGTGAAGTAATTGACTCATCACACGTCAAAATATTACTATTGCATTTTTGGGAATAACTAGAATAAACAGCAAATGGCAAAGCATTATGCAAAAAGTTTGGATTGACTTTAAAATCAGTCATTAAAAATGCTTGAAATCAATACCCAAGATGTTAATATATGACCATAAAGCTAATGTTACTAACGCATTGAAAACATCTTACTACTAACCAAATATCTAATCCAGGTCTGACATTCTATTTTAGGTTTTGAAATTTAGAATCAGCACAAGCGTGTTTGGCCAGACAATTCAAGACTTGGCCAGAATAAGTGAAACTCTAAACACTGAACCTTGGGGGACAACTGCAGAGAATATTATGTGCACATTGGCTTACTTCAAACAAAATGACATTAGTGTTCAATATGTAAAGAGATGCTAAGGGGCAAATAAAAAAACTTTGCATAGATACGGTTTCTAAAAATCAATATGCAATTTGTTATCACAGGCGGAACGGTGGCTTAGTGGTTAGCACGTTCGCCTCTCAGCGCTAGGGATTCCCGGTTCGAATCCCCATCTGGGTGGAGTTTCCATGTTCTCCTCGTGTCTGCGTGGGGTTCCTCCGAGTTCTCCGGTTTCCTCCCACAGTCCAAAAACATGGATCAAGTTAATTGAATTCTTAAAATTGCCACATATAGAGTGTGTCTGTGTGAGTGTGTGCCCAGCGATGGATTTGCGCCCTGTTCTGGGTCTATCTGCCCAGCGCCCGAGACGTTCTCCCCTGGATGGGCATGGGGAACCCCACAGCGACCCTAATAGAGAATAAGCGGGAGATAATGAATGAATGAATGAATGAATGAATGAATTTGTTATCACACTAAATGGGAATATGTAGGGTAATGTGCACAAGCAGTGGATAACACAAATGATATAAAATAAAGGACTGGTAGAAAACTGAAGAAAGTATGCAATGCTGTTTGCCACTAGTGAGGAGGTATTAAATGCTGTTTTGTAAATAATTTTATATTGAAGATTTTATATTGTAACAAAAATGTTACAATTCCATCAACTGGATTCAAACATCAGGAGAGGTCTATGAAATCCTCAGATGGCCATTTATGTGTTAAATATGGTTTAATAGTTAGTATTCAAAATTTTAATAAGTTACAACTCAAAGGAGACAAGTGGTCACTCACTAAACTTAATTAGACTAACTATTGTCACTATTGTTAATCAATCATTAAAAGAAAGAAATCTAAATGCGATAGATACAGCAGCTGTTATTGTTCTCTGGAGTAATCCACGTCTGTGTTACAGCCTGGAGATGCATATAGAAAAGACAAAGATGAGGTAAATGCAGCTTCCCAGAGAGCAGATTAAGAATTGCAAAGCCCATCTGTGTCCACCCTCTATGATTGCATCCATTGTTAGAAGAAGATGGCATAGAAGACGCCTACAAACTAAGAATATGTAGCAAACAAAAGCAAATCAAATGAATCCAGTGCCTGTGGAGACAAAATAACGAAATAAAAAATGTCTGCTTAGCTAATCACAGGACAAGGTTTAAAACTTAAACATTTAAATGCTGTTTTCTAAAACGAATAGAACGTAAAATGCACAAATGTTATATGATGTAAAGGTGACCATGAGAAAAAGTAATTTTTAAAAGCTAAAATATTAAAGTGTTTATTTGTAAATTCAAGTTAGTATTCAGACATGTATAGTAATTTTTTTGTTACAGCTGCTGTATGTTCATATGAAATCTAGGGCATCTAAATGTTGCATTACGACCCAGATTAAACAAAGATATTTGGAATATTAAGCAGATGGATGCTAAAATGTTTATTTGTGCTGATAAATAGAGTCAATAATGAGCTTTCATATTTTCACCTTTATGTTGCATATAATTAATAACCACAAATAAAACAAAACTACAGTAGACCACTTACATATATACACATATTATATATACATATAAAATAAAACCCTGATGTGTATTACTTTAATATTGTACCAAAACGAGTATCAATATATACAATGCACATTTTCCCCTAAAAATATTTTTTTCCTGTGTGTCAGCATATTTTGTCATATTTTCAAATGAAATAAATGTTTATGTTTCGAACTTTTTTAAGTTTGACACAGATTCCAAGGGTTTCTAAATTTAGGGAGTGCCTTTTAAGCTGGCAATCACAATGATGGCACAAAGCCACTGGAAATCAATATCCAGAGTCACTGGCTGGTCAAAAGGCATTTACACATAACACTGAGTAGAGCTGCTTGGCTAAGGTACCTTGTGGCTCCTGGGGAAGAAAAAACATGACCACTGCCAGATTGGTAATTAGTGTTTAGTAGGTGGGCTAAAGATGTCATTCATTCCCAGCCAAGGGTGCCACGTTTCCAACAGGAACACCAGCTGGTGTCATGGACCAGCGAAATCCAGTCAGTAACCAATAGGAGAGATTCACACACTGACCCGCAAAGGGTTCTGGGAGATGTGAGATGTGACACAGACTTGGCATGACAGCTGGGTAAATAATTAGCAGTAGGGGAGAAGACAGTGTGACATCAGGACAAGGAGACAAAGAGAGCCTGAGATACTTAACAAAGGCGGTCCATGAGTTAACCAAATCTAAACCAAATTATTAAGCATGAACTAATCATTTACCATCAACTAATTAATAAAGAAGAAACAAGTTAACAGGTACATACTAATGTCATGTTTCATAGTTTTTAACTGATAACACATTTATTTTAGGAAACAAACTTTTGAATTTATAATAATGGCATCTGAAAAATTCCATACTGTATTTTTTAAATACTGTAAGTTAAATTCAGCAACAAGTTAGAAATTAATTTACAATATCAATATCAATTTTGACTTGGGCACTGATATGGTTATATGATTTGTAATTTGTCTTAGTTTATATTTTTTTTAATGGATGATGCTATGACTCATTATATACCAACCAGAAAAGTACTAGGTGTATAATATAAATCTAAATTCAAAGTTAAATCTATCAAAGTTAATGTGCTCTCTAAATGTCAGATTATAAAGGTTACACAGTCAAAATGGTTTCCATCACTGCAATTGAACAATTGCCAAATTTCAGACCTGTTTAGCTCTGGACCAACCCTGTCTTCTATTTTTGATTTTGTAGAAATAAAAAGCCACGTGGCCAACAAGGGGTCATTTACCACATTTGATTGGGCAAGTCCCTGCTCCCTGTCCATACTTTAAAGTAACAAAATGAGAAGAAAAAAAACATTGTCACACAATAACTAGTTTAAGAGCTAGTCATCAATAACAGATGTCTGAAGCCAGTTGTTCCTGCAGTTGTTGCTGTAACTATCCAGGGCTCTGTGACTAAGCCTTGCCTAAAATCCACAGAGGATGTTTTTTCACTAAAAACTCCTCACCAACAACAAAAAGTCCTGAAATATAAAGAGACCACTGTTGTTTTTCTTCTTCTACTTCTGAAAATGTTTCATAAGCCCTGGCTTTCCTCAGAAGCACATAGAATTTCTTCCACTCCACCCTGTTTCTCGATGGATAAAAACAGCTGACTCATCTCAAATTGGTATTCCTTGTCATCATTTGGATGGCAGTTTTTATCCATGTTTGCCACAATGCATATAATTTAGAAGGAGCCTATAATCAGAATCAAGAATGGCTTTAATACTGACTAATGGTCAAGCCAGCAACTCCTTTCCTAAATGAAAAAAGGTTTGGTATTTTTCCAGCTGGAGAGGCCTCACGAAGTCCTCGTCCACACAAAAATCTACACCGATGACTACATCCACCATCTAATACACATGTTCTCTGAAGCTGTATAAAAGAAATTAGCAAGTGGTAAGAAAAAAAGCATAACACATTTAAAAAACAAGCCACTGTGATCCAAGATGTGTAAAGATAATGTATTATGCTCTACAGATATACACACAGGGACACCATCACTTTTATGATTTAGAACATTGACTTGAACCTCACCCTCTTTATCATCGTGGCGTATAATGGCATCCTGGAGGATGTCGGAAAGAGGGAAACTGACGGCCTGTTTCTTATGGTGGCTTTTGGTTTTATATGAGCTCTGTTTCACGACGGTTCGTTCACGCTCGTAGTAAGCACGCAACTGATCACAACGCATCCGTCGCGCCAGCCTCTGCCTTTGCCCCAGAGGTAATGACTCCAGCAGACACTGGTCTATCTCCATGTTCTGCCTAAAGGCATTACATAGCTGGAAACAACCTGAAACCCACACAAAAACAAGGGAAAATTTTTGGTTAGGATACCTAATAACAAGAAACTAAATTAAAGCCAAATTTATGAAAAATGACATTTTGTACAAAATTATCTCACATCAATACAATATTGAAAAATGAAAAAAAAATACATGTAGCTACTAATATAATACATTGTGGAGCAGTATTTTTGCTTTCCTTTAATTCATCAGTCTGTTTGGACTGGTTTCTATCAGCTTTGTACATCCTAATTGGGCAAAATAGTCTTTCTAGTCAAATTGCTCAATTTTGATCAAATTTAGCAGAAAATAGCATTAAATTAAAGTTAGGTCATGTCTGACTTGACTGTTTAAGAACATTCACCTATTTTTACACTACTGCACTGTAAGTCATTGTCACTCTGGAAGCTAAAATGTCTATTTCCTCTTCGATCCTTTGCAATTTCCCAGCCCCCACCAAAGAGAAAGAAGTTTGCTTTGCTTTACAGCATTCATTCATTCATTTATTATCTTTCGCTTTATCCTTTATAAGGGTCACGGGGGGGGTTTCCCATGCCCATCCAGGGGACAACGTTTCAGGCGCTGGGCAGATACACCCAGGACAGGGCGCCAATCTATCGCTGGGCACACACTCACACACACAGACACGCACGCATACACACTCTATATGGGGCAATTTGGAGAACTCAATTGATTTGATCCATGTTTTTGGACTGTGGGAGGAAACCGGAGAACCCGGAGGAAACCCACGCAGACACGGGGAGAACATGGAAACTCCACCCAGATGGGGATTCGAACCGGGAATCCCTAGTGCTAAGAGGCGAACGTACTAACCACTAAGCCACCGTGCCACCCACTTTACAGCATGTATGGTATAATTTAGGCAGTTAGTGCACTGGGGAGGATAAGATGGGGTCAGTGATGATGTGAAATGGGTCAATTACATACTAAGTTATTGTACAATCTGGAAAATAAAACACAAAATTTATGTAATTGTTTAAATATATTTCTGTGTAAAGTTAAACTTACTGGGCGGCACGTGGTTTAGTGGTTAGCATGTGCGCCTCTCAGCACTAGGGATTCCCTGTTCGAATGCCCATCTGGGTGGACATACCATGTTCTCCCCGTGTCCGCGTGGGTTTCCTCCGGGTTCTCCGGTTGTCTCCCACAGTCCAAAAACATGGATCAAGTCAATTAAGTTCTCCAAATTGCCCCATATAGAGTGTGTATGTGTGCGTGTCTATGTGAGTGAACCTGGGTGTGTCTGCCCAGCGCCCGAAACGTTCTCCCCTGGATGGGCATGGGGAACCCCACCACAACCCTAATATAGGATAAAGCGGAAGATAATGGGTGGAAGTTAAACTTACTCCCATCTTAATCTAAAGGGTCATAGGCAAGAGAGTTTAGTACCCACCCACATCTCCATTCACACCTAAGAAATTGCAAATTTTTGAAATTATTACTTAACCATATTAGCATAATGTCAATGCTAAATCCAGACACAAACAACCTCACACATGTCCATACAGAATGAATACGCATGTTTAAAAACATAAGGCTTGAAGACTGTTTTTTTAATGTCTCTCTAGGTGTAAAATAGCACAATGATGTCTGTAGACGGTTAAATGATGAAAGCACGTGTTTGTGCATGTGTAATAAGTTTACAGGCGGTTCCAAAAAACAGACAGATTTAGCTAATAACATAAGTTGTCACATCTTGGGGTCCATCCATCCATCCATTGATCTATCCATCTTCTTCCGTTTTATCCTTTATTAGGGTCGCGGGGAGGTTTCCCCATTCCCATCCAGGGAAGAACGTTTCGGGCGCTGGGCAGAAACACCCAGGACAGGGTGCCAATCCATCGCTGGGCACACACTCACTCACACAGACACACAAACAGGTGCAAACACACAATACATGGGATAATTTGGAGAATTCAATTGACCCTTTGGACTCTGGGAGGAAACCCGAGAACCCGAAGGAAACCCACACGGACACCGGGAGAACATGAAAACTCCACCTAGATTGGAATTCAAACCGGGAATCATTAGCACTGAGAGGCGAACCTGCTAAGCACTAATCCATAAATATACAAAAATATACATATATGAAATGTATATGTGCATACGTATAAAGACAAAATAAAAAGGTACACAATATGGCAATAAAATTAGGTTGTCATTTGTACTTTTTAACTTTACACTATGAAGAAACTGCAATTAAAATGCTATGGACTTAAGGCCACACCCACAAACGCACACACACAAGGATTTCAGCTTTCACTAAAATCATGACTTAGCAAATTCCCCCACACTACCACAGTCTGTTACACTAACACAAAGCCAGTGATGGCAGCTAAAAGGACATGTACTCTCACATTTATTACAAAACTGTCACTACAACATGTTGTCATGCCAGTGCAAAATGCTCTCTGTGTCCATTTAAAACAACATGTTTATTCTGAGCACTAATTGAAGCTCAGTGCCAGTGTTATTTGCCGCAATCAGAGGCCACTCAGTCATTTACACATGCATTTTATGCTTCCGCTACTTACACAGACAAATCATACATTACACGGCTAACAGCTTTTGCAAAGGCTTAGAGGTCTAAAGTGGGGAAAAAACCTATTATGGCACGTGGGTATGTACAGACTGTGAGGTTATGCCATGTACCTAATCTAGGAACCTTGCATTCCACCTTCCCATTCATTTTGAGCTATAGCCTCTTATGAAGCATTTTAGTAAAAATGTGACAGAAAGTGCCTCCAAAGTGATTCCATCTTTGATATTAACATGTTAATTTATGAATAATGATAATCTCTTACTTCAACTGACTTGCACATTTTTTATTAATATTCTTTCCTGTAGCACATACAATAAAGAAAAGAAAACCACCTGAATGCTTTAGAGGATGACTTTTAAACTCTTAAATAACAGAAAAATTGTATGGTTCAAAACCAAAAAAAAAAAAAATTAGATTACAGTTTTTACTGGCTGGTAATGAATCAGTAACATGTTAAACATGCAGTTAAACATTGTAGTAAAATGCATGCAATAGAATAAAAATCTGAAAATCAATAAAATCTTTTTGCATCAATTTATATTTGTACCAAAGCGAGCAGTATTAGGTTAGCTTAGCTGTCTGGCTTTTTCTTACATAAAAAACATCTATCAATGAACAAATAATTAAAAATATATTAAAACAAAAGTTTATCATAGTGCATTAGCCTTTAATCGAAACTAAAATACAGACTTTACAGTCAGAGTGTATTTAGATTTTGCAAATCTTTAAAACGACTTCAAAACTATATTGCACCAACATTCTCTACATTTTCAAAACTTAATCTTAAATATGAAATATATTTTCACCGGGCGGCACGGTGGCTTAGTGGTTAGCACGTTCGCCTCTCAGCGCTAGGGGTTTTCCGGTTCGAATCCCCATCTGGGTGGAGTTTCCAAGTTCTCCCCCCGTGTCTGCATGGGTTTCCTCCCACAGCCCAAAAACATGGATCAAGTCAACTGAGTTCTCAAAACTGCCCCATATTGAGTGTGTCTGTGTGAGTGAGTGTGCCCAGCGATAGATTGGCGCCCTGTCCTGGGTGTATCTGCAAAGCCCCCAAAACCTTCTCCTCTGGATGGGCATGTGGAACCCCTCCCCCCACGACCCTAATATAGGATAAAGATGAAGATAATGGATGGATGGATAGATGGATATTTTCACCGTCTTTTATCTCAGAGTGATGTCATGCCAAACGGGCTCGCGCATTTGTCATATTTCCAAAGCATCTCGATTCCATTTTACACCCATTGCAAACAGTTGTGCTCATGTCGAGCTCTCTCTCTCTTCCTGGTTTTAAAACCCAAACACTGGCATTTAGCACTGACGGGGGGGAAGGGCAATAGCACTCTCCCCCCACTCCATGCTTCCCGCTAGCATGAACTAGCATGCTAGCGAATTACTGTACGGTGGCTGAGCGGATATGTAATGCGATATGCAGTACGCTCGGGAGGGGTGGCAAAATAAAACTTAAACGCATTTTTTTAAAATCGATTCTTGGGCATTGTGAATCGATTCACAATCGCCAGACTACGAATCGCGATTCTTTGAAGAATCGATGATTTTTTTCTTCACCCCTAATATTAACATAGTTTTAATGATGCAATATAAAAAAAGCCCTGGGCCATGTATCTTTTTTTTTATTTTTACCACACAATTTCATTCTATAATGCCTGCTTTCTTGCTCAAGTTTTATTAGCTGATTATTTGAACATGGAAAATGTTTGGTTATTTTATTCCTGTGTCCATGTTGACGTGTGTCATTTTAATGGCATGTTTATGTACTCTGTTCTCAGACTTTACATATAAGCTGTGTCTTTGCTCTTTATTTCATATGAGTAGACTTTTTTTTACTTGATCCTTGGAGCTTGACTGGTCAATTGTGGAAAGTCTATAGTGCAGTTTTTGCATTATATTCTATTTTGTTTTCCACAACGAAGTTGACGTTTTCTTCTGTTTTGTTCCCTGTGTTCCAGAATATGGTTTGGTGAGATTTCCCTTATTTGTTCTATGCCTCCTGCCTGCCTAAAAAATCACTTTTCAAACTGCTTTTTTCATTTAAATGTGCAGAAATTATTTTGAGTGTTGCAGGTCAGGAGATCACCGAGCGCAAAAAAATATTTTTGTCCTTCTCGCTTGCTGGGAATCTAATATTGGGTGGAGAATCATGTTTATTTCCAGCATTCCTGCCTTGCTTTAGTTTGGAACTCTGGTCTGCACAGAGTGTATTTCAGTTCATTTTAATATTGAGGTTAATGTCTTAATGTCTAAATCCCTCAGAGCAACATTATTTCTGTTGACTACATATACTATAAAATTCAAATTTTGTGCTGTCAACTCAGTATGAAGACAGAATCATCCGGCTCAGAACGCACCTTTGCTCCTTCAAAGCAAGTCTCCCAGTTCTGAGAGCATTTATCGAGCATATGTCAACTTTACTTAAGCGTCTGAATTCTTTGGTTCAGAAAGAATCCCTTTTCAATAAATTATAGAGTTAAATCTGAATCCTTCAGCTCAAATAACATTACATTTGTTATATTCTTTAAGGGCGACACGGTGGCTTAATGGTTAGCACGTACGCCTCTCAGCACTAAGGACTCCCGGTCCGAATCCCCATCTGGGTGGAGTTTCCATGTTCTCCCCGTGTCCGCGTGGGTTTCCTCTGGGTTCTCCGGTTTCCTCCCACAGTCCAAAAACATGGATTAAGTTAATTGAGTTCTGCATATAATTAATTGAGTTCTCTCTGAGTGAGTCTGTGTGTTTGAGTGAGTGAGTGTGTGCCCAGCGATGGATTGGCGCCCTGTCGTGGGTGTATCTGCCCAGCGCCCGAGACGTTCTCCCATGGATGGGCTTGGGGAAACCCACCGCGACCCTAATAGAGGATAAAGCGGGTGATAATGAATGAATGAATATTCTTTAAGTGAATCCGATTCAGTCAGCTTGGAAAGTGTATTTTGTTTTCAAGACTGAGTGAGTGAGTATTATTCTGAATATCCTGATGCTGTGCATCCTTCTAAACTGTCACATTGTATGAATGTGCCATCTGCCCATGTGTCTGTGTCTGTGTAACATACTATAGAACAGAAATTTGATTCTACACTGATCTGGGTGGAGTTTCCATGTTCTCCCAGTGTCCGCGTGGGTTTCTTCTGGGTTCTCCGGTTTCTCTCACCGTCCAAAAACATGGATCAAGTCAATTTAGTTCTCCAAATTCCCCCATATAGAGTGTGTATGTGTGCGTGTCTATGTGAGTGAGTGTGTGCCCAGCGATAGATTGGCGCCCTGTCCTGGGTGTATCTGCCCATAGCCCGAAATGTTCTCCCCTGGATGGGCATGGGGAACCCCCTGCAACCCTAATATAGGATAAAGTGGAAGATAATGAATGAATGAATGAATAAACAGTTTATAAATTAGTGATTAAATACCTAGGTTCTGACCTGGTTCTTATTTGAAAGAATAATGATGGGTAGAATCCAAGAAATGATACACTTATGTAAGAAAGTCTAGGCGGAGAAATTCTGTTTGACCTTGTAGAATTAGCTGAATCACTAAAATTTAGACATTAATTACATTGCTTCAGGCCTTGTACAAAAAGTTTCTGTTATTACAAACTTTTCATTGGCTGCATTCTCTATGACCTGACTTGTAACTGCTGTGATAATTCAGGTCACTGGAAGCCCTAAAGCCAGCAGAGCAGCAGTTTTAAAGTCTGCTTTTAGTAGATAAATTAAATGGCTCTTTCTTCCCATCCTATTCCTCCGCATATATGTTCAACCTCTCTCCTCTTTTGTCTTCAGCTCTTCCTGATTCAGCTGGCTTGCTGGCAGTGTTTAAGCCCTAAAACCACTGGCAACACAGTCTGCTTTGATGTCCCACCAAACCTCCTGTCCTCATTTTTCCTTTCAATTTTTTTTCTATTCTGTTTTTATTAGGCAATGCACCAAAGCGGCTGTGGGAGATGAGAGCTGCACAGCTTTGTTATACTAAAGAGGAGATAACAGAGACAGTTATCACTTTTATTTAGCTAATTTCATACCATTTCCTTCAAGTTAGCAAAAAAAAAAAAAAAACTTTACAAAATCAGTTCTTTATTCATGAATCCAATGGTAATATCAAAGTGGGGTCATAGATACCCTGTGACAGATGCTGGCCTCATTTCTAAGAATAATATGCCTATTACATATATGATTTTAATTTGAAATAATTACCTTTATTCTTTACAATAGTTCACATACAAAACAATAAATGCAGACCGCAAGCCACTATTATCGTCCCTTGTACATGATTTCAGCCGTTTTAAATGCAACAGTCGAGGTAGTAGAGGTAGAGGTAATTAACACACCTGTCGGTGGCTCTGCTGAAGAATGTGTGCTAAAACATCTCATACAGACAGACAGACAGACAGACAGACAGACAGTTTGCTAGGAGCAAACAGGAATGTAGCAGTATGGCAATTCCACCAACCAGAGGAAGTATTTAAATGTGTCTGAATCAGTTCTGAGCCCTATCTGAGCTTGGGAAATCTGTCTCTAATCCGTATTGTTTTGCATCCTGTTATAACCAGTATTTGAAGACATTTGTGTATCCCTGGCTGTAGCATTGTATGTAAACTGTTCAGCTTTGACTAAGCACTGACAGAAGTAATAACATATAAAACAAGAATTTCAAAATAACAGATTTAAGTGTTGCAAACAAAGTAATCATAGTCAGTATTATAGAGTTATGTAGTTTTTATACAATTTTTGTGATCCCTTCTTACATATTAATCATGTAGAGTGCAAACCACAACAGCTAAAAGTTCTAAGATAGGAGACAAGGTGTGTTGTATACAGTACAGTACAGGAACCTAACATCTTTAAAGAAGAATTTTGAAACTTTCACATAACTACGTATAATTTCAGTGGCAGTATCTGGTCAGCCGATGACACATTTTTTTAGGCCCACCTGCTCACCTCCCCTGAATGATAGTAGATGGATAAGAATATAGGTTCAAAACGATTTTTAAGGTACTGTGATCTCATACACTCTGGAGGGCAATTTACTACAGTTAGAAAACTAACCCCTTTAAGTAATCGAATTCTATCCCCCTTCTTGGTCCTAAACTTGTTCTACACAACTTCTCTGATATATGACTGCAGTATGTCTCTGTTGGTGAACATCCAGTCTATTAAGGCTATCATGCAGTTGTTTAATTGAAATCCTGACATTCTGTGGACTGTTATCATTTAGTGAGTTACATGAGAACATAAATGAATTATTACTCCTCTTAATATTTAAGATTTAGCTAATCCTAGAGTTTCCACTCTATCATATCCCATCACCTTGGTATTTAGGAATGGCTTGCTCAATGCATCCTAAATGGGGTAGCATACGGTGACGAAGTTTATTCCAGCAGCCTATTTTGTTCTCAGACCCTGATTTAGATATATTGCACATTTGTAGAAAGGTCACATAAAACAATATCACATAAGTAAAACAGTAAACTAATTAATAACTTAATGCCAATTTTATTTTAAGTTTCAGCTCCAGATAATAACACAATTTTAATTTTATAAATATGTGACAAAATATTCACTGTGTGCTCAAAACAATCAGATGGATTATTCCACTGGTAACCTGTTGTCTCACACACATGAATGTATGTGCTTTTAAAATTTGCTGTGTCACTCGGGAGCACTTAAATTAAAACCATTTATTATATCTGTTACTGTTGTGGGCTTATGCAGTTGTCATATTACAAAAGCCCCAAATTTAAGTGTGTTTTTTTTACTCCAGAAAAAAAGGTCCAATGCAGTATATGCACTGGCCTTGTAAAGCAGGTTATAGAAAGTTTATAACATGTCCTTTCAGACTATAAGCCTTTTGGACAAACTTGGAATGAAAAATCTGCCCATGCTTCTTTCTAATTTTTTTGATAAGGTCATGCATCAAGTTAAGGCCACCTTATTGCTATGCTCTGCAGATTTATGACAACAAGATTTTCAGGCAGAGACAGAAAAGTGGAATCACAACGGTTATAACACACCGGCTGGCAACGCCTGCTGAGAGACTGATATTGCTCTGGGCTCTAACTGCTCTTATACAGATACCCATCTACTCCCAGAATCTCCCACCTGTTTCAGCAGCTTCCTACCACTAAGACTCAGTTCACTGAAAAGGCCAGGTTCATTTGTTTATATATGTGTTGCAACACGTCTACCAGCAGATGTTTGTTCAGATCAAAGAAGTCCTTTTGTGCCCATCTTTAGTGGGGTGTTGGGGATTGTCTAGATTAACAAAAGGAATTAATAACATATGGTAAATAAAACATTCAGTAAGTTGAAAGCCACAGCAGGCACTAGATAAAGAACAAATGAAAACATGACACGATGAATACAATTAAACAGATACAAAGCAGCTGGGTGCCTGTAATCAACAGTAAATATCCGATCAGTAAAAAAGAAAAAGAATTTACACATTCACACTTTACGCAATACATTCATTCATTCATTTATTATCTTCCACCTTATCCTTATACAAGACATATAAATACTTAATTTCAGAAGCAGCAAGCACAGTATAAAAACACTAAACTTTCTGAATTTTTTTTAATTAAAACATAAATAACTTATGAACAAGCTGTACTTGTACACACACACACACACACACACACACACACACACACATATATATATATATATATATATATATATATAGATAGATAGATAGATAGATACATAGATACATAGATACATAGATACATATACATATACATACATACACCATCTTTTGATAAAAAAAAAAGACGTAAAAGCTGATTCTCAGTGTGCGGTTGGTAAACAGTGTTTAAAAAAACTGTTTCTGAAATAACTGTACCAGCACATGACACACAAAAAACACCACCACCCTGTCAGCTTCACTGCAGTGCTGAGAATAATCTGCATAATGATTTAGTTTTTCACAACAAACTGATGCCATTATGGAACTTGCTTGAGCACTAAAGCTAAGTCATGCTGGAACAGAACTGGGCTAGCCACAAAATTGTAGGCACACAGTGGTGGAACATTTATGACTATGTGCTTAATTTTGTTGCAATGGAAATGATGAAACACCTGACTTCACTGATTAAAATATGTGTCAAAATATTTTTGTCCAGATAGTATATGGCACACAGATATTACAGCTAAATTTCTTTGTCAGTTTTATCTAAACTTAAAACACAATGCAAAACAAATGCAAAGAGATCATATCAAATTTTAATATCAGTTTTAATAAAACATGCACACGGCAACAAAGCCACCTAACGTCTGTCATGGTTTGTTTGGTCACGTGGTGTGGGTTGGGTTTTTGTGTTCACGCCCCCGTAATCACGAGCACCTGGTCCCTATCACGTTCCCCTACTTATACCCCGCACTACCTGCCCGTCACCGCTAGTTTGTCTCGTGCCACGCCTTTGCCAAGCCCCGACACTACGAGCCCCGTCTCTGCCCTGTTACCTCGCTATCGCGCCCTGTACCTTGTCGCCCTGTTTGCTGTTCTGTGTTCTGTGTTCTGTGTGCAGTTCGTCATCCTGTCGTCATCACCTCGTCAAGTGCCCTTCACGCCGTCTCCC
>JAFMOD010000701.1:153081-172132 GCA_019802435.1 Corydoras maculifer | reverse complement strand
TGTGTTCTGTGTGCAGTTCGTCATCCTGTCGTCATCACCTCGTCAAGTGCCCTTCACGCCGTCTCCCCGTATTTGGAACCCGACCCGCTGTGACGTCATCACCCGCCGCCCTGTCTGTGTCGTATTCCTGTGCACTACGTATCTGTCTGTAAATAAACCTGCACTGTTCGAATCTCCGTCTCCAGTACCCGTTCCTCCGAGTAGCGGATCCGCCTCGCTCTGGTCCTCGGACCATAACAACGTCTTTATTACACTGGACCTTTTCATTGGCTTTATGACCATGGTTAAACACAATCTGTTATTTCTGTCACGCACAGTTTGCCAAAACTACCAAACAGACCTGCTAAAGAAACAGAGCAGTACAGGTATATATTGTCTTATATTAATAATTTCCAATTAAATAATGAACTTAAACAGGTGTATATTTATATAGCTTCATAATTATTCATCCTTTCATTCATAATCTTCCGCTTTTTCCTATATTAGGGTCGCGGGGGGTTCCCCATGCCCATCCAGGGGAGAACGTTTCGGGCGCTGGGCGGATACACCCAGGACAGGGCGCCAATCTATCGCTGGGCACACACTCACACACACAGACACGCGCACAAACACACTCTACATGAGGCAATTTGGAGAACTCAATTGACTTGATCCATGTTTTTGAACTGTGGGAGGAAACCGGAGAACCCGGAGGAAACCCACGAGTTACAGGGAGAAGATGAAAACTCCACCCAGATGGGGATTCGAACAGGGAATCCCTAGAGCTGAGAGGCGAACGTGCTAACCACTAAGCCATCGTGCCGCCCTTCATAATTATTATTTAGTCCCTTATTTTACAACACTACAGGTTGATACAAGCAGTTACGCAGTGAGATTTGCTATATTTGTATAACATCAATTTGTTCTTACATTTGCATAATGCACATTTAAACCTAAACTTGAGAATGAACTGTGCACTTGAAGAGGACATAACCCATGAGCTTGTTTCAGAATGTTTTGTTTATTTTTTTTCTTTTCTATTAAGTTTTGTATGTGAACTGAAACTTACAGTTAAATTAAAAGCAGACTTAGAGCTTTGGTAAATTTCCAGCTTACTAACTCTTCCTCTGCACCTTCACACCCCAGGGTTCTATACCACCATTTACTCGACACAGATGGGAGAAAGCAGCAGGATGTAAATAATCACACTGAAGGGATTACATGCCATTTTGCAAATGTTTATTTATAATCAGTAAAATGCTGCTTTTCATGCAATGTTGCTGTTGCTCTACATTGCACTGGATAGTCCTTAACTACCACCACTTTGATTTTACCATTTAAATGGTAATATTTAATTTATTACCAACCTAACGTATCATTAATCAGAATCTAATCTATTATAAAAATGAATGCAGTATTTCCTAAACCTCTCTGTATTTTCTGTTATTTACAGCTGTGTTTGTTTACGTTTGGTTATTTTTACGTTTGTGTGCTTGTTTTCTGTTTGTAATTACCTTTTATTTTTAACTGTACTTGTACAATGTTTGTAATTCATTCTGCCTTTGCTCTTCCCTGTTTTAAGTTTTGTGTGGGACTTTTGGTTACATTTGTCTGATGCCTCTTTATGTATGTGCGCCCTATCATGCTTTTATGTTCATTAAATTTAGCTCTTTCATGATTAAACTGGATCTACTGCTCATGTCCCTTTTCTTGGCCCTACAGTAATAACCCCTCAAACCCCCAAAAAAGGATGTGTACATAATTAATACGTGATTGGTATATATTTTGCCTCCATCTGTAGTCTGCATTTATGGATATTTAGCATAATTGTCTAGTTTTGATTTTCAGTGCAGTACAACTACGGTGAAAAACAATGTTCCATACAGCATCTTTATTCACCTGAGAACAGAAACAAAGTACTTTAGCCTTTATGTTTGGGGGAAAAAAATGATTGAAGTGTGGTTCATAGTAAATGTTTGAATTCCTAAATAGAGTGAGCTAGATAATAAGTGTCAAAGACAACTGGCTCAGCGTCCCTGCACGCACTCTCAGAGAATCATTTATGTAGGACAGCAGCACAGTAGGGTACAAGCTTAGTGCAAACTGAATAGTACTTTTTAGTGAGATATACCTCATATACCAAAGTATTGCAGCACATACATATTATACCTAAAGGAGCTTTTATTACATTGCTTTTCAATTTTGGTCTTTCATTTGCAGCTATGAAAACTTCCTCTCCACTCTTCTAGATTTTCTATGACTTTTATAAGTGTCTAAGACAACATTCAGAAGGGAATTTGGTCATACAAATATGTTGGATAAGAGGGCCTGGCTTGCAATCAGAAAATATATTAATATATTAAAAAAGCACCCACTTTCACTTAATGTGTTGTTAATAAGCTGATCGAATGAAAGATGTGCTAGGACGAGGGATAAGAGCTTAGACATGTACATCTCTCCATCCTTTATACCAGATGTAGCATTAAGAGAACAAAAATAATGAATAGGATGTTTCTATGCTTTCAAAATGTCATCTTTTCTTTAAGGAATAATTACAATTGTGATAGTGTTCTTGTGTTAAGGTAGCTTTTCTGTCAAAAAGTTTGGATGCCCTCCATTGACCCCTCTCATCAAGACAATTCTGTCTAGAATATCACCACTTTTGTTTTGGCATGACTAACTATAAAAACCACTGAGTGTGAGCAACTAAAGAGACCAGAAGTTATAGAAAAACATTACTGAGTCCTCCAGCACCACTACTCATTCTAAAGTCTGAGTTACTGAGATCACATTTTCCCCCGTTCTGATGATTGAAGTGGATCTGACAATACATGACTAGACAATATACTGCTGCCACATAATGGGCTAATTAACTTACATAACTACATGAATAAGCACATGTACAAGTACATCAAAAGTACTCAGTGCATTAAAAAAAAGATCAAACATCAACATCTGTGGTATTATATTAGTCTATAATACAACTTAAACATCCTCGTTTTTTGTTATAGTTTTTTAGCTCTATAAACTGTCAATGTCAGCACTCATTATCACCCACTATTGTATTGTTAGCTGATTTTTACACCAGTAAATTTGTCCTCTTAGTAGCTTAGCAGCTTGTAGATTAACTCCTGGTTGTCTGCTTCTGGTGTTTTATGCATTCTTTTTTTCTCAGTTTTGATCCATACATGTTACCTGATTTGTCAGAAAAGATTTTCCAGCAATAGACAAGTCTCCTGAAAGTCTTCTAGTTTTTCATATGCACTAAAAGCATTTAGCAAACAAGCTTATCCAAAGACACAAAAGACGAAATGCAAAGACACATGTTTCTAGCAGATACACAATATGGATAATGTTTAACTTACAGGCTTTTATAACATCACATTTTGGGTTGGTCCCATTTTAGGAGCTATAACTATATCAGGATTTAGTATGTAGTATGTAGTTGTGTAATCTGTTGAAGGTATCTAGGTTATTCCGAATTCAACTGCATCAGACAGAAAACCACAAGTGATAAACCAATATGGTACTATAAACTTGAACAATTAGAATAAAATGAATATATAAATACCCTAGATGGATTTCTTAAACTGTTCACAAACTACAAAGGGTCAATCTCAAAAATTCACATGACAACAACCAAAATCATATCTCAGGATGTATGTTACTTCTGCCCTCACAAACCGTACTACTGATCCTCAGAGAGTAGTCACCATTACAAACAATAAATAAATGCAAAATAAGGACGTTTGGAGTTGCTTACCGGATATGATCACTAGCCCAGTATTAACAACATCAGAGGAAGACCATTTCTATTTAGCCATTTTAAGGGAAAACCAGGAATGATACAGCATGGTGTCTTATAGCACACTCAATTAAACTAAATTCAGACAAAAAAAGTCTAGCCATAGACCATACACTATATTCCAAAGAGGAAGGTGCCTAGCCACAGTTAGACGCTTGCATTTGAACCGCTCCCTGAAGTGCAGCATTTAAAGCAGCCTGCCACTCAACAGATTTGGAGTTGTCTGCTATGGCATGGGTCATAACGGAAATTCATGGTCACTGTCAACTTTTGGCTTAAAACAAGACCAAATTATCACAACCCTTAAAAAAAAACTGCTATTGCATAGAGGGTACCAGCATTAACCAAGACAACAGTGTAACAATGCAATCCTGAAATACATCTTCTGTTTACTATCCTATGAATACCTCAATATTTTTTGCAATGGGTTTCGATTCAATGATATTAATATACAACTGTAGGTCAATTATATTACATTATCATATTATAAAATGATGATTACTTTTATTTGCAAAATATTTCCAATTTCCAAAATTTGCAACATGAGAATAGATGGAATTTGCACTGCATTTTATTTATTTATTTATATTTATATTTATATTTTTGGCAGCTGTAGACATGCATTTGATAATGATAGAACTGTTGAATTCCTCCTGGTGATTAAGCATGGCTCAGTCCTCACTGCTTTATTAAAGTTATCCTGAACCTTCACCTTCAATGGTCTGGAACTGTCTAATGTCTAAATTATCTGTGTAGTCCATTTTATAGTGAATTATGAGGAAAATTGGAACACATGGAGCTAAAAGGGACTGCAGCAAGTATACACCACATGTTGCCACCTATAGGGGACTGTTTTTTAACAACAATCACGAATTACATGGATTATTTTCTATGTGGCTGATACATTGGTACAGATTGATCAATTGTTACAACCCAGCAGTAACATATTGGTGTGATCTATGAGTCTTTATTTTGTGACAGCATCAATCATCTTTATCTAATATCAGATGGCCAATTTTGCCAAACCCAACAAGCTGGCATGTCATGTGACATCAACACGGACACAGCATGCTGCCAGGACACACCACCAAAAAAAAAGCATAGGAGTTCCCTGTTAGCAGAGCAGAAAGCATTGCATGCATTTTGACTATCCGGTGAAAGAGAAGCTGGTAACATTCCGCTTCCACTGCCTCCCTTATATCTCCCCAGGAAATCTGGTATTGATTTACACTAAAATATCCTACATAGACACAAGTTAATAAAAGATACATGGGAAACCATAAATCACACTGTGTTAAAGCATGCTTTCTTATATTAACATGCATAGAGACGTCAACAGATGGACAAACAGGCGTTCAGGCTAACACACATTCTAGTGCGATCAGCGTAAAGGACGGGTTATGGTAACAGACAGGGCTGGCCGTTCCACAAGGGCTTTAACCTCCCATATGTCACCTACACTACCCATCAAAGCCCAAGGGAGTATCTGCAGAATGAAGAAGTCCCTTGCCTAAACACACAGGCTGCTGGGAAGTAAGATGAGCCTTTTATAGTTGCTTTACCATTCGAAGCATGTCAACTCTGCATGTATTTGCTTACAGCTGGTTAATCTATCGCTCTGCAGCAAACTGCCAACACAAAGAACATGCTAGCTCTGCACCTCACTCTACACCTTGTCAGCTCTCTTTCAAAACGGACGCCACAGAGTCCCATTCTGATCAGCGAGTGAAGTATAGACAATGCTGTATAAGTTCTAACAAACACAGAATCTATTCCACCTGTGAGATGTGAGGACAGGGAAATGATATGATGGGTCTATGTCCATGTATGAGCTGCAGACGAGTAACACGTTTAAGCCTGCTAAAAGTGGAGACAGAAAAGCGACCGGCTGTGTGAATGCAGATGAAAAGAAAGGCGTGGTAAACGGAGTTTAACCACTGCCTTTCATCTGGGTCTGCTGCAAACAAATCTATGGTAATCTTCTTCTCTCCTGCTCTCTCTGTTCTCTAACCCACATCACAAACCTTGATTTGCCCTATTCATTTCCCTTTATTTTTCTAGCATCTGTCCTTTACCAAACGTGGTTTTAACACATGCACACGCAGACAAAGCAGTGTGTGGGGATCCCGCTGAGGTTGTCAGGCATTCACATGCTGCCTGAAGTTCAGCAGGCACCCACGGGAGGCTCTGTTCACACCTGCCGCAGTCACCGGTCAACTTTTGCACGGCTGTCGCATCCTGCTGCAACTTCACACATACATACACACCAACACATGCTCGCATTACAGATCAAGCTGCCAGTGAGGACCTGACATACATGAACTGCACAACTGAACTGCTCGGATCTTTTTTATACATATGCTCCTAAAAATAAGCAATAGCAATACATCAAATATATTTCTTTTTTTCATCAGTTATTAGTAAGGCCTAAAAAACCTTTTAACATCCAACTTGCAATGGCTGTGACAATGACTAATAATGGAAATGAAGAACTCGATGGTGTAATGCACATAACAATCATGATTAATCTCTCACACGTTCTTCCCTTCATATTAAAAGAGCTTAGTACTGGCAGCATCCTTGCCACATTCTCATAGTGGTCTGTCCCTCAGTGGTCCATGACTGCAAGGTAATTTTGTTGCACAATTAAAGGATTGCTAATTATGAGCAGGACATTTTGTAGGAGACACGACGTGTAGAAATAATGCAAACGCTGATATGATGACTGACATGCAGGCTACACTCAGTGGATGCGCAGCGCGCACGCGCACACACACACACACACACACACACACACACCGCATCTTTCAACGCGCGCTCGCACCGTTGCGATGACATCATTGGCAGTGAGACTCTCGTAGACTCGGTACTCACAGCATTTAATGAAGCGGTAATGGGACATGTTCCCCTCAAGTGCTACCTCCGAACCTACGAGCAGGTGGGATGCTGGCGCTGCGATCAGCGCTCCTTAAAGCTCCGTTAGCGCGGCGTGCATTCTTAAGGCACTCTCACAGCCAGTCACGCAGCCCCTATCTCCTTTTCCCTCGCTCCAAATCTCACTCTTGCTCTCTCTTCTCTCACTCGCTCAGTCCGGCTCTCTCACTTACGCTCCGTCCTCACCGTGACCATGACCGCAGCACGTGCTGCCGTAACGCCGCCGAGCGATGCGCCTTGCTCCCGCCTACCGGCGTGAACACGCCCCCCCCCTCCCTCTACCGCGGGCGCTTACGGTTGCCACACACCCCTCGTTTGCCTGGAATCATGGCTGAAAGTGGTATTATTACTATGGGGACTACAAATTCAGTTTCATTTTCCCGACAGTGTGGCCAAAAATATGTAGACACCCCAAGAACAGAAGTTCTCACTATCCTTGAAAGCAGGGTCGTCGTTAGACCTGGGCTTTCGGGGCTATAGCCCCGGATATTTTGTCAGTAGCCCCGGATCAAATGAGAGCTGCTTTCTCTGGCCGCCTCTCCTGCAGCAGCGGGACCGAACGGAGTCACCCTCAGCTGTTTGTGCTTCCAAACTCTGTGTGTGTGTGTGTGTGTGTGTGTGTGTGTGTGTATGAGGGAGTCAGAGTTTTTTCGCCAGTATCGGGAGTAAAGTTACTGTAATAATTGTATGTTGGCTGTAAAGAGCAGCTTCTCAGCTTTACTAAACCGTCAGAATTTTTCTGTAGGCGCAAACTGTCGCAAAGTTACGGTATTTCAAAGCAAAACCTTGTTAAAACTCTCATCTGCGACTGACTCGTAAAACGGATTCAAGCTTTTCTGCCGAAGCTCAGGTTGGTTCATTCAAAAATAAAAATTTATCCAATATAACTAAGAAATGATCAACCAAAATGAATGTAACAACAGTATGAAAATGGATAAATACACTCATAAAAGGAGAATTTTTAAAGAGGACAGAGGGGGAATAAGGGATCTGGGCTAAAGCCCCTGATGTTTCTAAACCCTAAAAACGCCCCTGCTTGAAAGGCTTTTCTGTGAGCAGACAAGGCAAGAGCATCTGACAGCCACAAATGTTGGACAAGATGACCTGGCGCGCAACAGATGTATCCTACAGAGGATGTCCTGAAAGTTTCATACTGAAAAATTCTGAAATACAATGTTTTTTTTTATGCTGTGTGTCTCTCAACTCATTATCTTAATCTTAATCCTATATTAGAGACTAGGGTCGGAGGGCGTGGACCCAGAGTCCTCTCTGGGTTAGGGATGAGATCTTGCTTCAAATGGAGGAGTTTATTATCTCCGAGTCATGTTCACCAGTGAAAGGAAGATGGAGCGGGAGATTGACTGGCAGACCGGTGCGGGGTCAGGTGTGATGCAGGTTCTACACTGGTCTGTTGTTGTGTAGAAAGAGCTAAGTCATAATGCAAGGCTCTCGATTTACCAGTCGATCTACGTTCCTGCCCTCACCTATGGTCATGGGCTTTGAGTAATGACAGAAAGAACAAGATCGCGAATGCAAGCGTTTCCTCTGCAGGGTGAGATAAACTGAGAAGCTCGATCATCTAGAAGAGACAAAGAGTAGAGCCGCTACTCCTCCATATCGAAAGGAGCCAGTTGAGGTGGTTGGGGCATCTAGTAAGGTTGCCTCCTGAGTGCCTCCTCAGGGAGGTTTCAGGCAAGTCCAACTCAGAGGAGACCCCAGGAAAGACCCAGGACACACTGGAAGGATTACAGCTCCAAACAGGTCTGGGAAAGCCTCAGAATTCCCCCAGTTGTGCTGGTATAGATGGCTAGGGAGAGGGAGGTCTGGGCCTCTCTGCTTAGGTTGCTGCCCCGGACAAGTGGAAGAAAATGGATGGAGAGATGGATGGATGGTCTTGGGTGTCTCCCAGACACACCCAGGACAGGGCACCAATCCATCCCTGGACACATACTCATACACACAGACACGCACGCTCTATAGGAGCGATTTAGCCAATTCACCTTGAATCCATGTTTTTAGACTGTGAGAGCAAACAGGAGAATCCAGAGAAAACATGGGGAAACCATGGAAACTCCAATCAGATGCCCAGTGCTGAGAGGTGGACATGCTAACCACTAAGCCACCATGCCGCCTGGTGTGTAATTTCCGTAATTGTGCCCTACAAATACATTATTTCTGCAAGTGATGTTCCTCCAGTTAACATGAAGTTAAGAAAAGGCCATCACCAACACATGACAGCCAAAGCAAACTAAATAAATTTTATGCAAACCTTTACATTATGACAGAGGGCACGCAGCCATAGCTTCCTTAGTGAACCAACAGAGAATATTTAAACTTATATAAGCATAGATAACAAAGCTTACTGTCACCTATTATCTCAATTTCTCTTAGACTATTACTGCTCAGCAGACTGTACATTTGTATTTGAATCACCAATACAGTTACTGTCCTGGTGGTAATATTTAAACTGGGAGAATTTTGATTGAAATGAGTATTTACATTTCAACACAAAAAAACAGGCAAAGTCAGAAAAATGTAATGTACATACTAATGTACATGATACCTTGTAAGCACCTGAGAGTTAAGGCTTTTGCTTAACAGTCGAACAACAGTGGCAGTGCCACATCACTGCCCATTCTGCAGCCAACATTTGTATATACAGCATGTTAAAATATAGACACCTGTTAGCAATTTGGTGCCGAGTTAAAAAGTACAAGGCGCATAAAATGACTTTCTGTTTACCAGCAACATTAACAAAAACAGATCAAGGTATTATTATCACATTTAAATGTACCGTTGTTGCAGCTGTTGCCTTTTATTCTCTTTGTAAAACTCGCATTTAAAATAAATAGACCTCTGCCCTGTGGGATTTTGAACACCATATGAATAGGTCTGCCGGATCTGCCCACTAATTGCATTAAGTGTATAGATAGGAAATCATCAGTATGTTGAAATATGTCTGATGTTCTGAGATAGCTTAGATATGTTTCACTTACTGCATATAAACTGCTTGCACATACTTTACTACTTTTGGCACTAAGTAGTACTAAATTGAATTTACATTTTCATTATTAGTCTCATTTTTTAATATGTATCTCTATAAATAAAGATTTTTAAAATAGCAAAAGATCAAAACATCCCCCTCCACCATAAAATCCTGGTAAAGACGGACAGGAAAGGGACGCTATGAGCACTAATTTAAAAAAGAGAATAATTGGCAATATAGACTTAGAGCGGATACAAAACCAAGAGGGTTTTGGGGTAAAGATAGCAGGTTGATGAAAAGCGGGATTGGGAACAGAAGGAGAATGAGAGAAAAATCTAGTACTGCAGTGCGGCTCCAGGAGCTCTGACAGCTTAATTCTTTAGAAATTGCCACAAATTAGCCCTGATAAGCTCTCCTTCATATACCCCCTCAATTCCCAGCCTTCACTGACAGTAGCTAAAAAGACTACAAAGTGTGTTTGTGTGAAACCAGCTAATCCACAAGAGTTAAAGACTGATATACTAGGATAGTATTTCCTTCTCTCTCGTTTTCTCTGTGTGAGTGTGTCTGTATCTTTAGTACTGATCAGCTACCAACCATCACCATGCCAACCCTCACATCAAATACCTGACGTATATTTGAGAGTGTAAAAAATGTGAAAGGAGAGAAACCCTGCAAGTGTGTGTGAATGGAAGCCAGGGAGTGAGGAAGGCACAGTAGAAGGATGAGCGAAGGACATATTCAGAAATAAAGCCTGTCATGCGTATCCAGGTCACCATGTTAACTGTTTCATTCTCCACTTTCATATAATCGTTGATATTAAGCTGCATTTTAAACTGATGTCACTGCTGGGCTTCATTATTTTCATACAGCCTTTGAGTTTTTGCCCCTGTACTTACATATTTTATCAGAGATATTTGAGTATATACCGCTGCAAAGCTAACAGAGATTTGCTTGTATAACTATCAGGACACACCTGCTTAACACCTGTACACATTTTGTGGAAGTGTAAATCTTACTGGACCATCTTATATTTAATTCAGTTACCAAATAACTTATGTGCAATTACTATGCAAAAGTTTATTCCTGTTGGAAGTGTACTTTTTGTAAAAATATTCATTACAATTTGTCCAGCAATACCCATATTAGACCCCTCTAGGAAAGGCGCTTCGATTTTCTAAACCTCTCAGCCCATTTTAGGACATGTTAAATACTAGAGCCCATCCCAGTGTCACAGTCTGGAGAGGTAGCCTGTTAAACAAATTCCAGACAAAGCTGCACAAAAATTTATTTATTCATGTGCCTTTAAACAACATTAGACACTTAGATTTTTTGTTACAGAAAAGACTGTCTCTAAATAATGTTTAATTGTTAAATCATTGTCTTTTTATCCTTTTTATCCCTTTACTTAAATTGTAATTATGTCTGTATGAAATGTTACTTTAGTATAATTAGCTGACCGGCTATGTGTATTTATTTAGGGAGGGTTTATTATAAGCACAACTAATATCCTCTGACCCTGATAGCATGTGTATAAGCAAAATGTCTATTGTTATATAAAAATTTAAAGGTAGGAAAAGGACACATTTTACCAAAAAAGATTAGTAAAAGTCAGTCCAAGACCTTGAATATGAGGGAACCTTATATTCTACACTTTACATGTATTCAATGCACGAGGTCATGCCAGCTACCGTTTCACATCACAATGGGGGTTCATACATCCATCACCTCAACTGGTGCTACTACCAGATCCCCTGCAGCTATGAACCCAGCCACACACACACACACACACACACACACACACACACACACAGAGAGAGAGAGAGAGAGAGAGAGAGAGAAAGAGAGATAGACCTGGAAGAGAAGAAGAGTTGTCAGCTTCTGTCCTATTTTCTGTCTCTTAAAATCAGCCCTGAAAGGTTGATAGGTCAAACAAAAAACATGGTGATCTGAGCAAAATGAAATGCGATGCCTTCCTTTTTCTTCCCTGCTGCACATGTCTGCATAAGGTTTAACGAAACTACAGAAAATATCTTTTGGCATTACCCTCCATTACAAATAGAAAGCTCCTCTTATCCGAGATAAATTCCAGAAATGGAGGAGTGTGTTTTCTATAGATGATAGCTGGCAAGGTGTGATTGTGTATGTGTTAAGGTAAGCATGTGCATTTATTAAACTGTCACGGTTTAGAGACCTCTGGGAAATACGTTTGCACTAAAGGATATCAGGCTAACACTTAAGGCTTCAAATCACAATAACTAAACTGGAGGCATTTTAATGAAACTTGTTAATAGCCATCAGGCATCAAGTACATATGATCACAAAGTATTAAGATTAAGAAAACAAATAGTTACATTAAATGCTATCTTAGCATATATTATTAACTCCAGTATCCCTGTCTGGCCTGTGTGTTAATTGTAAGTAAAAAAGTGTGGGAGTGAGTGAGAGTTGTGGGAGTATATTTTTTTTCCCTGAAATTAGTTTTATTTACTTTCATTTGTTTTTAGTTGTTTAATCATACATAGCTTTGAGATTAAATTCCTTGTCTTATTACTACCTTACAGTCATTACTGTTTTGTGGCTCTTACTGTACAGTCTGTGACATGCATAGCTCAAAATATCAAAAAGAGTAAGCACCATGTACCCTCCTGACCCAGTCTTAAGAGGTATTTACAAAACGCTTGTTTTCAGTGGGTGTTCCATTAAATGGTAATAAGCTGCTTCACTCCACCCACCTCCTCCACAAACTGTGATGATATCCTCCCTGTCCTTTCTAATCCTACTCTCACTAGATATTGTATGCAAATACAGTTTTTTCGACTGCTTCTGTTGCTGTTCCACTGTGGAGCTTAAGAGCTTATTTTAACAACAAGGTAACTTTTAGCAAATGCTGTTTCGCATACTTGCTTAAACCCTATTTCAGGTAGCCTTTAGGTATCACACTGGTGTATTTTACTGGTATACCTTTTACCATCCTACATTTAACTCTTACCACAGAATACACAGCTACACTGCTAGTACTAATATTAGTAGTAGAAAAGCAGGTAAACTATCATGATGGCTACTTAAAGGGATAATACACAGGCAAATATATTATGCACACATCAGAACATGCACAGGCAGAACAGGTAGTTTTGCCCAAGGTGTATGCAGTGCTTACAAATTTATTATAGAGATATCAATAAAATATCATTTGCTTATTGAAATTACATCATAGAGATATAGTACCTCACATTGTATCTGAATGTAATAGATGGCAGTAAACTTGTTGGATTTTAGAGTCCTGCACTGCATTATTTATAACAGCTGGCAGGTAAAACAACCCATAGACATAATATTTATTATTCAGACATTAGAATTTTCGATAATGCTGCATACATTGGGCCTAAAACCTTTAACAAATTTTTAAGTCCTGAAAGTAGATAAAGAGGTTTAAATTAAACAAATAAAACCAGAAATCAGAAACAGTCATTTACTTCCTAAGGAAGAGACAATATTTAACATATTTGAGTGGCAAAAGTACATAAACCATTGGAACATGCATATAATTTGAAGAATAAATTAACTTTAATTTTTTTTTATTTTACTAAAAGATACACGTCTGATAATCAAAATACATGTTGAAATGTGAAAGTATATCATGGCAGGGACAAAGCGGATTTGTGAAGACGTCAGAAAAAGACTTGTTGATGCTCATCAGATAGAAAAAGGTTGATGAAGGTTAAGTTACTAAAAAGAGTTTGTACTCCTCCAATCCACAGTCAGACAAGTAATCCTCCCCAGGAGGCTGACCAGCAAAGATAATGCCAAGAGCAAGGTGTATAGTAGTCTGTTAGGTTAGGAAAAACAATCCATGTAACTTATAAGTATTTAAGGCCTTGGCACACTGGCTAATGAGTCCACCATCAGGAAAACACTAAACAAAAATATTAGACCACTTCTCATTAAAAATAACTTTGCTATCTGTCTGCAGTTTTGTAAAACACCTGATTATCATCCTATTGATTGAAAATACCTGACTAATTATAGTCATATTATCCGCTAATCCTACTATACATTTTAAGACACTTACACATCAGGTTAATTGTAATAACTTTGATAGCAATCATGCAGGTTTAGACTGTATGAGTGAAGCACCAAGTGGCAACTCCTAAGATATACAAGAAAATATATAGACCTAAATGTTCCTGTTATTTTTGTCCTAATCAATAAATTGCATACTGAAAAAGACGCAGTGCACAATGACGATCGATGTCTGTGTTTTCACCTGCACATAAACGTCTTATCACTTTGATAGAGCTTTTATTCAGGTTTAACACAACAATTTGATTAAAATCTGTTTATATGCATGGTATGTTCACATAAAACTGCACATGGAATGCTTTTTACTGCAATTAATGTATAACAACATGAAGCCAGCATGTAGATACAAAATTTGGAAACCCCTATGGATGGCAAATAGCATGATGGGCGATAAAGTTAAATAATGTCGTGAATGAGTGACTGAGAGTCAATATTGGCAATACCTGCTTAACTTAATTGATAAGCCATAAACTTATTTCTATTTACATTCTGCAGAAAATAAAGCATAACATTAAAGGCATTTTAACAAGTGGAATACTATTTAATTTGCAGACAGAAACCAGTGCTCACCTTAAATTATGTTAAATACAGGGCGGGCGGGAACATTACTCGGTACAGTATACACCAGAAATAAGTCCACCCCTGTGCTATATTACTCAAATATTCAATGATTACAAAACTTGCTTTACAGTAATTATATAATTTCTAATTTGAGAAGTTATACATATACTCTTTTAAACAATTAAGCACTAATACTTTTGAAACACTATATTTAATAAACACAAATTAACATTAACTATATTCATTCATTCATTATCTCCCGCTTATCCTCTATTAGGGTTGCGGTGGGGTTCCCCATGCCCATCCAGGGGAGAACGTCTCGGGCGCTGGGCAGACAGACCCAGGACAGGGCGCCAATCCATCGCTGGGCACACACTCACTCACACAGACACACTCTACATGGGGCAATTTGGAGAATTCAATTAACTTGATCCATGTTTTTGGACTGTGGGAGGAAACCGGAGAACCCAGAGGAAACCCACGCAGACACGGGGAGAACATGGAAACTCCACCCAGATGGGGATTCGAACCGGGAATCCCTAGCGCTGAGAGGCGAACGTGCTAACCACTAAGCCACCGTGCCGCCACATTAACTATATATAATATATATAAACAATAAGAAACCAGCATGTTGTACAGAATTCAGAAAAATTGGACAAAAGCAGGCAACAGCTGATGTTGTAATGTAATGTAATGATTGAGTGGCTAAGGGTCAATATTCTCAATATTTCCTTAGTTTAATTGATAAGCCAAAAATGTATTTGTATTTACTTTTACATTCTGAAAATGATAGAACATGAGACTATAGGTACAATAGAATAGGTACATGGCACCTAGAAGCATGAAGCTTATGTGGGCAGTCTGTCTGATTACCATGTTTGCTTTTACCTTTGTCCAATATCAGGCTGTTTGGGAGTTTTATTTGGTCCCACAATGACTGTTAGAGTTTTAATATCATTATTAGGTCTTGTAATTTAAACAGCAATATATTAAGTACAATTTTTATTCACATAAATATTTATGTAATTTGCCACTTTATTATGTTTTTAATTGTTATAAATAATGGACTAATTAGACATATTGTGCTTATTAGACAGTAAATATACTGTATATTGACATTGGGTTTGTTTTCATTAACATAGTAAATATCACATAAAATCTATATGCTAAATAATAGACAAATTAAAAGTCTATGAATAAAAGATGTGCCTGGGTTAAGAGGTTAAAAATGTAAACAATAAATTACTGGAAGCCTATATTTAAAAATCACTGTCTATTTTATACCATTCTATCACCTCTGTCTACCTTTTTCCTGCTGTCTCTCATATAAGAGCAGTAATGTCATACTAATTAAAAGTAGTTTAAGCAAGGTAAAAAACATTTCTTGAAAAATTACTTTTAGTATTCAAGAGATACTCAATAGTAAACCTTAGCTTTATTCATTAGCCAACATTATTGTGTCGTGTTGTATATACAGTATATATACACATATATGAAAAATAAAACACATGCCAACAATTAGGACAATTTGCAAACACAGAACCCTTTCTAAATATAGTATATTCATTGCGATGCAGATCATGTGAAGCAAATGTGAGAGCTGGTGAATGTAACAAACAGGTGGAGAATTCAATACTGTCTGATTCCATATGCAGACAGACAACAGTGTCCACTTTAAATAGCATTAAATACTGAGGGAATAAACATTATTGTTACAGTATGCACTAGAAGTAAGTTCATCTCTGTGCTGAATAATCTTACAGCAATTTTATGAGTATATTTACTCTTCAAAACATCCATTCATTATATTCACTTAATCTTCTACTAGGGACACAGGGGTGGTTCCCCATCCCCATCCAGGGGAGAACATTTTGGGCACTGGGCAGATACAACCAGGACACTCACACGCATAAACACACTACAAGGGGCAATTTAGAGCATTCAATTTACCTTGTGGGAAGAAGCCGTAGAACCTGAAGGAGACCCACGCAGACACAGGAAGAATGTGGAAACTTCACCCAGATTGGGATTTGAATTGGGATCCCCAGCGCTGAGAGGTGAACATGTCAACCACTAAGCCATTGTGCCACCCCTGTTTTAAACAGTAAAACACATATACCTTTTAAGGACTATACTTAACAAGCAGGAAGTAATATGAACACCTGATGGCATGGTGAATTTGAGTAAGCATAAACAAATCAATAAATAATTATACTACCTGGCATGAAAATGCAAGCAGGTTATTTCAGACCAAAGCTTAAGATGTGCATCACATCTTAATTATCCATTTCTACCAATACATGCTTAATCTATTGTACATCAGACAGCATGCACACCTACAGAAAATAAACAAAAGGTAAATATAAGGAGGTAACTACTAAACCTCAGTCTAACATGAGCAAAGCTGACCATTCTCAAAAGCCAGAAAGCACCTCCACTCTGACAACTCAACACTGCCATGATGGAGGACTCTAAGTCCATTGAGTCTCTGCTTTCTACAAATCGTTCCCACTTTATAGAATAGCAATGGATGGTTAAAAATCCTGCCCACACTTTAATTTAAGCCATTTTTCATCATCATGCTAATGTTGGATCTGGAGCCATAAGAAGACTGTGGGGAGACTGCAAGAAACTGAAGAGCCATGAGGACACATTGCTATGAGTAACAATTTAGCATCAAGCATTCAACTGCCTAAACATCAGCCTAAATATGTTCACCTCTGCTTTAACTAGCTTTAGCTATGCTGTTGGTACACTCATTGTGTATTTATATTACACAAAAGCAAATGCTAAATAAAGTGTTCCCCATTGATGACCCAAAATGTAATAATGTAAGCCATTGTTTTTTTTTTTAAATTTTTTTCAAAATGAAGAATATATATATTTTGGTCCCTAGGCTGGATTTGTATTTCTGTATAATGGATTCATGTGAAGAAAACAGCAGAGAAACTAAAATCTAATTGTGAGACTTGATTCTAGTAGATTGGTGATCAACTGAATGAATGAAAAAAAGTTGCAGCAGTAATTAGAAGGTAGAAAAGAGACATATGAAAACAAATTATAAAATCAAGCTTTAAAATACAATGCAATTAAATGTGATGCAGTGGGTATACCTGGAATTTAAAGATTTTGCATCAGTTCAGATATAATACCACATATGTGCAAAATGTGTCAGTAGGATAAAACAATGAATTAATAAAACAAAGTACTATTTGAAGGGTGGCACTTTGGCTTAGTGGTTAGCACGTTTGCCTCTCAGTGCTAAGGATTCCTGGTTCGAATCTCAATCTGGGTGGAGTTTTCCTCCGGGTTATCCGGTTTCCTTCCACAGTCCAAAAACATGGATCAAGTCAGTTGAATTCTCCATATTGCCCCGTATAGAGTGTGTCTGTGTGAGTGAGTGTGTGCGGAGCGATGGATTTGTGCCCTGTACTGGGTGTATCTGCCCAGCGCCTGAGACGTTCTCCCCTGGATGGGCATAGGGAACCCCCCGCAACCCTAATAAAGGATGAAGCGGAAGATAATAGATGGATGGAAGTACCGTTTGATTACTAGGACACCTAGATTCTGTCAGCTCAGTAGAAAAGGAATAACCAGAGTGATTTTAATCCTAAACACACAACAAATATATCACATTTATGAAAAAGAAAAAAAGTAAAAACCATAAACTAGAACTAGAACCTGTTTTAAATCCAATATCCCTGGTGTTTTGGGGGAAAATGTACAGCAACAAGTGATTTAGCTATGAGCACTTAAAAGCTTTAGGAGCTTTAAGTCTTAAAGTACACACAGTTAATAATCTCATGCAGTGACATTTGTTTCAACTGTGAGTTTTATTGCAATAAAAATATTAAGTAATATTCTTAAATAAATTACCAATCAAAAGTTTGGACTCACCTCCTTCTGTCTCCATTGTTTATTTTCTCCACTTTCTATATAGATAGATTTTGTAGTACATCTGTTTTCTATTTTTGTTAGTCCCCTGTTGGTTATGTGTTCTCTATTGGTCAGGACCATTACAGAACAGGTATAGTGTATTGTTTGTCAGTTCTGCAGTGACACTGATGTGGTGAGGGGGTTTTAGTGCAGCAGTGCTGCTGTAGTTTCATATAAACCTCAGTGACTGTGCTAGGATAGGAAAAATGCACCAATGAAATAATACCCTCTCTGTGGTGCTGCTATTGGGATCCTGGCCATTAGAGAAAAGAGTAAAGGGGACTAACAAATTATGACCTGTAGTACACGAACAGATGACCCACCTGTAATTGTAGAACTACAAAATACCTCTTCATAGTAAGTGTAACTGATAAAAAAAAAAAACTAAACTATAATCCTACTGTTTAACTCCATGACATTTAAATTTTTGTATCATAAAGTAGATATTATTTTGGGTAGTGGATGATTTTCAGAACTAGAGACCGTAATATTGTAGTAGTATATTTTTAATTTAATAAATTCAGTACAGAAAGTACAGGAACTTATAATATATATATATATATATATATATATATATATATATATATATATATATACTCCTCCTTGGATCACCACCTTACCGTGGTGGAGGAGTTTGCGTGCCTGAATGATCCTAGGAGCTATGTTGTCTGGGGCAAAAAGCCCCTGGCAGGGTCTCCCAAGGCAAATTGGTCCTAGGTGACAGGCCAGACAAAGAGTGGTCCACTAAAAACCCCTATGAAAAGAAA